>JAHFWJ010000700.1:1200000-1536739 GCA_028555115.1 Himalopsyche japonica | reverse complement strand
CTTGGATATGTTTTCAGAAACTCGGCCTAAATAACTTAGTTTTACCCAACGTTTTTCAACGGAGGGAACATCAATCATCAAGCTCGAGGTTACATTTAATAAAGCTAATTTTTTAGTTTTTTTTAAAGACAAGTCGATCAATCAAATTTGCATCGTATCCATTGTTAAATGCGATCTGTTTAATGGTGTTTAATTCTAAATTGAAATTTGATTCTGTCATAGGAATTGTCAACAAGCGATGAATAAAGGAATGAAAAGTTGACAACTTATGTGAAATGTGGTGTCTAGACGAGCTACTTATGATATTGTCACTAAAAGTCTCTTTTCTGTAAATACTGAAACTATGACGATTATTAATTAGTTCAACGGTTAAATCTAAAAAGTTTATTTTATGCATACCCAATTCCATTGTGAATTGAATTGAACTATGAATCTTATTCATTTTGTTCAAGAAAGTATGCAGTTGCCTTTCGGTACCTCCCCAAAGTACTAAAATATCATCTACATATCTATACCAATAGATGATATTTTTAAAAAGATCTAATTTTGAAATTTTTGATTCAATCAAATTCATGAAAAAATCAGCTAAAATTGGTGACAATGGACTACCCATTGCCAAACCATCCAACTGTTTATAAAATTTATCTTTAAATTTAAAATAATTTTGATCTATGCAACACTACTGTTATCATGGATAGAGGTGTTTACGATGAAAAAATGGAGGATGTCTTGTCGGGTCCAGCGTTTATTCAATTAAAACGTGATCCAACTGCATCTAGTTCTGAATCCGTAAAAACAGTTATCGATGAAGCAAATACGTGTTTTCCTACAGAGCCTTTTAAAAAAAAAGGCACAAACAAATGAACCCACAGTGCCCTAGACTGTATGGGTTACCAAAAATTCATAAACAAAGTATGCCCTTAAGGCCAGTAGTTTCCTTTAATGCTGCACCGTCGTATAAATTAGCAGGGATTGCTAATTCCTTGTTCAAACATAAGTTGGGATTCACCCCCAAATTCGGGATTAAAAACTCAATTCAATTAGTAGAAAAAATTAAAGATTTATCAGTACCTTTGAACGCGAAGCTAGTTTCATTTGATGTAGTGAGCCTATTTACTAGTGTGCCTATATCTGACCTAAAGTCAGCGATTGTTGATTTCATAGATATGAAAAATCTTAATCCCCGGTTGGCTACAGATGTAAAATCAATCATTAACTGTTGCATAGATCAAAATTATTTTAAATTTAAAGATAAATTTTATAAACAGTTGGATGGTTTGGCAATGGGTAGTCCATTGTCACCAATTTTAGCTGATTTTTTCATGAATTTGATTGAATCAAAAATTTCAAAATTAGATCTTTTTTAAAAATATCATCTATTGGTATAGATATGTAGATGATATTTTAGTACTTTGGGGAGGTACTGAAAGGCAACTGCATACTTTTTTAAATAATATGAATAAGATTCATAGTTCAATTCAATTCACAATGGAATTGGGTATGCATATAATAAACTTTTAGATTTAACCATTGAACTAATTAATAATCGTCATAGTTTCAGTATTTACAGAAAAGAGACTTTTAGTGGCAATATCATAAGTAGCTCGTCTAGACACCACATTTCACATAAGTTGTCAACTTTTCATTCCTTTATTCATCGCTTGTTGACAATTCCTATGACAGAATCAAATTTCAATTTAGAATTAAACACCATTAAACAGATTGCACTTAACAATGGATACGATGCAAAGTTGATTGATCGACTTGTCTTTAAAAAAACTAAAAAATTAGCTTTATTAAATGTAACCTCGAGCTTGATGATTGATGTTCCCTCCGTTGAAGAACGTTGGGTAAAACTAAGTTATTTAGGCCGAGTTTCTGAAAACATATCCAAAAAGTTAGACAAAAAACTTTTTAATGTAACTTTTTATAACAATCATAATCTTAGTCGAATGTTAGTTAACACGAAAGACAAAATTAATATTTTAAGCCAAAGTGGTATTTATCTTCTAAAATGTGATTCCTGTGAGGCTAGGTATATTGGTCAAACAGGAAGATCCTTTCATACTAGATTTAAGGAACATTTAGCTTGTGCCAAAAAGGCGATGAGATTTCTACTTTTGGAAACCATTTGTTTCAAAATAAACATTCATGTGATTTTACTATAAACTACAAAATCCTGCATTTCAAAAACAAATCACTGAAATTAGATAAACAAGAAATCCTTGAAATTAATCGATATAAATTTTTGCCTAATTCTAGCCTTATAAATGAACAAACTACTTTTGCGTCGTCACCATTGTTATATTCATTAAATTAGATTAATAAATATATATTTCATATAAATATAATTTTTTTTTTTTTTGAAAAATGATATTGCCTCCCTTTACTTTATTTTTTACAGAAAATATTGGAACGCCCTGACTGACCATATCTTCCCATCTCATCGATTCATCTTTAATCGACTTCTCATGTATTAATTTATTTTGTTCATTAAGTAGTGATTGTGGGTTATTTTCGTCATTAAAAATTTCCCACTCCTTACTTCCTTATTGATTGTTTAGAGCTCCTAATGGATTATTGATTTACCATAATTGTAATTGTAATTCTTAATAAGTGATTGTGAACATTTAATTTTTATACTAATTTACTTAATTTGTATCAATATTGTATGATTTTATGTAAACTATTTCCTAGTTCTTGAACCCATGGTTTTGTACACCTGCTAACTTTAACTCACATTAATTTTTTGTTTTGTATAAATAGACTTGTTTGTAAATTGTATTCTATCAGTTGATAATGCTCGCGATGAGCGAAACCGGTCCTGATCAAAAAATATATTGTGGAAATAAGTACTAAAAAATGTGTTTTTATTATTTAAAATATAATGCCTTTCCATCAAGAAGTGACAGTTAACACCTTAAAAGTGACAGACGATTGTATTGGTAGGGCATGATATTGCTTTTTATGAACTGATATAGTATTAATGTGTCAACTTTCTGAGTTTGTTTTGATATTGAAGTTTCAGTTATTGTCTATTGAAATTCTGGCTGTTTCAGAACTACAGTGAACGAATTATACCCCAGTGTCTGTTGATAATATTCTATTTTTAGGGCACCTTAAAAATCATTCAACTAATTGTAAATTGTGTGATGTTTTTCACTGGACATAATATTATTTGACAATGAAATAAAAAAAATGTTTTTTAGTTCTATTGAAATTTATAAGACATAGTTATAAAACAGTTGTTATAAGGCGTAAGCCAAAGTAGCTATTCTATACTTAAAACTCACCGTGTTGTGATGGAGTTCCGCCAAGTAAATGTCAATTATATTATTTTGTATATAGTAATTGAATTTACAGTTATGACTGACAGTTATACTGGCTTCATATCTATTCAAGACACACTGATCATTGGACACTTCAATATTTTTTAAACTTCTCAGGATAACTATTATGACGATTTCAAGACAAAAGGAAACCATTTTATTCAAACATATATTTTGATTACAATTCATTTTTTTTATTTTTTTATGAACAATATTACTGTTTAATATGAAAATTTAAATGTAAACGATTTGATAAATTTAAATATTTTTACACAGTATAAAGCAGCGGTCAGGGACTTTTTTAACCATTATCCCAAAATATTTTTGCATAAGTCAATATTACCCCCTCGTTTTGAAAAGGAGACAATCAATGCAAGTTAAAGAGTTTTTATTGGATTAACACGGAAAATAAAAAAGTTGCATGAAAATAGTATGTAATAGACCAACAATAAAACTCTCATATTGGAACAAAGAAAATTTTATTGAAAGTTTCCCCTTCAGGTTTTTCCTTATAAAGGATCAACGGGGTAAAGGTCAAAACTGAAAAATTCACTGTTTAGAAAACATTGAAATGGACTACAAATAGAATCTTTAATATTTTAATACTGCATTGATTTTTATGTATATATCTAATAAGAGTATTAATAACTTTATTCATTTGTTAACAGTTAAACACAATGGCAACCTATCCTTCGATGAAATCATAGCCATCGCAAAGCAGATGAGGCCGCGATCCATGGCTCGTGAACTGTCAGGAACTGTCAAAGAAGTCTTGGGAACATGCCAATCCGTCGGTTGCACCATTGACAGCAAGAACCCTCATGATCTCATTGATGAAATCAATCAGGGAATTATCACCATCGACGAGTAACCTAATTTTATAAATAAAAGAAAGTTGTCTTATCCATTGAGTTTTATTCCTATTTATGCCTACCATAATCATGAAGAACTATTGTGAAATGAGAAGAATATTCCTATAATGACAAAAATTATATTTAATATTATAAGCGGTCGTATAAATATTTTTTGCGACTCCTTGACACTGAAAATAGTTTTGCTTGTATTCCATGGACAAAATATATTCCTAATTCTCTTCAAAAATATTTAACTCACCTGAACATTTTCCCTAAGGGCTTAGGAGAAAGTTTCACTATACAGTGAAACCTCGATTTTATGGAATATTCCCAAGGGACCCTGAAAAAATAACGGTAATTGCGGGAAAGCTTCAAATAATAATAAACAAGTAAAATCGTAAAAAATATTTATTTATTAGTTACTTGTACATACTGTATATAAAATTTATTTTTTAACAAAGTCCTTTATGTTCGTTTGCTTCTTTGTTGTGGAACAATATGGAGAAATATGCAATAAAACGGTCAATCGGGATAATATTTGTGACGGGACCAACGGTTTATCAAGGAAATCGGGAAACAGTCAATGCGGGATTATTTAACATTGTTCTTATGGGAGTTTAACGGGACTATAAAAAATAAGTGTTCCATCCGGGAAAACGCATTATGCGAGAACGGTTGATGTTCCACTGTATAACGATAGTGTTCTACCATGGAATGTAGATTTATTGAATCATGAGATTGGAAATTAACGATGGCGTCCTGGAGATGCCACCAAGTCAGATCAAATTCGGAGGATGATTAGCAAATTCTTTCACAGATGTAATTTAAAGTCAAATATAAATGTGTGGACAGTTTGAGTAGGTCCATATATCTGCAAGAAATTCATTTTGTTGCCCTAAAAATATCCCTACACGCATGAGTAGTTTGAAATTGTGCACATATAAAAAAATGTTGGGGTAAGCCGTGTTAGTGTTGACTGGCTGCTCTTAGGTCAGAAGAATTACTTACATTTACCTTGTAGGCGGCATAATCTTATATGCAGCATTGAATACACACTAAATATTTTTCATTCCTCCTAATTTCTAAAACATCAGTAGAGAACACTCAATATCATGATTTTAGGAAAGAAACTGAAAATTAATATTATCTCAGTTATATTTTTATGTAATGGAAGATTTATATTTTGTTAACCTTTTCAAGAGGAACTAATTAATTTTAACCTTGCTGTGAGGAGTTCACATTTTTAGGATTTTATCATAATAAAACCCTTGCATAATCCAGGGATCATAAACCGTTGACGCAGTACTTGAATATATTATCACAATAATTTTTCACATATGACAAGTGGGTCCATACTCCTGTACAATAAAATCACGCTGACATACTAGTATGTTCATACTACTGGAAAGGTTAATACATAATATTTATTTCAACAATGTTCTTTTCAAAATCACCCATTGATTGCAATATTTCGCTCATAGCGAGTAGTTAGGTCAGTGCTGCTAACACTGTAAGGTGCCGAATAGAGAAAACTGGGTCGTTAGTGAAAAAAACATGCGGAAAGGTTTTACAATATTTTTTTTTTATTATCAATGGTTTAGTGCTAAGATAAGGCATAGTATTCATAGAAAGGTTTATTTTTCGGAAAGCTTTTGGGCATTCAATGCGAAAAGCACAAGAAAGTATCTGCATCTGGGCATGTACATCAACACTTGTACTTGTCTTTAATATATTGAAACCATTCTTTCCTATAATTTCATTGGCAGAGACTGCAGTCCCATCATGCTCAGTAATATGTTGATAGCCCCCTGGCTTCTAATAAAAAACCTTTAGAGGATAGGTATAAAAGAAATGTATATATATAGGGAGATAGATAAAAAATAAACACACCTTTTATATAGTTTGTTTTATTTAGGAATTTTAAGATACAGTATTATTTGGTGACATTGAATGACAACTGCATTTCCTAATTTTTTTTTTTTTTGTCCACATATTTGATGCAGCTGTTGACCACACCGCAATGTCAAATCAGTAGACGATTAAAAAAAAAACTTATATTTAAATTTAACAATTACAATATACTGTAGGCTGTAGTCTTTCAATACCAGTGTTAATGTTATAAATGTAGACAAACCAGGCAGAATATTTTTAAAAATTTATTCAATCGGTCTCACTAAAAGAAATAAAATCAATGCAATATTTAATGTGACGGAATGAATTTAAGAAACATTTTGAAATAAGATCCGGTTCCTTCAAAGCTAACATTCGGTTACTTAAAATAAAAAATAAAAGCAAACCTCAAATTTCAATCCATTTTATACTCTACTTGTTAATTTAACCTATCTTTAATTCAATAATAGTACTTCTACACAAAATGTCATTCAGTGTAAATGAGAAGATATATCCTTAAAAATATATAAAACAGCACACCGATAATTATAAAACTTTGAACGGTAAACTAATCATTTGATACAATCAGTGTAAAATAGTCGCCAATTTGTGATACATTCAACGGACATAATGATCTTGCTTAGTTATGTGTAACATAATATCAATAATAGTGTTGATTCTTACTTTGCACGATTTGATTTGTCAAGTGGAAAGGTGATATCCTCGCAAAGGTGGAAATGCTTGTAGTTTGTATTATTCAAAAGTAATTTCAAATAGTGCCCAAAGAATTGTAGAGTATTGCAGTTAAATTATTGATTGCTATTAGATAAACAATTTTCCCATCTGTTTTAAATATTAAAAGCAAAACCCTTTTTTTTTAAAGTTTTATGTTTCATTAACCTCTCTTATCTCAAAACAACCTGAATGCGATTTATATCACCTTCTTGTTCAACATTTATCAATAATTATTCTGGTACTTAGTACAAACAATTTTACTAAATAAAAATAAAAAAATATCAATCAAATGACGAATGAAAAATTGAAATTGACAATCAAATGTTAGCATCATCAATAAAAAAAAATTTAAGAATAGTATTCAAGTGGTTTTACGGTAACAGCTGTGTGCAGTTAATTATTTCCTGAATTAATTGTCTAAGAAAGGTTTAGCTGTAGAGATCATCGTCTCCGGCATCATCTTGGAAAGTTGGGACTTCACCGCTGGAAGTACCTGCAGCCCCGGTAGTGTTCTGTCCTGCTGGGAATCTGAAGACAAATAAAGCGAACAAATCTGATGATGATGAATATGATGATAAGGTAAAGCGGTATAAGTGACACACTGTAAACTGAAAATGTAACAATTCAATCTTGAGATGAAATACTTCTGGGGAGATAGTTTCAAGTAATTAATCGGGGGAATTCATTTCTGATATAAAATTAAAATGTTCATCCATTTCTAAATATCTCATATGTTTTAATTTTATATAACTACATTACAAACAAATACAAACCTGAAATTAGTGCCAAAGCCTCTCGACTGTTGTAAAGTTTGAGCAAACATTTCATATTTGCGAATATCATTATCAGAAACTGAGCGTCGGGCAAATTTCATTGCTTCTTCGAAATGAACACGGGTTATCTCTGGGACGGGGTCTTCTTCATCCATATCCATGGCTGTGGTGGGAGTGGCTTGCTGCCGCTGCCTCTCCCTGGTGATCTCAGTTTCGATGGCCTGTCTGATGGCGAGCTTACAAGCACGTTGACAAATTTCAGTGAGATCGGCACCACTGAATCCCTGTGTCACTTTGGCGATGTAGACGAGGTCCACATCCTTGGCTACAGGCGATTTGCGAAGATTGGCCTTGAAGATGGCTTCGCGGGACTTTTCGTCAGGCAGAGGGATATAGATGAGCTGATCGAGACGTCCCGGTCGCAAAATTGCAGGGTCAATTATGTCCGGACGGTTAGTTGCACCTAAAATGAATCATTCAAAATATCCATTTACGTTAAGAAGATAGTCAACAATATTTTAATTTGGTATTAGTTAGTAAGAATCTATTTCTACTCTTAAAAAAAAATTCAAAATATTGACTGTCACACACAAATAGAAATAAACTGAAGCAATATCAGGCAGCAAATAGTCCACAAGAATGTGACTAATACCATGACACATGTTTTTCGCAGACTGTCAGTTGTTTGCGGGATACGACATAGCAAGGATTTGTTTATTTCCGTGAAATAAAGCACTGTTACTTATTATAATTAGTTCTACTTCTTTGCTAGATTATAAGAGTGGAAGTTTGAGCTAATAAGCAAAAAAAAAAAACAGTATGTTATTAATGTTCAACATACCTATTATGAACACATTTTTCTTGGCACCCATGCCATCCATTTCTGTGAGAATTTGATTGATGACTCGGTCGGCAGCTCCGCCAGCATCGCTCACTGATCCACCACGAGATTTTGCAATCGAATCCAATTCATCAAAGAATAGCACACACGGTGAAGCAGATCGAGCCTAGAGTTGAAATATTTGTTAACATACTATTCATGAAGCGTGTTCTTAGTAATCCTACCACACCATCGACTTGTGTAATAGTTTATTCCACATAGACAGAAAAAAAACGTTAATGAAAGAAATTTTACATACCTTGTCGAATATGTCTCTGACATTAGCTTCAGATTCACCGAACCACATTGTCAAAAGTTCTGGTCCTTTTACCGAGATGAAATTTGCTTGACATTCATTGGCAATAGCCTTAGCTAGAAGTGTTTTACCTAGAAAAAAATGAGTAAGCAATCATATATTGTTGCACAGATGAATTTTGACCGGGTGTATAAAGAAAAGTGGTAAATTTTAAAAAGCATATAGCTTTAAACACCAGGTGGAAGGTAAGCTAATCAACATTCACGCACTTTATCTTTTTGTCTGTTTTAAGATAAATCACAATTAGTAACTTGACGCAAGTGTGAAGATTCAATATTGATTTTATAGACTGGTTGTCAAAATGAATTATTTTTTTTAATCTACATAATTTTATTGATAGAATACGACACATTCAATTAGAATTACTGAGATTTTGGAAAATATAGATGCAAATACAAAAAGAAACTTGCCACATCCAGGAGGTCCATAGAACAGCACACCCCTGGAGGGCTGCATTCCAAACTTGAGGAACTTATCGGGATGCTCAACTGGATATTGAACCAATTCTTGCAACTCTTTCTTCACATTTGCCAATCCACCGATGTCTGTCCATGATACATTTGGTACTTCCACGACAGTTTCACGCAATGCTGACGGGGACGACTTGGTCATTGCATACTGTAGTAAAAGATAAAAAGAAAATATAAACATATTTGACGCTTATATTTGATTTTTAGACTTTGTTATGAGTAAATAATGAAAACGTTCAGATCAGTGTTTCTGAAAGAAATAGGCATCCTTATAATCATTGAATTTGAAAAATACTATTTTTTAAATAAAAAACAATTGATTATTTGACCACATCAAATGTAAGCTGCAAAATTCAGTGATATTCATACCAAGTCTTTATAAAATATTTCGCATGTATCGTTATATAGTTATGTAAAATATGTTTTTACAATTTATTGTGTTTAGTGTGAAATTTGTTAAAAATCAGGTGCCCGAGAGTAAAGCAGTTACATTATCTGATACTCCAGGGAGCAACAGCACACTGTAATATTGGAGAAATACAATAATAATTTATTTCTTACCCGGAAGTTATCCATCGAGACGGCAAGTGAATTTAATACTTCAGCATCGATTTGGTCATCTTCAAGATCAATGAGATCCATTTTCTCTCTGATTTGTTGCAGGGCGGCCTCTGAACAGAGTGATGCCAAATCAGCTCCAACATGCCCATGAGATTCTGCAGCGATCTATTCAAATGATAAAAAAAAAACAGCAGTTGTTAAATATAGAAATTATTTTGATTTATCAACGGTCAAACATTTTGAAAGCAATTTGATATATATATTATGGGAAATACAATGAGTAATCATTCACCTGCTCCAAATCAACATCTTCTGCCAACTTCATGTTTTTAGTGTGAATACGTAAGACTTCTAGACGTCCGGTTGCATCGGGTATTCCAATGTCGATTTCACGATCAAACCGCCCGAAACGTCGGAGGGCTCCGTCTATTGAATTAGGACGATTCGTAGCTGCCATAACAATCACGTGTGATGATTTCTTCATACCTGGTAAAAGAAATGGATAAATATTACATGCATTGATGTATTTGTCATCCGTCATAGCCATTTCATCACCTACATCCAACATAATTTCAACACCCCTATCGATTCCTATTTAAAAATGTGTTGAATATTACACGAGTTTTTTTTATATCATTTTCATCCCACTCCAACTGATTATATTTTTTATTTGACTTAAGCAATAATACGGTGTCTGATTAGTCAACTTATTTTTGCTAGTTAACTTAGAAACGTTTTGTCAATGTTTTCCTAGGTAGTATTATGCATTTGAAAATAAATATTACCATCCATAAGAGTGAGCAGCTGGCTGACAATGCGCCGCTCAACCTCTCCATGAGTCTTCTCACGCTTGGGAGCGATCGCGTCAATCTCATCGATGAAGATGATAGCAGGTGAATTTTTATCGGCCTCTTCAAACGCCTTGCGGAGATTGGATTCCGATTCACCGGCCAACTTTGACATAATCTCGGGACCGTTGATTAAAAAGAAAAATGCACCTAAGACAAATAAAATTAACAATATTGGTTTAAAATATAGACACAAGAGTGAAGCTACAATTATTATTTTGCAGCTTTTTAAATAGATTTAAATACCACATTTCAGAACGCTGAACTTTCATAGTGAATAAATTAAACAAAATTTGGCTATAGTTGTAAGATATTGGAAAATGTGCATAAACACATGACAACGCAAATTGTCTAGGATATTCGCACCACGTATCATTTTGTGCTATATACAAGTCATTTTTTTAAATTATGTATTAAAAGATTTTAGATGAGATTCAACTTGTTTGGCAAAATTTGGGTAAAAAATATATCAAGTGTTGTATGATAATCACCTGTCTCATTTGCAACAGCTCGGGCTATGAGAGTCTTGCCAGTTCCGGGGGGTCCATACAGTAAAATGCCCCGGGGAGGCTTTACTCCGATTGCTTTGAAGAGAGACGGATGACGGAGCGGAAGCTCCACCATTTCTTTAATTTGTGCCAACTGTTTGCGGCAACCGCCGATGTCATCATAACCTACAGCGTTCAGTGCCTCTTCTTCTTCCTTAAAAACAATAGACAAGATATGTTAGAAACAGTTCTTTTTATGGCGAAATTAAATTTTTAATATATGAGTTCTAATCCAATTAGTCTTAAGATACAAGAACATCTTAACACTTTGCAGTCCGCACATTTCCGCTAAATAACTACACTGAAATAGTTTTTTTCCTATTTTAATTTTTGACCTTGTGTATATTCTTCATCCAAGTATTGATGAATTTTGAAAGTAAGAATTAAAATTCATATTAACACTCAAGCAACCGGTCCCGCGTTCGCGCGGAAATTGTAGCAATCGATTAACGACCGGTCCCGTGTTCGCGTGGATTTCGTCTCGCGCTGCATCTTTACGTCTGCTGGTCGAACACATGACACATGTGGATATTTTTTTTCAATTTACTTAGAACTTAGAACTGTTTTGTTTATTGTTCTACGTGTCTTTCATTCTATTTCTCCAAAATTTATAGCTCCAAATCGTCCTTGAAGTAAACAATATTTGCCAGCTCCAAAAGTTTCCTATAATTACTCTTGGACTGTAGCAAATTAAGTTTTTTTGTTTATCACAGCTCAGCAATAAACTTTCATTGCTTACTAATCATACAAAAAAGCATTATTGATAAAATTTAAGTGATTATAAATAGTAATAGAATATTATTTCTCATGATTAGGCATTAGTAATAATATTCTATTACTACTGACTTATTATTATTATTAGGCAGTCTGTAGTGATAAATAATATTTAAATGTTTATAAAAATGAATAATAATATATGTTTCAACATGTTTTTTTAGTAAATGAAATATTTCATGTCTCATTGTGCCTCTTGTTCCTGTCGTAAACCACTGACGGATGAATGGTAAATGCCTACCAAAGGGTACAGACCCTAATTCTCGGAAGTGTAACAACTCTCGATAAATATTGTGTCGATGACTGTTTCGTATTTTATTATTTGAATATATTATAATTGCATAATACGTAATCCCTAAAAATATCTTCACAAAATCATGATAGTAAAGGTACAGGGACCTATAGTATATGATTGATTATCAACATATCGATAGCCAATAACCATTCCGTTTTGAGTGACTTATGTATGATAGAATGGTTTACTTGAGGCAACCCGACAGAGACCATTTTTGACGAAAAGCAATAAAACTCTTGAGTTATTAGACACAATGGTTTCATTCATTACGTAAAAAAATATGTGAAACATGTTTCTCGAATATTTACGATTTGAGATCCAGTGATTGTGAAATTGTAGGAATATCGAGTATATATTGTTATTTATTATATAATTAAAACTAAACTATATCATGAACCCGCAATATCTTAAATATTTCAAATTAAAAATATGTTTAGTGCCAATTACCTAATTGACAAAATTTAAAAAACAGATGTTTATATTCAGCTTAGAAATATGCTGAAATTATGACATAATCAGTTCGTTTTTTTTTATTTAGTCGATGATGACCAAATATCACACATAATTTCTTTGAAAATTTCAAAAATTATATTGTTTGGCTCTCAAGTTGTGCCGAAAAACGCCCGCTTTCGACTAGAGTCGAGACTCCCGACAACCGAGTGATATGAGAATATAACAGAAACAAATAAACATATCCACATAAAATAAACACACAATAATGTGTAACATGGTGTAGGATTTCTAAAGAATTTGACATTCCTTTGCGGGCTTATATGAGTCTTAAAAGATATTTTTTTTGATTTTTATAAAAAAAAATATAATTGAATCATGGATTTGTAGATTGATAATTTTATTTTTAAGCCAATTGTTTTTAAATTACATATATAATACTATACTCTACACAGTACTTTTATTTTATTAAATTCACTCAACTGAGTAAAAAGTTATAAGCATAATTCCTAATGTTGCGAAAAATAGCAAAGTATCGAAAAATGTGCGGTGATAAGCGTTTTTTCTGCGCTTGTCGCTGTTTCTGCGCTGATCTTGATTGTAACATTTGTCTCAAAAATGACGCCAATGTGGCGTCTGCGGACCGTAAAGTTTTAATATATTATTAGATTATTTATGTATGTATAAGAATGGGATTGAATCTAGTAGCAAAAAAGTTAATAATTATCACCTCTCGTTTGATGGGGTCGCCCTCGCAATGGATAACAGTCTCGGGTGCTACTATGCAATACGGGACTGGGTCTGTTTCCACCACTTTGAATTCTACCGCTCGCATGCCTCCTCTTACTATGAAAGTGTCATCTTTATGGATCGGTCGGTAAGCTTCCAGGAAGTATGGCTTCAGGTATACTTCAAAGAGATTGCTAAAAAAAATAGCATTAAGGATAAACAGTGGCGGCTCGTGGATATTATAATATTACATTTTTCTCAATATGCTTGGGGGTGCTGCAGTTTTGCAGAGCGTATGGATGAGTTGCCACTGATAATTAACACATGGCTTACGGCTATGTTTTCTACAAGAGCTCTGCACTAATTAACCAACCTTAAATTACATCAATATACTTCAAAATACTTCAAACCGTGGGGAGCCGTTGGGTGTGTAAAATAATCTTGGTTTAAATAAACATGATAATATATTATGGAAAATATATATTCAAATTATGTGACTCGACTGTTTTCATAGTATACAGTAAAAGTCTTTATCATAAGCATCTTAGGCTTGGTGATCCATAACCATTTTTTCTTTCGATAAAAACATTATTGGTTGAATGTATTTTTGAAGATTTAAAATAATCTTAGCAGATGTCCCACTCTGTGATCAGGTTTCAAGCAGTGACATACACGAGGTTATTATAAGAAAGTAAATTTGACTGGATTTTTTTTGTGAAGTTATCAATTTTATTTTGAATTTTTAATATTTGGTTTGGGTTTTGAGTTGAAATTGATAAAACATTCACATGAAAAAACAAGTCACAAAAGCGTCACAACACTCTAAATAGTTAATAAATTCAAACATACACTTCAATATTACACAAATGCGGCTTAAAATATCTAATGTCTCAAGAACAAATAACAAACTATTTAGTATAATAATTTTAAATACACTTAGTGAAATATTACACAATAACGCTCTTAAGTACATATATGCAACAAAGGGTTAACAAGTGCTGTGAAAAGTAAGCGGGCTTGACCTTGTGTCACTGTGTGTCGAAGAAGAATATTATCAGTCTTATTGAATCAACCAAGGATCCATAGTCACATTTTTGCCTTTGGCTACAACTTCCAACCACACAGTAAAGTAAATACAACAAGAAACAAGGAGTTTGATAAGCGTTTTTTATATATGAAGTTAAAACGCACAAATTTGTCCACACTGTAAGCAACGAGTTAATATGGCAGTTAAGAATGGGAGATTAGGTTTGATATTTGACCTAATTCTGGCAATGTATTGCTGCATACAAATATAATCTTCAACGACAATAGTAGTCTTGACTTGGATGATACGTCATGGCAAAATAAATATAATTCATATATAAGATAAATCCGGAGTGAACCATATACGTTTGACATGATTTTTAGAAAGTAACCCTTTCCGTTCCGTCATTCAAAATATAATATTTCCCCTTTGGTGAGATGGTGACGAGACTTCTCCTTCAATACGTTTGTGGGGCCAGATGCAGACACATTTTCACATACGAAAAAAACCACAACACAGGCAGAGAATATTTTCGATTTTCATGGTGATAAATCGAATGTAAGGAAATGCCTTTGATGGTTCAAAAAAAAAATTATATTGTAAAAAGTATGATTTGAAAATGTGTCAAGACTGTGGGCAAGTTAAAATAAAATTAGCAAAATTTGAAAATGAGCTATGTTCCCATGCATTTTCCACCTGCAAAAATCTGCTCAAACATTGCTGAATCGGGTAGGCTAAATTTAATGAACCCCAGACACTTTTATTGTGTCTTGTACGTTGAACAGATTTTCTCCATTTGACTACAATCTCTTTCAGTTGATTAAGCATTGACGAATTGATGAAACAAATCAACTTAAATAATGAACTGTCATCCGTTCTTCCTGACAATTTCCTTTAAAAACTGGGAAAATTCTTTGAAATGTATTTTTTACTATCCAGGAAGGTGGCAGAAATATATTATAAATAAAAAAAAAACATTCCCGGTACACGTAACAGATTAAAACTTACCCAGTCAGTCCTTCGACAGAGTCATCCATGGGAAGAATATGAACGCGTTTGCCGTATTTGACATCTGGGCATGGTGCTACGGCCACAACATCACTAAGGCGCACTCGGAGATTGTTTCTCACGGCTCTGTTCATTCTAATTTTCTCGTCTGGGCACGACTCATCAGAGAGGACAATGCAGACTGTCTCCTTTCGCCGCTTTCCTTTGAGAAGGACTGTGTCTCCGCGAAACAGCTGTAGTTCATCCATTTTAGTCTGTAAATAAAGCAAACACTCCATAAACATTACTTCAAACAATAACAATATTATCAAATGTATAATTAGTCCATACAGTAAGTGATTGATTATCGAATACAATCTGTTCTAAGACTATGTTCGCTTTCCGAATTGCTCGTTAACCAATCATCAATTTATTGTATATAATGGGAATTTGATTAATTCGTTCTGGAGACTATTTTTTTATTTAATCTACAACTTCTTAGAAAGTTTATTACAAAAATAATACATATAGTCTTGCATATTAATCAGGTCGTCTTCTTTTTTGTTTATGGGACGTTAAAAAAACATGTCCAATGTTGATTGTAGATTCCCAACCCTATTCACATCAGTTGGAAGTGGTTTAAGCTTCATATCACTAGTAGTATTAGCTTTCAACAGCAATCACAATTGGTCTTTCATGGGTGTATGCCCAGGAACACTCTTTACACACCCATCTTTCGTGATGTAGGTATGGTTCTGTATGCACTTCCAACAAACAAAAATATTTTTTCATTTCCTGTTAATTAATCAAAACTTAAAGCAGTCTATCCATTTTTTCATGGATGGCAGATACTATTTTGCTTTTCAGATGTGATTTTTGTCACATGTCTTTCTTAACTAACATCGTGCCTACTGTAGACCTGTTTAATCCATACTGCCTAGCAACATCAGACATCTTCTGTCCACTCTCTAACATGGCTATAATCTCTTTCTTATAGTGAGCATAGTCTTGACACTCCACTCTGTTTAGGCTCCATATTGTCAGGTGGTCAGTTTTTTATAAGGGGTTCAGAAAAGCACATAGATGTGCATATACAAAGTGCATTTAAAAAAAAATTTGGACAGAAACTACTGTATACAATGTGATTGGCACACACTACCTACACCACGGTGTGCAATAATGCGGTACACCATGTCATGCAGTGTTGCCGGACATGCCACTTTATATTTTAAACGTTTAAAACTATTTTAGCATATGTCCCACTCTGAGATCAAGCTTCAAGCCATAACATACACGAGATTATTATAAGAAAGTGAATGTGACTGGAGTTTTCTTGTGAAGAAATCAGTTGTATTTTGAATTTTTATTATTCGGTTTGGGTTTTGAGTTGAAATATCAACAATAATCTTCAAAATGTTCTTCAGCAAAAGTATCTTCCATCTCTTCATATCTTCCTCTCCTATTCATTTTAAGTTGATAAAAAATGCACACAAAAACAAAAGTCAAAAAATATAAAAAATGAATTGCAAAAGGATCATAACACTCTAAATAGTAAATAAATTCAAATACACATTTATAATATTAAACGAAAAAGGGTTTAAAAATCTCTAATGTCTAAAAAAACAAATCTCAAACTATTTAATATAATAAAGTAAAAGACACTTCATTTAATGTTACACAATATCGCTTGTAAGTATGTGTCAAACGGTTCAACAAGCGCTGCGAAAAGTAAGCGGGCGCGGAGAATTGTGATAGGTTACGCTTTACCTACTTGACCTTGTGTCACTGTGTGTGTCGAAGAAGAATGTTATCAGTCTTATTGAATCAACAAAGGATCCATAGTCATATTTTTGCCTTTGGCTACAACTTTCAATCACACAGTAAAGTAAATACAACAAGAAATAAGGAATCAGACATGCGTTTTTTATATATGAAGTTGAAACGCAGAAGTTTGTGCACACATTTTTGCATGTGTGTGAACCTCCAAAATGGTACGGTTTTTTATCTTGCACATACGCATGAACAACCGGGAAGCGGTTAACGGCAATTCTCGTTTTTATTCAACCATTATTTGTACATATATGGATAAAAGATGAATTTAAAAATTCATTTTGGTTCAACCAGTTCGTGGAATTATGAATTTCAATAATGAACCACAGGTCGGCAGATAAATACCAGGGCTGAATTGGAAGCGAATAATTTAAGAGAATTATTGAGTTAATATTATTAAATATGCCTTTTTATGATCTAAAAAAATAACTCACTAATTAAAATGTTATGATAATGCCATGCTTCAAAGAAAGACTTAAAGATTGCATTAACCCTTAAAAATAAATTGAACAATAAACATCTATCTGCCAATTTATTCGCACAACACAACCATAATACTGGCTTTAAAGTTTTTTTTAATGTCAAATATGAATGTATTTATACTAATTTTGAAACAAGAACACAGAAAATGAAAGTGTTAAACTAAATTAATTTTACACAAAGCAATTTTAAAGTATATCACTCTCCGGGTATTTTGGGCTTATTTTATCACTGCTTACCACATTCATTGAAAATTTAACGCAAACTAATCAAAAGAAATATTTACTAGCTGTTTTGACAGTTAAAAATTAAAATAGGGAAGTTTTCGGCACAGTGAATGTTAACATGTCCCATTACTTTTCTGTGTAGTAATGGGAATTTGAATAGTATTGAAATAAAATTAAAAAAAAACCCACTGATTAACAATGACATTAATAATATAAGAGATAAAAGTGTACAGTAAATTTGGTGTTCAATTTTTTCTGTAAACATTAATAGGTTTTATAACCAGTTCCCAAAAATTTATCCAGAATATTACCTGTGACAAAGTCACCACAGAATTATCATCATTGGCAGCTTCCTCCACAATAAGACGATTGGGGCGGTCCTTACGACGGAGGATCGCAGTGGATAAATCATCAGGACTGAAAGAGTTGAAAAAAAAGATAAACTAGAGATTTATTAACCTAATCGATATAGGAATTGAAATATTTTACAATATTTAATAGTATTACAGAAATATGAATAATAAGTTGGGTAGCAATATACACACATAAAACACATTTTTGAAAAAGTTTATAGCTCGAGACAAAGACAAAAAAAATGTTTGTAGGGTTATATCATAAGATTAAGATTGTAAAATCAAACCCTGAAAAATGTTAGCCGAATCCGAAACGGGATATACTATATTTTAATAGATATTCGGCGGCTGATAATTTATTTCTTGTGGTACTTAATGTAATACTTGTATTTTTATAAAAAGTGATTATCGGTGACATGATGACAAGCCACTTTGAGATTGTTTGACTAACAAGCGCTGGTAAAAACAGTAATAAGTAAGCACAAAAATGATAATGAATGAACCGGGGGACAAACCTTTTTCCATCAGCCATACTTGCAGAAATTTATACGATGACTAAAATAAGAATTGAAGAGAAACAGACGCCTTTAAAAGCTGAATCAAAATGCTGATACACTGATGCTCTCACGCTCTAAAAGGAACTTAACGTGACGTTGTCGAATTTCATTTGTTCTTGTAGCCATTGGGGTTGCCCATGATATGATAGTTTTAAATAATAAATTTTTAGTACTATTTTCGCATAATATATTTATTATCAGGACCAGTTTCGCTCATCGCGAACAATATGAATTTATAAGATACATATTACAAACAACCCTATATATACATAAACTAAGGTATAATAAACCAACCAAATGTTCAAGAACTAAGGAAACAATTTACAAAAAGTCATACAATATACATTCAATGAAAGAAAATTAATTTAAAAATTAAATTCTAACAATCTCTTATTTACCTGTCAACAACTAACGACCGACCACTGTGTCGCTTTTTTACTATTTTACTCATTTCTAGTTCTTAAAGAGTTAATAATTTGCAAACAAAATAAAAAAATCAATAATCAATTAAAATTATGAACAATCGTCAAGGCAAGATCAGCAAGAATAATTAGTGGGACTTTTTATGATAAAAATAAACTACATTTAAAAATTTAAGGAGCATATGCATTGATAAATGAAATTATTTTGTAGCTAAATGAGTGAAAAGAAATGGTTAATCAGGGACGTCTCAGTACTTCTTGAAACATAATAAGAGAAGGGGATATCAATAATATTTATATATATATGTGGATATATATTAGTTTAGAATATAACAATAGTGAAGGCGCAAATATTGTTTGATCGTTTAAAAGATTTGAACTAGGCAAACATTATATCGGTTTATTTATTTAAAAAAAATGTTTATCTAACATTAATAAAAAACTTGATATTTAGTTGTAGAATTTTAAAGTTTTTTATAAAAAAAATTAATGTTTATTTTGAAACACACGGTATCCAAATAAATAAATTTTATCGCCTTTTTGGCTCACGCTAAATGCATTTGAAATCTAATATTAAACATTTTTTGTTTGGTCTATATATCTAATTTCCCAGGATAATAGTTTAATAAATAAATTCCACGTGAGCTTAAAATATTAATTTCATCGTTAGAATAGACTAACACACGACTTCAATTGTGTTTGTTATATAGAAAAAATCAGGTTCTAAATATTCCTTACCTATCATCGTAAACATATTTTGAAATTTTTTCTAAATAGTTTTTAACAGTGTTCGTTAACCGTCAAACATGAGCTTACATTTAATAAGGCAATTTTTTTTTAAAATAAAAGTCATTCAATCAACTTTTTATTATGCCCATTATTCCATGCAATTCGTTTAATCCTGCTCAATTCTAAATTAAAACTTACTCTGCCACTAGAATTGCAACAAACGATGAAAAAATGAAAACTTGACAACATATGTGAAATGTGGTGTCTCGACAAATTACATGTTGTCGCCAATTGTTTTTTTTTTAAATACTGATAATATGACGATGGTCAATCAATTCTTTAGCTAAATCTAGAAAAATAATTTTTGTTCATACCCATTGTGAATTGAATTATGAACCTCAAAAAAAAAAAAAACAAGCCTATCAAGTTGCTTTTTGGTACATCATAAAGTACTAAAATATCATGTACACACACACACACACACATAAATAAGTACGAGTAGATAAATTTATTTAAATATATCGTATTTGGTAATTTTTGATTCCATGAAATTCATAAAAATCAGCTAAAATTAATGACAATGGGCTACCCAAAGCCAACCCATCCAACGATTGGTTAAACGTATCGTTAAATTGTCGATATCAAAAATCTCAATCCCCTTACTATATAGCAGCTGCTTTGTGATTGTCTTTGGTCATATTGTTCTGTTCTGTTTTTCATTTTGCAGTGAGATGTCAAAGATATTGATCTTTTTGGTTTTTATTGTTGAATGCTGAAAATAGCACAATTGGTAAACATGAAATAACAGCCAGAATGACATGTACAGCTACATGCCGCTTCTGTGTTCCATTTTGAGAGTTATCATAATAGACGAATATTTTTTTAAATTTTGCTTATTCCTTGTCATTGCTTAGGATTATTTCATTATGATCTTTTAACTTAGTTTTATTTTTGATTATTATTATGATGTCCTTTGAGACACGCATGCAATTGAACCGACAGTTGAATCAGTCCTATTCAATTGTGATATAGTTGCATAAAGTTGCCAAAAGGTAAAAACCAGACAGTGAGCATCAAAACTTACAGAAGTTTACCTAGTTTGAACGATTCAAATATGCTGTTGAAACTCCATCAAGCGCCCTCATTTGACATCGTTCATTTTTTCTATTATTCAAATTTCTTGTTTCATCATTTAAAAATATCAAAAGCATTTCTTTGTTTTTAAATAAAGATTATAGTTATCTTTTGTGTACATCGGTTTGAACCATATTTTAATGGTAAGCATCTAAGTAAAAATGGTTACTTTTTAATAAGCACTTTCTCTTCTGATCTCCATAGAGGATGCACCAACATCGATTGTTTAAAAATAGTTCCTGTAATGTTGGTGCTTAATAAATTAGTGCAGATTTTGGTAACAAATCAGATTAGATTTTGACACAATAATAGCTGTAAATAAGTTGGATAGTGTTAACATTCTTATATTTCTGAATATATCCACTAAGTAGATCTATGCCTTGGATAAGCGTGTCATATTAAATCAGTGTGACGATGATATCTCTAATAGACGCAGTAGTGTTCACCAAAAAATGAACTATTCAAACTTGAATCTTGTGTATATATATATATATATATACACTCTTCTCTTTCCAAATGGTGTACATAAATGACAAAGTTTATAAGGATCATTCTGGCTGCGATTTCATGGCCACCAACGGCTATTTTCAATTGCTATTCAACAGTAATAAAAAAAATCAATATTTTTGGAATCTCAATGCGGAATGAAAAGTAAGAGTAAAAAATAACGAGCTGCACTTGTATCAGACAAAAATATTCTGCGAATGACATTTGAAACAAGGCGAAAAAAATGATTTTATTTTTTATGGAGAGTAGGCAGATTGTTTTTTATTGATTGATAGACTATATTTTGAGTATTTTATGAGGTTTGGTCCGTGGTGAAATTTTAAACATTCGATGCAAGATTGCACAAAAAAAACAACACCATTGTTTAAACGTTAGTACCTTCTATCATCAGCAAAGGAAGATAATAAATATTAGTATTTAAATATTTTATTGATTGCATTTTTTTAATGATTTTGTTCTTAGTAAGCATTAAGATAAAGTTTCATGTTCTCATACACAAAGTTATTGACGTCAATTACATAAATCTACAAACAAAACTATCACGAGAAGTACATGAAAGTAAAAGAATTTAGTGGAGTTATACATGATAAACAGCATCGGTTAAATGCAAGAGGAATTAATTACAATGCAAAACATAGTCACTAAGGCTGGGATCTAAACATACAACTGAAATAACTATCGGTTAATAATAATGCCAATCAATTGCCTCTAATAAGCTTTATTAATGCTTAATAATGATAATTAGTCTCATGAAAGCATTCTACGACAAATAATAATCAACCATCATTAAAATACAATTGGGCAATTCTAAACTTATAAATATCTATTTGCTTCAAGCTGGCAGATAACGATAATGAAAATCAATGAAATCAATGACTCAATGAAATAATCTCACTTAAGGGATATAACTACAGGAAATTGGGAAGATTAAGCTGGTCGTTAACAATATAACTTTAGTTTATGATTGAAATCTGTTTATTTCTAAAATCTGATAAAATAATTTATAATCCTCTGTGTTTCGATGAAATAATTGAACACCTTCATCCGCGTTAAATGAATTTTCTATAATAGATGGTGAGCAAATATAGAGGTACCTTTATTTAATCTAAAAGCAGCTGCATATTCTGCAATTCTAAAATTTAAAGTATGCGTGTTTTTCCATATAAAACAATGCAAAAGTGAGCAAAACTTTGAAAGTTTATGCAGTTCCTGAATTGGCTTATTTGTGGAATCAACTTTTTTCTTACACTTTCATAATTTTAATACTAATTAACCTATATGTATGATAATATGTAAATGGAAAAGTATAAATTGTTATGATAATTAACAAAATAAACAATACTGTAAACATTGTTCATGTATTTTATTTAATTCACCTTCCAGAACCGATGGCCAACTACTGAAACAATCTACTGTAATAGTACTAATAATGGCCAGTTACCAGAATGGTCAAATTCTGACACAGGAAAATATTTGATATGGTTAATTTAGACTTTTTAAATTGTTGTATGAGTGATTAACATGTCAAAGCGATCATGATGAAAGTGCTTTATTTTTTATATGTGTATCTAATAATGACAAAAAATAGTTAAATATATCTGAACAAAGGTAAGTACTATGATTCACATGAACAAATTAAAAAATATACATTTAGTAATTTACCTGCAATAAAGTCACCACAGAATTATCATCAGTGGCAGCTTCTTCCGCCATAAGACGATTGGGGTGGTCCTTACGACGATCGCAGTAGATAAATCATGACTGAAAGAGTTAAAAAACAGATAAACTACAGATATATTAACTTTATAACCATAGGAATTGAAATATTTTACAATATTGAGTAGTATTATAGAAATATGAATAATAAGACGGGAAGCAATATTCACACATATAATATGTGTATTTTTATAAAAAGTGATAATCATTGACATGATGACAAGCCACTTTGAGATTGTTTGACTGATAAGCGCTGATAAAAACAGTAATAAGTATGCACAAAAATGGTAATAAATAAACTGAGGGACAAACCATTTTCCATCAGCCATCCTTGGAGAAATTTATACGAAGACTAAAAAAGAATTGAAGAGGAACGCACTTCTTTAAAAGCTGAATCAAAATGCTGATAAACTGATGCTCTCAACCTCTAAAAGGAACTTAACGTGACGTTGTTGAATTTCATTTGTTCTTGTAGCCATTGGGGTTGCCCATCATATGATAGTTTTAAATAATAAATTTTTAGTACTATTTTCGCATAATATATTTATTATCAGGAACAGCTTCGCTCATCGCGAGCATTATCAACTTGTAAGATACAAATTACAAACAAGCCTATTGATACAATTTTTTTTTACGTTAAATAAAATAAAGTTTGAAGAGAAACACATACCTATTAAAGGTCAATCAAAATGCTTGTTTATTGGTGCACTCACCGTGTAGACGTTACAGACGTGATATTGTCATACTTCACTTTTCCATGTCAGACAAAGGGTTGCCTTTGTACTTGTCACAGCAAACTTAAGAGAGTTCTAGATGAATCTAACATAGCGATAGATAATACACACATACATAGGTAATAAATATACCATACAGATATGCTACTCCCGTAGAGTAGGAATGTTAAGAAAAGGGCACCTGCTTTTTGATGGGCACGGACTGTAAGCTAGTTCCCCTCTTCTTCGCTACAGGCGCGTCCCCACTTTTTCAAAGACATGAAATTGGAAAAATTTTAAATAACAGAAAATTTACATTTGAACATATTTTATTAATAACAGATATAATAAATAGTAAATAAGAATTGGGACCAAATAACATAGCAATATTTTTTGAAAATAAAAAATAGCAGAACATAACTAGTAATAGATTAATAAATAACACTTGACAGCAGTAAAACCATCAGCATTCACCTGGCCTCACATGAAGATGTCTGCAGATTTAGGTCTGTGAAAAACTCAAGTTTTAAATCTATCGCTAGATAAGTGAACCAGCAAATTGTAGTATTTCCAGAGAACACATGTTTGATCACGGTCTCAATATCATATATCAGCTGGACGCTGTTCACAGATTCATCAGGATGAGCTGTTTTCTTTCCTCCATTTATTTATTTTTTAATAACAATATCGAGTGCCATTGAAAATTTTAATTTGAGTTGAAGTCTTTTTTTGGAGCGTGTCAGAAATAATTGCTCAAATACATTATACTGTGCTGAGAATTTATACAATATATATAAAAAAAGTTTTGGAAATCCTATTGAAGATCAGTTAAAAGTCTGAGTTTAGATCTGTTCACTCTCACTATGGCACCTTTTTTTTAAAGATATGAAAGTTTCCCTTATAAGTCAAAGTGGGTGTGGCCAAATGATTAAATGGACAGTTGGATCGACATGTACAGCTGTTCACTTTTACATCAAGCACTAAATCACTCCTATTAAGTGGGTACAGTATTCTACTTTATAGTGTCATATTTGTATATTGACCTATCTACTCACGCACGAACCAATCAAGCCGAAAGAGCTTGGCAGCGAAACTAGTGTTTTGGTGTCAAGAGTTGGATTGTCTGTATTTGATATTTTCTGTATGGAAACAATAAGAAGGTTTATGATATTGGCTGAGGGTGCTTGATGGAATTTCAACACCAAATTTGAATTTTTGAGATATTGTATATGTTTTGTCACTCACGAACTAAGTTTCGCCTTTTGGCATCTTCAGGCATTCTACCATGCAAATGAAAATGTACACAATTTCAATAATTTTAATTAGACAATGAAATCCCACTAAGCGACCTCATCCGACATTGTAATTTATACTGAAAGTATTTTTCAATAGATTGTGAAATATGTGTCGGTCATCATTTACTATTTCTATATACCCGAGTCGTGAGTGAGAAAACATGTGGAAGTTAACTATGTTTAAGCAATATTTTAAATAAAAAGTTATTCAAGCCAGCCAGGTTTCTTTATGCATCTAAACAATAGTGAAAAAAAATATATCCATAAACGTGTATTGAAAAACAACTGTGATTTTTATACATATGAACTTTTGTTGACTAATAGTATGTACATACATATATTGCTAGTAGTACATCCAATCCCGGATATCCTGGCTATAATGCCCTGATTCTGGAATTGATCGTCGAATGTTAATTGACGTAATTTTACGTTTTTATTTGCATTCAGTCACAATTTAATGTGTGTTACTTTTGATTTAGATGTAGGCCAAAATATTGCGCGGCATAATTTGTTTAATACTTTAGCGACGGTTATCATTTAAAATTCCATCATGGAAATTCAAAGCTAGTAAAATGATGAAAAAAGGGATGCAAAGAATTCTCGACGTCTTAATTAAGTACTTTTGAGATGCAAAACCATCGTTTTGAATTCTGAAAAAACATTATCCAGAAATTATAAAAAACAGACTAGTCAAAACATTAAATAGAACGTTAAAAGAAGAAAATTCAACAAATGAAATCGCTAGCTTGTTCACTATAATATAATATAAGAAATATGTTTTTTTTGTAATAAGATTTTTTACGATATTTTGGTGTGTCGTCGTTCTATTATCGTTTAAGCCCGTCAAGGTTTTACGACACACGAGCAGGCCACATAAAACTGTCCATGTGAGAAGCGTATCCACATAGTCAAGTGTATCAGTTGATAGTGTTCGCGATAAGCGAAACCGGTTTTGATCTACTAGTTATATTGATTCAGTAACCTTTGCGGATATGTGCAAAATAACCAACCAAAATTTCATCGCAATCGGATTAACGGTAGAAGAACGAATAAAATACGAACAAACAAACATTTATTTTTATATATAAAAAGATGGAAAGCTATCCGCGGGGTGGTCTGAATAATGACACATGATGACACTAAATAAATTTAATAGACAGGCTTAAGATATTTCTTGATTTTATTTTCAAGACTCCAGAATTAGAATATGATTCAAATAATAGTTGCAATAGTATAAGAAGAAATAATATCTTAGTTAAAGATTGAATAAATAGTTGTTATAGTATATATAATTGTGTATACACAATTATATATACTATATAATTGTGTAGTTATAGTATACAGGTAGTCCTCGACTTACGACTGAGATACGTTCCTGGACTTAGGCCGTACGTCGAATTTCATACAAAATATGTATAATATGTACACCCAGTCCTTTTTTTACGCGATACATTGGTTCCAGAAAACGGCGCGAAAAAAATCACAAATTTGAAATAATTTGACAATTTGGTTCCAAGAATTAAAATATCGCGAGAAAAAGTACTAGAAACGTATGAAAAACCAAAATTTGCTCTTTAAAATTCGTGCAAAAAAATTATATAATATATATTTTCATGTTTTTATTACATTATCGGTTGCGAAATGTAATCGTTTGCGATTTTTTGAACGAAAGTATTGAATTTTGTATGAATCTGAATTTTGCTCGGACTCTTGCATCTCGGAATATGTATGAAAGCCAAGTTAAAACTGTCTTTTTTAAATACTCATGCAAGTGTTAATAATTTTTAAAATTTTAAATGCTTTTTACTTCAAGAGTAATATTTTTATCTTCGGTTCGCATTTATTATTTAACATTTAAAATATTTTGATGTCATTGGAGGGCATTTATTTGACATAATAATTGGAAGTGGTAAAATTTATGGCGGAGAAAAGTGCTATTCAACGAATTTAATAAATGCATTGTGTTTAAACAAGCTTACGAGCGGACACACATCCCATGATTTTACGCTCTTGCATTATATTTCTTTACACACCCTAAAACATAAATTCGCATAGTATCCGATACACTTGTCAACATTTGGCAAATGTATGTGTATTTAAAAAAACGGAATGCTTTACAAAATCAAGTTTTAAAAATACACATATTTTTTTTATTAAAAAAAAAAAATGAAACGTACATGCCTAGCATCATATATAAATTTCTTCTTTAAAACAAATTTGGGGAAAAATCGCGTAAGAACGAGTGAAGCGCGTAAAAAAATGGAACGGTACCGTCCAAAAAAATCGCGAATAATCGAATTCGCGTAAAAAAAATTCGTGTGAAAAAAGGACTAGGTGTACAAACTTACATTACATTAACCCGATCAGTGCGACAGTTTTTCATACAAATTAAATCTGTCCACGTTGCTATTTTTCAAAATGTTTTCTTTCCACATAGAGCTATAAATATAGCAAAAAAATAATAATTGGGTTGGCTTTTATGGAAGCTAAATGCATTAGGAATATTTTAAAACATTAAAAAAAAAACAAAGAAATGCCCTATGTTATTGTAATTATAATACTTTAACAAATTTATCCCTAAGAAATAACTCCCGCGTATCCGCAAAAAAGGAACTCATTGACGGCTTGACATTTAGATTAGTGAAGTTTCACTCACTTTATTACAATGTAAGAACTAAATTCTTAAGCATTTTGAAATTTATCGCCATATTCACGAAATTCATATACAGGGTCACTAAATAAAAAAAAACAAGTAGAACTATTTCGAAGTATGGTAAATTTTATAATATATTTGGGCATAGGGTTGGAATGTATATTTTACTCATATATTATAGTTTATATATAAATTATTCGTATGTTGACGTTTATCACAACGCTTACAAAATAGAAATGGAATAATACAAATTTTGCGTGTGTGCTCAAGAAGAAATCTTATTTTATTATATATAGTCTATCTGAAGAAGGTACTTGAGAGTCGAAAAAATGCAGCATCTTTAAAATGAGTTGGTACAGATCTCTGGGCACTATCTTGCCAAAAATGTCAGCTTTCTTCATTCAATAGTCATTCTTTGCACACAACCCGCGACTTACTAACCGACAGGAAGTATTTATGGCATCATTATTGCGTCACCTTTGTTTACCTATGAATCAGGATTGAGGAAAGTGCACCGTAATGCAATTTAAAAAAGTGCTGTTTTTTTGGTCGTAAGTGCGAATAGTCGTAAGTAGAACCGTCGTAAGTCGATGACTTCGTGTATAGTTAATGTAGTTATAGTGTCATATATATATATAGAGAGAGATATCCACACTCATGTGTGGATAATTTATCTACCCTCGTGGATTCGATGATGTTATCAGTGTTAGATTGTTCGTGAAAAAAACAAAGATTTCTATTGATAATAAATGATAAGAGAATAATCACAGTGAAATACTCCAATCGTTTGTTGAAATAAATTTTGTAAAACGTTTCCATGACTTTTCCAGCTGTATCAATAAATATATTAAATGATAAGGTATTAGTCAAGTCTCTATTAGTAATGCGGCCCTGAGGAAAGAATGTTTGAGTATGGTTGCTTTAAAGAATAGCTTAGTATGGATATACCCCAACTGGATTCAGCCCTTTGTTACTTTTGATCTAGCTTCGAACCATATCATCGCAACTTTGCGTATTGATTTTTATTATTTGATTGATTATTTCCAGTGTTAATGATATATTGACTGTGTTGGTAAGTAATATCATTTTTTTTCATATAATTTTGTCAAATATAATACTTTTAATATTGTATTTGACAAACTTGTAATTAATAAAAAAATGTCTCAAGTGAGAACTTTGTTATTGCAAAAATCAATTTTTTTTTTATTGATATCTCATTAATAATTTATTATTGTATTATTGTGGACGAGATTCGTTGACATGGTTGAGATGTTATTTCCGTTTATTATTATACTCCGGTAGGCGTGAAAGCTAGAATTGATTGCAAAAATTAGACGGAGTGTTAATAAGAGTTCGTTTTTTATAGTTAAACACAATGGTAACCTGTTCTTCGAAGTGTTCATAGCCATTGCAAAGCAGAGATATCACGATCCATGGTCTGTGAACGGTCAGGAGCTGTCAAAGACGTCCTGGGAACATGCCAATTCGTCGACTGCATCATTGATAATGTTGATGTTTGTAATCCATTCTCGCGTTTATTATATAAATGACCAAAGATCAAACATGTTATTTTGCAACTTGTCTGGGCGGTAAATTATGAGTGGGGCTATATATAATATAAATTTGCACTTCTTGTATTCTATTAAACATAGGCTTCCTACTTTTTTCGGGTGGCGGGCGACCCTTTTTTATAAAAGCCATGTGACCCGCGACCTCCATGCAATTGAAAAAGTCATTTATAATAAGGTAATTAAAAAAAACCAAAATACTTTTCTTTTGTAAAATTTTATTTTTGATTAAATTTAAAAATAATTTAATTCGTTGCTTGAGACTGTATGTTATTAGCTAGTATCAAAATTCGAACGCCAACCTCATGTCATTCTCAAAATTTCATAGACTCTTTTTTTTTTTGTTTTTGAACGTAGACTCAAATGGAACTAAAGCTCGTAAGGCAAGCATCGTCATATTTAGGTATCAATGATACAATACATAACACACAAGAATTGTGTGAGAAATTTTTCATTAACGCTTTTACTGCTAATCTAAAAATCCTATGTAACAGTATCATGCTCTACATATTTTGATTATAAAATGTATTGCAAACTATTAATAATATGCATTATTTCAAAGATAATAAATGCGAATGTCGGTAAGTACAAATAACTCGAAGCAGGTATTTTTGCGTCTCACATTACATCTTTAAATCTCCGCCAAGTTCATACTGTAATGCTCGGTACACACGTGTCTTTATTTTGAGTTACATTTTGGTTTTTCAAATAGCGTTTATTCTGTCCTTTTCAAATTACATTTTTTAAGTTATTTTGATTTTGATCTTTTTTGATTTCTTGATTCTTTGGGTATTCGGCACGGAAAGAGGTATCCACCCTTTTTTTATCGAATATGTTGTGCAAGCTATTTCAAACACTTTATTGATTGAATTGGCATTCACTTGATAGAACTCCATTATAACACGTTTATTTATTGTATGGGTATTACTTTTTGTGTCATTTGTGGAAATTATTTATGCTTAGCATTTGGATTTTTTTCAACACTGAGGCTTGCCACAACTCTTAATTTTTATTATTGCTTTTTGGTGTGATTAGAATGAAATTTATTGTTTTATGAGTGGTATTGAATTGTATGTATCTATCGACATAAATTGTGCAAATGCTGGCAAACTGAAAAGAAAATCCATTTTTTCATGATAAGTATGTAAGTATTTTCATGATGGTATTTTTGAAGGAAAATCAAAATGAAACTATTATGATTGTAAATATAATATATAAACTATACACATAAATTTCTACACTACATTATTCAAAAAGCACTTATTTTTGCTTATTGCTAAAATCAACAGTGAAATAAAACAGTTAAAAAAATTGAATGAAAATCACAAAAAAATATTTACAGCTGCACGTGTAGTCTCAGCTTTATACTATGTGGACGCGCAGTATGATCCAAAGGCGACGAAATCCGAAATGAAAATTTTCGGCTAATAACAAATACAAACAATATAAACAGTCTATTTTTCACTATTTTTTAACATTTTTGGCATGAGCACGCTGGGCGGGTCCTGAGAACGTACTGGATATACGTATGGACGTGTTAGGCGTGTCGTTAGCACGGAATGAGTTAATGTGCTCTGCTATCATTTTTGTTTTTTTATTTTATAATTCCTCTCCTGGTTTTTGTACTGTTATGTACACTCACGTGAGTGCTTGGTGGAAAGTAACATAACATCCCTTGTGTCTTTCTTTTTCAGTATAGTAATTATTTTAAAGGAATTAGACTTTCGTCGATGCAAATGGTTACGTGAGGGTCGTAATGTTTGCCTGGCAGTAAACGTGTTAATATGTAATTTTTGTTTATATTTTACCAATAAAAAAATAATTTCAGTAGCACGGTGAAAAAAATAGCAATGTATTTTAGTTCTACAAAATTATTTTTTAAAATATAGTTGACAGCTATTTCGGCTCACGCCATCGTCAGAACTATCTAGTTGTTTTATGTCTAAGTTTTAGTCGTTTGAAAAGAATTGCCTGGGTAGCCATATCGGCTACTTTCAATTCAATCAATAATTTCAGTAGCGTTAATGTTTTTATGTATTTAAAAAAATATCACTGTTAAAAAATTATTGTGTATACACAACAATAAATATATAAGTATATATTCTGGTTAAAAAACAGTCGCCATTTGCTGTTTTTTGCGAAGATACGTAGAAAATGTTTGGAATTGTTATACCTTCCCTTGCTCATTAGCATCATTTCAAGGAAAGTCACCAAATCAATCAAACGGGCTACTTAAAATTACTGACCGTTTTTAAATATCTACAGACCATATACCAAAAAGTTACTGACCATTTATTACTTTTTTACTGACCGTTTACTATGTTTTATGGACCATTTTATGTATTTATTACTGACAATTTCTTTAATATTTACTGACCGAACATAGAATTAAGTACTAACCAAATAATTAGTTGCCTTAAATAAACGATCTCTTTTAACTTTGAAAACCTAAAAGGAAACCCCCTTTCTTTTTCTTAAGTTGTATATGTCGTTAATCACTCATATTTCTAAACAAACTGTATGCGATTTGTCTCACCTTATTAGTCAACAATTACAATATTATATATTATTTCTAGTACTTGATACAAACCACTTTACAAAAAAAGTCTTAACACACCAATCGATTGACAAAACAAAAATATAACAATAATAAATGTAGCAATCAATTATTGACATTAATCAATAAAAAAAGAAATTCAACAAATGTATTCGAGTTGTTTTCGGTTATGGCTGTGAGCAGTAAATTATCCTCTTTTGTCTAAGAAAGCTTTAGCTGTAAAGATCATCGTCTCCGGCATCATCTTGGATAGTTGAGACTTCACCGCCGGAAGTACCAGCAGCCCTGGTCGTGTCAAGTACTGATGGAAATCTGAAGACAAATAAAACGAATGATTGCATATTAAACCATTCATTAATCACTGCTTAGGGCTCAAATTGATATAAAAATGCTAATGAAATGACATATCTTACAGCGTGTTGACGAGGTAAAGTGGTATAAATGACATTCTGTTAACTGAAAATGTAACAATATATTCTATAGATGAATTACTTCAAGGAAGACAGTTTCAAATAATTAATCGGGGAAATTCATTTCTGATATTAGGTAGTTCGGAAAGAAATTACCATTTTTTTAATTTGCCTCTGATTGTTGACCAAAACCAATTTTGTGAGCAATTGCTCTTTTAAACGTTCTAATTGCGCACAATAAACCTCTCCAGTAACGGTTTCACCAGTTTTCAATAATTTATAGTGAATTATTCCTTTAACACCACACCAAAAACAAAGGAGAACATTTTTTAGAGTCAATGTTGGCTGACCAGTAGGTAAAGGTACCTGCTTTGCCGACAACCATTGTTTTTTTCTTCTCGAATTACTGTACAGAACCCACTTCTCATCCCCTGTAATAATTTTTCTGAGGAATGGATCCGGTTCGTATCTGGACAATAAAGAAGCCATCCATTTTTCGAAGCCATAAAAGTTTGTAAAATATTAGGGACAATTATTATATCTCATGCATGATGCAATAAAAATAAAGGTCATTTCTTTCCGAACTACCTAATATAATATTTAAATTTTAATCCATTTCTAAACATCTCATACATTTTAATATTATGTAACTGTTTCAAATAATTACAAACCTGAAATTAGTGCCAAAGCCTCTCGACTGTTGCAAAGTTTGAGCAAACATTTCATATTTGCGAATATCATTATCAGAAACTGAGCGTCGGGCAAATTTCATTGCTTCTTCGAAATGAGCACTGGTAATCTCCGGGACGGGGTCTTCTTCATCCATATCCATTGCTGTGGTGGGAGTGGCTTGCTGCCGCTGCCTCTCCCTGATGATCTCGCTTTCGATGGCCTGTCTGATGGCGAGCTTACAAGCACGTTGACAAATTTCAGTGAGATCGGCACCACTGAATCCCTGTGTCACTTTGGCAATGTAGACGAGGTCCACATCTTTGGCCACAGGTGAATTGCGAAGGTTGGCTTTGAAGATAGCCTCGCGGGACTTTTCATCGGGCAAAGGGATATAGATGAGCTGATCGAGACGTCCCGGTCGTAAGATTGCCGGGTCAATGATGTCCGGTCGGTTAGTTGCACCTGAAATGAATAATTCGAAATATGCATTTAACTCGATCGGCGCTACAGTTTTTCATACAAACTAAATCTGTCCGCGTTGCTATTTTTCAAAATGTTCTCTTTCCACATAGAGTTATAAATACACCATTCAAAAATAATTGGGTTGGCTTTTATGGAAGCTAAATGCATTAGGAATGTTTCACAGCATTAAAAAACACAAAGAAATGTCCTATGTTGTCACAATCACCTTAACAAATTTATCCCTAATAAATAACTAACTCGTAAATTGCCATTACCGTGACGTAACGAGGCAACCAATCAAACTCAAATGAACAAGCGCCATTACTGTTACGTGTCATGGAGTGTCACATTGCAATGCCGCGCGATTGCTGCAAAGTTCAGTGCGAAGTTAGACGCGAGTTTAGCATGCAGTTTCAAACTGATTTGGCGGAATCGGAATAAATTTGAAGGGTTCCAAAAATCGATGTTTTAAGGATTTAAACCTAATACTTTTGACAATTGTATGAAGGTGGTAGTATCAGGACGAATTAAGCGATATTTTGAAACCAAAATAAGTCCTATATGCAAAAGATTGCCTGCGTTACCAACGTTTGAATGTTCGCGTACCAACGTCTGGGGCGCTCGCGTTCAGGCCGTTCAGCCGTTTTAGCGTGGAAGAGATTAAGTTAAGTAGTAAGAATACAATATTTTGATTTGGTGTTAGTTAATTAGAATCCATTCCTACTCTAAAAAAACTTTCAAAATATTGTCTACCGCACACAAATAGAAATCGACTGAAGCAATATCTGGCAGCAAAATAGTCCACAAGAATGTGACTAATGTCTTAATACATGGTTTCCGGGAGACGGTTAATGCCGTTTTTCGTAGACAGTCGGTTGCTTGCGGGACACGACATATCGCGGGTTTGTTTATCGGCGTGAAATAAAGTGCCTATACTAACTACCATTAGTTTCATTTCGTTGCTAGATTATAGGGGTGGAAGTTTGAGATAAGAAACAAAAAAATAAGTATCATAATGGTGTTCAATATACCTATTATGAACACATTTTTCTTGGCACCCATGCCATCCATTTCTGTGAGAATTTGATTGATGACTCGGTCGGCAGCTCCGCCAGCATCGCCCAGTGATCCACCGCGAGATTTCGCAATCGAATCCAATTCATCAAAGAATAACACACACGGTGAAGCAGATCGAGCCTAGAGTTGAAATATTTGTTAACATAATATTCATGGAGCATGTTCTTGGTAAACCACACCATCGATTTATGTCAGAATTTATTCCACATATGCAGAAAAATTATGTATATTAAAGAAATTCTACATACCTTGTCGAATATGTCTCTGACATTGGCTTCAGATTCACCGAACCACATTGTCAAAAGTTCTGGTCCTTTTATAGAGATGAAATTCGCTTGACATTCATTGGCAATAGCTTTAGCCAAAAGGGTTTTACCTAGGAGAAAAAGAAAATATTGAGTATTCAACCAGGAAATTAATATTTCATGATGTTGCGCAGATTAGTTTTAACCAGGAGTCGTTGTATACATAGAGGGGTGCCAAATAGTATAAAACGAATAGCTTAAAATACCAGGTGGAAGTGTAGACAGTCAAAATTCGCTCACATCATCTTTTTGTCTGCTCGGGGAGACATATTACAATAAGTAATTTGACGACTAAGTTAAGTGTGATGTTGTAGAATGTTTGCCAAAATGATTTTTATTTGGTAGAAACGTTAATACATACGTAACATTATTGATAGAATATGACACATTCATTTAGAATTACTGAGATTTTGGAGAATATAGATGCAAATATAAAAAGAAACTTACCACATCCAGGAGGTCCATAGAACAGCACACCCCTGGAAGGCTGCATTCCAAACTTGAGGAACTTATCGGGATGCTCAACTGGATATTGAACCAATTCTTGCAACTCTTTCTTCACATTCGCCAATCCACCGATGTCTGCCCATGATACATTTGGTACTTCCACGACAGTTTCACGCAATGCTGACGGGGACGACTTGGTCATTGCATACTGTAGTAAAAGATAAAAAAAAATATAAACATATTTGACCCTAATATTTGATTTTTAGACTTTGTTATGAGTAAATAATGAAAACGTTCAGATCAGTGTTTCTGAAAGAAATAGGGATCCTTATAATCATTGAATTTGAAAAATACTATTTTTAAAATAAAACACAATTGATTATTTGACCAAATCAAAAATATACCAAAATCGCAAATATATGTTTTAATTTAATATTTTGTTTTCGGGTTTTGTTAGAGTAACTAACGAAAACGTTAAGACCAGTTTTCTGAAAAAAAACGCGTCCTACTAATCATTGAATTTGAAAAAAGCTATTAACCGTCAAAATTTTTAAAATAAAACAGAAAATAAATATTTTGAATAGTTTATTTATTTATATGAAATCGATCATCAGAAATTATAATTTATTTCTTACCCGGAAGTTATCCATCGTGACGGCGAGAGAATTTAATACTTCAGCATCGATTTGGTCATCTTCAAGATCAATGAGATCCATTTTCTCTCTGATTTGTTGCAGGGCGGCCTCTGAACAGAGTGATGCCAAATCAGCTCCAACATGTCCATGAGATTCTGCAGCGATCTATTCAAATGATAAAAAAAACAGCAGTTGTTAAATATAGAAATTATTTTGATTTATCAACGGTCAAACATTTTGAAAGCAATTTGATATATATATTATGGGAAATACAATGAGTAATCAATCATTCACCTGCTCCAAATCAACATCTTCTGCCAACTTCATGTTTTTAGTGTGAATACGTAAGACTTCTAGACGTCCGGTTGCATCGGGTATTCCAATGTCGATTTCACGATCAAACCGCCCGAAACGTCGAAGGGCTCCGTCAATAGAATTAGGACGATTCGTAGCGGCCATTACAATCAAGTGTGATGATTTCTTCATACCTGATAAAAAAGGGATAAATATTAGATGCATTGATGTATTTGTCGTCCGTCATAACCATTTAATGACTTAGATTCAATATAATTTCAACACCCCTATCGATTCCTATTTAAAAATGTGTTGAATATTACACGAGTTGTTTTTATATCATTTTCATTTCACTCCAACTAATTATACATTTTATTTGACTTATGTAATAGTGCGATGTCTGATTACTCAATCGTCAATAAAAGATTTCGGATCAATACCGAACTAGACTCTAATATTTGATATTAATTTAAAGATGTCCTAGGAGTCAATTAATTCTGAGAAACTTTTGTGTATGTGTTTTTTTCGGTGACCTGCATAAACATTGAATGTATTATAGAAGTATCGTGATTAATCTGTCTAAATTCTTCTAAACAGGATATATTGTATGTCTTTTAATTGATAGCAGTATATAAAAGTAATAATGTGATTTTTACTAGACAAATAAAAAAGGTTTCGTTATTATATTCTTCGGAAATGTAATTATTTGAATTGTTATGCAATTGAAAATAAATATTACCATCCATAAGAGTGAGCAGTTGGCTGACAATACGACGTTCCACCTCTCCGTGAGTGTTGTCACGCTTGGGAGCGATCGCGTCAATCTCATCGATGAAGATAATAGCAGGTGAGTTTTTCTCGGCCTCTTCAAACGCCTTGCGGAGATTGGATTCCGATTCACCGGCCATCTTTGACATAATCTCGGGACCGTTGATTAAAAAGAAATATGCACCTGAGAAAAACAAAATTAACAACCTTTATACGAGGGTAAAGCTACAATGTGAGATTGAATCTTTTCAAATAAATTTAAATACTACAATTCAGAAGATTTCAGAGTGCCGAACATTCACAGTGAATAAATTAAACAAATTTTGGCTAACAGATGTGGGATATAGTAGAATGTGCAATGTATTTTTGTCATCGTTTTATTTCTCTTTAATTACAACAATAAAATATTTGCATTAATCAAAGGATTTGCAATGAGATTCGATCTGTTTGGTAGAATTTGAGTAAAGGTTTAACCTTTTGCACTCCGTAAAAAAAACAAAAAAGCGTTGTACCAACGACTTAATTAATTTTAAGATTTTTATAATATTCGAACGTCATTGAATCAAATGGACGATAAACACGCTATAATTAATTAATAACATATTTTATTATTAATTCATGATTGCTAAGCTATAATCTATCAAATAAACAAAAAAACACATTTCAAAATATGATATTTTAAAAATAATATAAACTATTTAAAACATTTGAAAGTGTGATATTGTTAAAAATATTCCCCCGGGTGAAGGTTTGGTTTCCTCTCACAAGTTTAACAAAAGTATGTGGTGTCTTTTTTCCTCCTGGAACCCTTCTGTACCATGTTACCCTGGAAAATATTAAACCAGAGTTACCCAACCTCTGCGCCTTAAAAATGTTCATATTTATTCAATATATTTTTTCGATATTATCCGCTTGAAAGTCGTCGAAAATTCTTTCAAGCAGATAATATCGACAAATTCTCATGGTTTTCCATTTAGAGCAGTGGTTGTCAACCTTTTTATTACTACCGCCCACTTTTGTGTCTCCGAAGAAGTAATATTATATTTTCAATATATTTTAGTTCTACAAAACTTTTTATAAGATATAGTTGATAGCTATTTATTTGTCATTCTTGGTGACATTCGACCATGATACTTCGTTGGACAAATGAACATTATCAGCATTTTCCTCATCGTAACTAACGAGTCTCATAGCTCGTCTTCTTCTTCTTCTTCTAGGAAACAATTATTACTCCAAATCTGTCTGAGTAGAGAGTAAAAGTTCTAGCTCAGAAATTGTAGTATCGGCATAGTCTTCAATACATTTTCGTACGTACGTTCATAGTACGAATTCATTTTCAACCTTTGACATATATTCATCTTCACTACTTTCAAACTCATTATTGGTTGTGGCAATTCTTTTTGTAATCCGTGGCATCTTTATTATTATAGAAGTAATAATGTAAACCAAAGAAACAAAATAATATAGTTCAATCGAAAATATTACGAGACCAGCTATGCGTCATTCTGACATCACACAATTTTGCTTTTACGTAGGTTTTTTTTATCATATCTGACCTACATAATACAAAACATAGCTCTGAATAATTATTTTTTTGTAATTTATCAGTGTTGCTACTAGAATATGTTTTCGGAAACACAGATGCGGTAGAACTGCAGACTGGGTATCCTTTATGGATCTAGGATGATGGGAACAGCTGCATACGTAAAGATTGTTTTCTTATAACTAATTTTGTTCACGATCGGCATTCGCACTTAGACATTGCCGCTTTGATTGCTTTTGCAAAAAAACCAAAATGCACTGAATATAATATGTTACGATAAATTCGAATGTAACACGATTTAACAATCGCTGGAGAACGAAATACGCGGCACATAAAAATGATATGTATCGGGCCCGTACTTGACATCATGTCTTCATCGTTGTCAAAGGACTAATATCGAAGGTCGTGAAATTACTATTTCATGTCATTTTTGAACAAAGGGGAATACTGTATTATTCTATATAAAAAAAAAACATCACCATCTGTCGTCATTGTTTTAGACTGATTTGTATGACTTCTCAGAAAAGAATATTGAAATGCTACCTATGAAAAAGGACGATTTTGTGTCGTGTTTTGATCCAGTGAAGGATCGATAACAATTGTGGGCTTTTAGTAACATCTTTCCGCGACACAGCAAAAAAAATCGATAAGAAATATGAAGTTTAAAGATTTGTTTTATTATATATGAAGTTGAATGTACCGAAACGCACAAAAATGTGCACCCCGCCGCAACAGAAAGTTTTTGAAACGCACAAATTTGTGCATCCTCCCGTAATCAATGAGTTAAAATGTACCGTCAAATGTCGAGTCAGGCATGACATAGGAGTTGTAGCGGTTAAGTGTCGTATAATAATCACCTGTCTCATTAGCGACAGCTCGGGCTATGAGTGTCTTGCCAGTTCCGGGGGGTCCATACAGTAAAATGCCCCGAGGAGGCTTTACTCCGATTGCTTTGAAGAGAGACGGATGACGGAGTGGAAGCTCTACCATCTCTTTAATTTGTGCCAACTGTTTGCGGCAACCGCCGATGTCATCATAGCCTACAGCGTTCAGTACATCTTCTTCTTCCTTAAAACAATAGACAAGATATGTCAGAAACAGTTTCACCGTAGCAGAAGTTTAATTGTTAACATATGGGTTATGTTCCAATCAGTCATGAAATAGAAGGACCTCTTCGATAGGGATTGCAAATAACCGTAAGTTTACTACTGATAAACTTTTAAATAATTTAACCTCTTACCGGTAAAGGAAAAAAATAGACGTGGATTTTATCATTGAAGTATAACTGTACGTGGACACTTTCTTTAAAAATGGTATCCTGGATTGAAACATACAGAATTTAAAATACATTTCAGGTGAATAGTAATGTCATAAAATGTACTTTAAATATGTTTCATGTGAATGTATGTATGTTTAAAATGTAATTTTTTAAGTAAATCAGATAATTTATTATTTGCCACAAAAAGATTGATGAATTTAAATTACGACTATGTAATATTTGGTTTACCTGCTTGTAAGAAGTCCATACGCTAAGCTATTAGTTTATCCATTAACTTCTTGATGTAGTATATATATATATATAACATATATATATATATATCAGGTTGGCAACTAAGTAATTGCGGGTTTTTTTAGAAAATTAAAGACAATTTTTTCATGGAACTAAATAACTTTATTCTGTAATTGCCTATTTTGATCAATGACCTTTTGCCATCTTTCAGGAAGCATCATAATCCCATGTTCATAAAACTTCTGGTTTTTGTTAGCAAAAAACTGAATCAAGTACGATTTGACATCATCATTATTGAACTTTTTACTATTCAAGGATTTTTGTAAAGATCGAAACAAAAAGTAATCAGATGGTGCAAGGTCAGGACTATATGGTGGATGTGGAAAAACATCCCAACCAAGCTCCAATAATTTTTGCCGAGTGGCCAAAGATGTGTGTGGCCTTGCATTGTCATGATTGAATACAACACCTTTTCGATTTGTCAATTCGGGCCGCTTTTCTTCAACTGCATTGTTTAATTTCATTAGTTGTTCAATGTAGACATCAGAATTGATCGTTCGGTTAGGTGGTACGAGTTCAAAGTAGACAATTCCTTTATAATACCACCAAACTGATAACAAAACCTTCTTTTGATGAATATCAGCTTTTGATGTTGTTTGAGCTGGTTCACCTGGCCTGCTCCACGATCTTTTCCGCATGATATTGTTGTAAACAACCCATTTTTCATTGCCAGTTATCAGTCGTTTTAAAAATGGATCATTTTCATTACGTTTCTTTAGCAAATCGCAGCTATTAATGCGTTGCGTTAAATGCGTTTCTTTCAGTTCGTGAGGAACCCATGTATCGAGTTTTTGAACATAGCCAAGATGTTTTAAGTGATTTTCAATGCATGTATGTGATACATGAAGCTTCTCTGCGATCTCACGTGTTGTACTGTGACCATCCGAATCGATGATTGCTTTGATTAGGTCGTCATCAACTTCAACTGGACGACCAGAGCGTTGTTCATCTTTGAGTGAAAAATCACCAGAACGAAATTTGGCAAACCAATTTTGACACTGCCGTTCTTTTAAGGCTTCGTCACCATAAACAGCACATAACTTTTTGTGAGCTTGCGATGCGTTTTTCCTTTGCGGAAATCAAAAAGCAAAATATGACGAAAATGTTTCTTTTGATTTTCCATTTTTCAACGAACGCCAAACGAAAACTACGCAACCGATAAAAAAACTTGTGTTACTGATTGACAGCTGAATTGTCAACTATCCAATAAAAACATGTGTTTACATTTGGACTACGTCGCAAACCTAAAAATTCAACTGGAGCCATCTATGAGTGAAATCCGCAATTACTTAGTTGCCAACCCATTATATATTATACATGTATGCATAATTTGTATCTATTAATATAAATTCATAATTAAAATAAAATAAAAAAACAATGTATTGGATTATAGAGTTTATTAATAAATGGTTATTTTCTTTGGTATATTGGTTCAAATATTTACCACGATTTCTTTCGAGTTCAAAATATGACTTTTCACATTGTAAAAAACTTTTTATCTATGTTGCCGGAGTTGAAAAAAACTTCTCACACCCTCATGCATATATCATAATAAAAATTCGTTGTAATATGCCTGCATCTGGCATTAATTCCCGATAAAAAAATTTCCGGTAAAAACCGGTTTTTTCCAATTTACCGGTAATTACCGCTGGTGCATTTTGGGCCATATACCGGCTAATCCCTACTCTTCGTAAATTATTGGATTATTTATGTATGTATAAGAATGGGCTTGAATCTAGTAGCAAAAAAATAAATAATTATCACCTCTCGTTTGATGGGGTCGCCCTCACAATGGATAACAGTCTCAGGTGCTACGATGCAATACGAGCCTGGGTCTGTTTCCACCACTTTGAATTCTACTGCTCGCATGCTCCCTCTTACTATGAAAGTGTCATCTTTATGGATCGGTCGGTAAGCTTCAAGGAAGTACGGCTTCAGGTATACTTCAAATAGATTGCTACAAAATAGAATTAGGGATAATAAACAGTAGCGGCTCGTGTATGTAATAATACATATGTGGCGAATCTTTTTGAGCCAGAGTGTGATTTTTTTATACTAATATGTCGTTATCGTTTATAATCCAGTGCCATGGAAATAAAAAATACATCAAACATTTGTGTAAATTCAGATGTTTCAATATACACAAAGCATTAATATATCGAAAAAAATAATTAATGCCAAAATAAATGAAATGAGACTTAATTTAAAAAAATGTAGAACTCCCAAAACTTTATTATTAGTGAGACTGTTTTTGGATGTTAAATGCCAAATGTTTTTATATCGGGTTCATAGTTGTTAGATTTTAATAGAATGCAAGAAGTTCTACTTTCGTCTGTTCACTTCGTCTACTTCTTATGTTTGATTTAATAAAGGTTATTGAAGAAAAAAATGCAGATTGCTATTTTTTTAATAGAAGAATTTATTTTCGGGATCGATTGCCATGTTGTTAGTACTTCATTTTCGGCATTCTTCTAGACTGATCCAACAAATCGATCTCGCTCAATTACTTCCAAAATAATTCATGAATGTTAAAAGTTTTTGTCTATACCGAAATCGACTGAAAATCTACCAATTACAATTACAATCATCTAATTCCATGAATCCAAAGATTGTCAATTTTAACTGTTAATACGCCAAGGTCATGTAAAATATTAATTATTCTCAATTATCTTCGGAGTACTGCATTTCCGCAGTTCGTATGGACGAGCCACCATTGACAATAATTTTGGCGGCTAAGAATGGGGCACAGTTTTATATTGTAACATTTGACCTTATTCTGGCATTGTATAGCTGTGTAAGAACATAACCTTCAAGTATAATACTAGACTTATCTTGGATGATAGTCAAATGTCATGGGTAAGTTAATATACTTAATATATTTATTAGGAAGATCCGGAGTGAACCAAATAGGCTAGATAGACATGATTTTTCGAAAGTATTTGTTTGGGCCTATATTTAATGGGTCAGTACCTAATTCAAGATTTGGTCAGTAAATTAAATGAATGGTCAGGGCGTATTGTAAATGGTCAGTACTCACTGGTCAGTATTAGTGTGGTCAGTTATTTATTTCAACGGTTAGTAAGTAATTTAAATAATCAGTAATTTTGAATAAATAGCCAGTTTTAGTTTGAAAGCGACATTTTCTTAAAAGGGTTTATGACCAGGACAATGAAAAATAAGCAGATGAAATGAAGTGATTTCTTATATTTAGGTATTCAACAGTAGATAATACGATTCACATAATTCTGGAGTTTGCAATATTACAGACTGGCGATACTGTTAAATTTTTGTCGGTGTCCTTACTTTTTTACTGACCATTCATATTTTTTTACTGATCGTTTTATGTATATAATACAGACCATTTCTTTAATAGTTACTGACAAACAATCGAATTAAATACTGACCAATTAACAAGTTGCCAATTTTTTGTGCTGTAATTTTCTATCAAAACTGGGAAAATTATTCGAAATGTATATTTTTATTATTCAGAAAGGCGGCAGAAATTTTATGAAAAAATAAACTTGAGGTTAAAATTTGATTTGGTCTTAATTGATATTGATGAAAAACATCATTTCCGGTACACATAACACATTAAAATTTACCCAGTCAGTCCTTCGACAGAGTCATCCATGGGAAGAATATGAACGCGTTTGCCGTATTTGACATCTGGGCATGGTGCTACGGCCACAACATCACTAAGGCGCACTCGGAGATTGTTTCTTACAGCTCTGTTCATTCTAATTTTCTCATCTGGGCACGACTCATCAGAGAGGACAATGCAGACTGTCTCCTTTCGCCGTTTTCCTTTGAGAAGGACTGTATCTCCGCGGAACAGCTGTAGTTCATCCATTTTAGTCTGAAAATAAAGAACTTGTTTCATCAACGTTATTTCAATCAATTCATAATATTGATATACACATAATAAATTTATTAGCTATTTTGTATTCGTGTGATAGAATGCTTGAAGATGCCGAAATGCGAAACCCGGGTCGTTAGTGACAAAGCATGTGTAATCGTACAACGTTGTAACAATTCAAATTGAATAAAAGTATACTTTTTAGTACTTTTTCCAGAATATACTATATTTTATGATCAGGACCGGTTTCACTCATCGCGAGCATTATGAACATGTTCAGTTGGTAAGATGAGAGAAACTGGTTCTGATCATAAAATATATTGTGGAAATAAGTATAAAAAATGTGTTTTCATTTTTAAAAAATATCATGCCTTTCCATCAGGAAGTGACAGTTAACACATTAAAAATGAGAAAAACTATTTTTACTGGTGGACACGTCTCTAATATAAGAATATAATAACATATATAAGTTTGCAAGCTAGCCGATTTCATGAAAGTAGTGATATTGTTTTAGTGGCATTGTATGTTATACTCAATTCCAGTTGATATGGCGATACCGTTGCAGCAGTATTATTGTAAAAACACTAAATAAGCAATACACAAATAACGTCAATAGTCCAGCAATCTTGCTCCACAGCATTCCAAATAGTCACCATTCGAACAACACTGGCATTTCAGAAGTTACACTTGTCGACTCTCCAGCAGGCAAAGGAAAAAAAAGGAAAGGAAAAAACTAAAGTATATATGCTCCAACAATACAATACTATTTTCATCAGAACGTTCAGAAACAAAACAAAGAAATTTCTGACTCTTCAGAAGTCGACTGGGATGAAGAATCCGGAGAATGAAACGTGCAGCTGAAGAGATCGAATTGGGTGCCTATTGAGAAACATGTCAACGGGTATTTTATATGAAGGAAAATATTTCCCTGGGAAAATTTTGGATGTGACCAGAGAGGCCTGATGTGCTGGATTACGACTGGTTTTCGATATAAAACATGCTGTTCCTGAATCGGATAATTTTTGGAATTGACTTTTTCTTACACTTTCATATTTCAATACTAATAAACTTATATGTGTGGATATATATATATATATATTGTATATATGGAAAAGCATAAATTGTTATCACGATTAACTAAATAAACAATTCTGTAAAAAATGTCCATGTATTTTTATTAATTCACTTTCCAGAACTATTGAAGCAATTAATATATATTTCATTTTTAGCTCATTGCCTGCTGAGCAGTTTAAAGGATTTTCCAACACCTAGGCTTCAAACATTTATTGAGTATTATTGGTTTGAAACAATCTAATTGGATTTGTCAGAATCAATCAAGCAATGCATTATCTCAACAATTAGCGAGTACAAGAAGGTTTTGACCACTGTTATTTCATAGATTTTTGGGAATCAAGTATCAACACAGAAAAGTCAGCCATCTCAACAGTTGAGACGGTAGCAGTCAGATGGTTAAGGGTGATAAACATCTGAAACAGCCTCCAAATTATTTGAAGTGGGTAAATTTTTTTTCAATATGACGTTTCTAAATTGTCGAAAAAGTGATATTAATTTTAGCATGTCATGCAAGTCGATGCGGCAGAAGATTAAATTTGATGAATGCGATTTTATTTTTTAATTATACATTTAATACTGATTTTTTTTTATCTTTCTGAACAAAGGTCGGTTGGTGGATTTATGTAAAAAACTACATATATTGATTTACCTGCGATAATATAAAAAATAGATCTATAGTTTTACCTGCGATAAAGTCACCACAGAATTATCATCATTGGTAGCTTCCTCTACAATGAGACGATTGGGGCGGTCCTTATGATGGAGGATCGCAGTGGATAAATCGACAGGACTGAAAGGATTGAAAAATGATAAAATATAGATTATCCTGATCACAGAAATCACAAAATCAAAGAAGAATATCATAGAAATATGAAGAATAAGGGTAGCAATATTTACACGTAGAAACAATTATTTTATTTTAAATTTAATAACAATAACAAAGACAAAAAAATGTTTATAGGGTTATGTCATAAGATTAATGACTGCATGTATCATAGTTTAATTCAACCCCAGTGGCAGATAATTTATTCATTGTAGTACTTAATGTAACACTTATATTTTGACATGGTGTAAAAATAGCAAGGTGTTTCACTGCCGAAATAGTTATCAACTATGAATGTTATATTATTTGTCATATCGACTGATTCTTGTTTGATGGAATTTCAATATCAAATTTGAACTGTTACAGTTTTGTATTTGTTTTGATTACACGTGTTTTGTCACGAACGACTCGGGTTTAGCCTTTCTGCATCTTCAGCCATTCTATCAGTTCTATTGCATCCGTGTGATAGAATGCCTGAAGATGCCGAAAGGCGAAACCCGGGTCGTTAGTGACAAAACATGTGGAATCGTACAAAGTTGTAACAATTCAAATCAATTTTATAAATTGAGTAGAGCTAAAATACATTTCTCTCTTTCGCCGTGTTATAAATGCCAATTCAATCAATACACAACAAGCGCTGATAAAAACAGAAATTAGTGTGCACAAATATGATAATGAATGAATCGGGATACAAACCTTATTCTATCAGCCATATCTACAGAAATATTTATGATGACTAAAGCAAAATTTTGAGGGGCACACCTATAAGGGCTGAGTGAATTTTCTAGTTTGCGTATACGATTATCGAATTTGTCGAGATATCGAATCGTTGGTTATTTAGAGTTTTGATAAGAGATAGTATATCTCTGCTATCAGGTAATATGGTAACATGCAGATAATACACAATACAGGGGCGTTATTCCCGTAGAGAGTGCCTCATTCTTTTTGCTGGGCAAAATTTAAAATGAACAAAACATTTACATTGTAACAGATTTTATTAATAACAGGTATATGGGAATCGGAAACAAATGACATAGCAATATTTGTTGAAAATTAAAAATAACATGACATATTTAGTAATTGATAAATAAATAACACTTGATATCAATCAAACCATTAGCATTCACCTGGCCTCACAAGAAGATGTCTGCAGATTAAGGTTCACACACCCCAACACGGTGAATTGCTCGACAACTGATGCAACAGAAAATTTAACCCCTAGTAACACCCATGGCTTTTTTTATATATATAGTATGAGTGTCAATGTGAATTTATTTTATTTTCCAAAAAAATGTAATAGTTGACACATTGACGGTATAACTTGATATTGCTAGTCCGATACATATTTGGAAAATTTGAATGCCTAGAGATATAAAAAGTTCTATCTTTAAAACCACTAGAAATTTTGTATTTATATTGTAGTATGAAATATTAAATTAATATGATCCTAAGCGGAATCCAAAATATATCTCTTTTTATCAATACACAAGCTTACTTTTGGAAATAGGATGGAATTTTGATATCCTTAATTCAAAAATCGTAATTCCCGTTTGGCTATTGTCTTTCAGAACTTCTTTAACCTTACCCCTACTGTGCTAAAAAAAAAAGTCCGTCACGGTGTCGAATTTATTGAAAACCCATATAGGTTCCAATTTGTACGAAGAAGCTTTTATCCTTTCTTCTCGAGAGTTTTTATCGTCAAATCGAACACAACTATAAATTTGAGTAAATCTGTCTCTCGAAAAAGCAACAGTGAAAAATGGCTGGCAAAATGGACTTAATTTCATCAATAATTCACTTGAATTCAGTTTCCCAGTTCAATTTCTTCCAGATGGAAGCAATATTCCATTGAATGCAATAAATTCATCTGTTGATATCGGGTTTGTTTTTTCTTGATTTTTTCTGTATACATGCCGATTATTATTCCATCTCGATTTATAAAAAGCATAATTGAAATTTCTTGAATCTTCCAGTTCAGTTAAAATATCACAGTGGTTTTTTCAGTTAAAAAATACAGTATTTTTAAATAATTGGAAACGCTTTTTAGTGAAATCAATTGCCGTTGTAAATGATACATTAAAAAAATTGAGTTTGAATTTTGTTTTAGGATCAGTAGATTCGGGCGAAGAGGGCTCATCGTCGAAATAGTTTATTCTTTTGATATTTTGATTAGGTGGATTACGATTAAATTCATATACCAAGTTTGAATCAATTGCAATAGCTTCTGCCTCTAAAATACATTTTTCAAAAAAAGATTCGCATTTCGGAGAAACGAGAAATTTTTTTGTTTTTGCAGTGCAGTTGTTGCAGAATCCAATGTCGTATTTGGAGATTGTAAAAATTTACTTGTAAAATTTAATTCTGTAAATATTTTGTGCCAGATTACCAATCCACAAATAAATTCAAATTTGTCAAATTTCGATGCGATTGATTTTGCTTTTAGAGAAACATATGAATCTTGCTCTGATTCAACAACCTCTTTCAAAGCAAAATATATTTCTTTCAATCCTGTCTTTAAGGATTTCACGGCGTTTATTTTTCCCTTTTTTCCCACCTAGTACTACTTTTTACAACGACTTTAGGCGCGTATTTTTTTAAATATTTTATCGAAAATTTTTGGCGCCTTCGTGGGTCTATAGTCATTAATTTATATGCAGTAATCCGCTCCTCTCCAGAAAGGCGCGCCTCCCAGTTTGAAAGTCATAGGTTTAATTATAAAATAGGACAAAAATGGGATAAATATTTACCCAAGTATTTGATGCCTTTTAAAGTAAAATAATAAGAACAATGAGCTCTTGCGTGAGAACAAACGTGTCAACTTCATTCGCGATCCACCAATTTGCGCCCTACTGAGAGCCGGCGCCTGTGTGCGCCGCACACCTCGCACACGCTTAGGGCCGTCCTGGTCATACTGTTCCTGGGGTTCTGATAAAAAATATACATTGTGGAAATATGTGGTTAAATTTGTTATTATTATTTAAAATATCATGCATTTCCACCAAGAAGTGACAGTTGATACTTGAAAGGAGAAAAAAATGGACAGTAGAGGTAATGAATATTTATAAAATATTACAAGGCTAGAAAATTGTGTTATGTAGGTGAGACTGGTTTTGGCGATAACTTGACAGCAATAATATACATATATTTATTATCATTGAAGTGGAATTGGTAATATTATCTTTAAATTCAATCAATAACGATAAAAAATGTGTTATTGTATAGTTTTTTTTACACTCTATGATGAGTTGTTAATCGACAAAGAGTAAAAAATGTATTACGAATAAAACATATTATCATAAGTAAATATAAAATAAAGCTGAATCCATAGACGTTCATCTCGGCATCCAAAATAATCTTTTCAAAACCATAGGGCAGTTATCTATTAACTTTCAATTTTGATTTTCCATTGATGTTAAATATGAAATAAAAGAGTATTGCTCGAAGAGGTTATGTATCCCGGTTTATAAGTAAAATGGATAAGATGTGCAAATCAGTCTTACTATTTTGTTGTACAATATTATAAATACAATTTAGTTTTGTATGAATGTTGACAAAGCAGGACTTGAAACGTGGATTGGAACCGTAATGGAATAATACAATTATGAATTAGGCCATTTAATTTTTTGTCAAGGCTCTTATTACTATTGAAAATACAAGGATTAGGATCATTTAAGCATTAATTATTTGCGTCGGCTACTCAAAGATAATATTCTTGACTTCCGTCATTATGGAACGCTCAGGTGAGTAGAATAAAACGGCAAATATGAATAAAAGAATTACGCAAATAATATAATTATATGGTTTATGTTGAAATATTTATAAACTATCAAAAATAATAAATATATCTAATCATAAATATATCAAAATCTAATACTATATCACAATAAAAAAAAATCTGTCTAAATAAATTACTGTAAATATTTAATGGCAAGTCACCCAGAATATTTTCATAACTTTTGATGGCAAGTGTTAGCATAGGTTCCCAACCTGGGGTTCGCGAAGGGTTTTTTGGGGGTTCGCTAACTTATACGGTGAACTAAAAAATATTTTTTTTTGTATGCTTTTGAATTGTATGGGGGGTCACGGGTCATATGGATTTTATGAAAAGAGGTCGCCACCCGAAAAAGGTTTGGAATCTATGGGTTAGAGGTTAGAAATATGGTCTTTTGATTTATACTTCAATTTTGCTATTAAAGTAAAACTGGCGCACGTCTTAGTCGCGTACACGATTTTTTTTTAAATCATCATGCCACAATTGTTCTTTACACAAGATATCCTCTTTTGTTTCGTTTAAGAGCACATACGATTACTGTTTGTAACCATATCCGTTAGTGACGTGGGCATATGGACTCTTATTGGTGATTATCTCAACTCAACAGTCTGTTGAGATGCTGTTGGTATTACTCAGGTGGTCAACCTGACGTTTTCGAGTTAAAATATAAAGATAGCGTTAGAACACAACTAATGGTCAACAAATTAAATAAATAATTGATACCTTAAAAATAACAAATCACTTACACGTATGCCTTCAAATATCATAGAACAAAAATGTGTAATCTATAATATATCATACATTTTTGTGGTTGATTTGTGTTATTAATTATTATTTATTAAGACACCGCGATATAATTACATGTCAACACTTTTTTGGCGGCAGTTTTATGTAAAAAGCACAAAAGGTATCATCTGTGCGCCTGGGCATGTGTGCTGATACTGATAAGAAAGGTTTAGCTATAGAGATCATCGTCTCCGGAATCATCTTGGAAAATTGAACCTTCACCGCGGGTAGTATCTGACGCTCCGGTAGTGTTTAGTTCTGCTGGGGATCTGAAGACAAATAATGTGAATGATTGCATGTTCATTCATCCATTAATCACAGCTTAGGTCTCAAAGAGATATACTAGTGACAGCTGCGTGTTGGTAAGTAAAGTATAAGTGGCACTCTGCGATCAGAAAATCTAACAGTTTGCTCTAAGGATGAAATACTAATGAGAAGATTGTTTGAAGTAATTATTCGATGCAATTAATTTTTGCTATAAAATTATGATGTAATTTCATTTCCAAATAGTATGTTATAATTCAGTGTGATCGGGTTCTAAATACAAAATAATTCGGAGTAAGAATTGTATATTTGAGAATTTAAAAAATTTTAAGAGAAAATTACGACTTGAAAAAAAATTGTCACAGTTGTTGACCACATCGCACATATCTCAAATAGGTAGACGATTGAAAAAAACATATAATAACTAAACAATTGCAATATAATTTAAGCAGTGCTCTTTTATAACAACTGTTAATATTTGTAATGGAGACCAACCGGGCAGTATATTTTGTTAAATCAACTCCAAACGACCTTAGTAAAAGAATTACAATCAATGCAATATTGAATGTGACAGAATAAATTTAAGATGTATTTTGAAAATCAGAGCCGGTTTCTTCAAAGCTAGCATTCGGTAACCTAAAATCAAAATAGACCTCAAATTTCAATCCTCTTTTATTCTTCTCGATCAAAAATATCAAATTGATTTCAGATTGAAAATTTAGAAGTTTAAATGAGTTTAAATGAACGTAATTAATAAAACAGCCAACAGTGCCACATCAGGTGTTGTAAATTGTTGTTGCCAAAACAATTTACCATTTTTTTTTAATTATTAGAAGAATTTCTTATTCTTAAGTTGTATGTATTTTGTCAAACCCTTTCACATAAAATGTACTGTATGCGATTTATCTCACCTTGTGCTCGACGTTTCCTGAATAATTATTCTCTGAATAAATTCCTCGAAATGATGGAGTTTGGTATCATCTGACAATCTGAAGACAAATAATTTAAATGAAAATATGTTTATCATCCGTTAATCACTGCTTTGGGCTCATGAGTTATAAAAATGACAAAATATCTAATAGCATATTGGTAAAGCATAGTGGTTTAAGTGACATTTTATGAATTGAAAATGTAACATCTTTTTCGACAGATGAATTACTACTGGGATGATAGTTTGAAGTGATTAGACAAAGAAATTAATTTTTGTTTTAAAGTTAAATTTTAAATCCATTTCCAAAAACAGTTTAACCCCGATCAACCGTTCTCGCAAAATACGGTTGGATCGCTCATTTTTTATAGTCCCGCCTAACACCCACATGAACAATGTAAAATAATCCCGCATTAACCGTCCCCCGATACATCGATTTCCTCGATATATCGTCTAAATGTTTTGGTCCTGTCTCAAATATTATTCCAATTGAACAACAAATTAATGATGAAATATAGAGTTTGCTCAAATTTTTGAGATTTTCCCTAATAAAGAATTTGAAAACACTCTTTTATTAATATAACTTTTACAAAACCCTCTCATATTTACCAATTGTTGTAAAACCCCATTATTGATAATTTAAAGGGAGGGACATAATGTTTTTTTTAAAGATTCTTTTCTCTTATTGTTTTATTAACCTTTCCCGTATTCCTCGTTTCCCGCATTTTTTTCAGGGTTTTTTGAAAAATATGGAATCGCGGTTTTACTGTATCTTTAATGTTTTAATTTTATGTGATCGTTTTCCAAATATTTGCACACATGGAAATAGTGTCAAAGCCTCTCGACTATTGCATAGATTGATCAAACATTTTATATTTAAAAATATGATGATCAGAAACTGAGCGTCGTGGTATAGCTAAATATGGACAGAAAATGTGCAGTTATTTATAATTCAGAGTAAGAAATATATATTTGAGAAATTTAAAATATTCAAGAAAATGTCTAATTTTTAAGAGAAAATTACGTTTTAAATAAAATTGTCGCAGTTATTGACCACACCGCACATATCTCAAATAGGTAGACGATTGAAAAAAGTTAAATTTTTATCTAATTATTGCGATATACTGTAAGCAGTGGTATTTTATAACCACTTTCAATATTTTTAATGTAGACATATAAGGCAGCTCCAAATGACCTACCATAAAAATTACCATCAACCCAGTATTGATTGTGACGGAAAAAATGAAGAAACATTTTGAAAGCAACCATTCAGCAACGTTAAATAAAAAAAAAAAATCCACCACAAATTCCAATCCAGTTTTACTTGATCAAACATGTTCATAAGGCAAATTGATTTTAGAATGAAAATTTAGAAGTTTGAAAATAACAGTGCTACACCAGGTGTTGCCAAACGTTGTTACAAAAAAAAAATCTATTTGTTTTAAATATTGGGAGAAAAACATTTTTTTTCTATAGTTGTATTATTCATCAACATTTCTCGCATCAAATCAAACTGTATATGATTTGTCTTACCTTGTTTTTAACATATTCAGTACTTCAAAATTTTTTTTCCGAATAAATTGGTTGGAAATCATGGTGTCTGGTATCCCGTGAGAAACTGAAGACAAATAATGTAAATATTTATATATTCATTCATTATCTAAAAACTCCTTTAGGCTCAACAAGTTATGAAAATGACAAAATATCTAACAGCCATTGGTAAAGCATAGTAGTTTAAGTGACATTCTGTGAACTCAAAATGTAATCGTTTTATCTACAGATGAAATACTACTGGGAAGATTGTTTGAGGTAATTATTCGAAGAAATTCATTTTTCTTATAAAATTAAAATGATTATCTATTTCCAAATATCTTATTTGTTTTAATTTTTTTTTTGATCGTGTTCACAAATATTTACACACATGTGAAAGTCTCACTTCTGTTATGATTTATGATATCGACTGAAGGTGCTTGATGGAATTTCAATATCAAATTTGAATTGTTACAACTTTGTACGATTCCACATGTTTTGTCACTAACGACCCGGGTTTCGCCTTTCGGCATCTTCAGGCATTCTATCACACGAATGCAACATAACTGACAAGTTCAGTTCTCAGTTCTGTTGCATCCGTGCGATAGAATGCCTAAAGATGCCGAAAGGCGAAACCCGGGTCGTTAGTGACAAAACATGCGGAATCGTACAAAGTTGTAACAATTCAAACTCTCTACTGTTGTTTAGTTTGAGTAAACATTTTATATTTAAACATATAATCAGAAACTGAGCATCGGGCTATATTATTTGTTATTCCTCTCCTCGTAGAAGGTTGGATATCATGGTCACCCTCTCTTTATCCATGGTTGCCCTGAAAAGTGTTGTGGAGTCACATTGGTACCATCCACGAAGATTACCCATCCACGAGATGCGTCGTCTACTAACGCTTCTTTTCCCTTGTACTCTCCCCTGCACTATGAGCTGTATGATTTCATATTTCGGATTTCTCATCACATGACCCAGGTATTCGAGTTTTCTGCGCTTCACAATGCTAAATACCTCTTGTTTTCTTTTCATTCGTTTCAATACTTCTTCATTTCGGACTCTATCCACCCAGGGAATCCTTAATATTCTCCTGAAACACCACATTTCGAATGCTGCTAGCTTTTTCTCTGTGGCTTGTGTCATGGTCCAGGATTCGACCCCATAAAGAAATACTGATATAACGTAGCAGTGTAGAATTCTCATCCTTAGGTAATGATTGAAATCTCTATTGCAGGGGAGATCACGCACCTTGAAGAAAGCGTTTCGTGCCATCTCTATTCTGACTTTAATCTCTTGTGAATGGTCCCATTGGTCGTTCAGCCAGCATCCTAAATATTTATATTGATGCACTAGTTCAATGTTTTTATCATTTATTTTTAGTGGCATGGGAGGCATTTCCAGTTTTTTATTTTTGGTAATAATCATAAATTTTCTCTTCGCTGCGTTCATTCTTAACCCACTGTTATTACTAGCCGCGTTAACTTTATCGATTAATTTTTGCAAGCTTTTCATGCCGTCCGTAAGAATGACTGTGTCGTCATCATAATGAATATTATTAATAGTCTGCCCATTTATGGTTATTCCATCTGAAACCTCATCCAGTGCCTCTCTAAATATATTTTCCGAGTATATGTTGAAAAGGATCGGGGGTATGCATCCTTATCGTACCCCTCCGTGTATTTCTATGTCAGTTGTCAGAGTGTCATCGACCTTGACTGCAGCTTTTTGGTGCCAATAGAGATATCTGATAATTCTAATATCTCTATTGTCAAGACCATTTTTGACTAAAGTTTCTATTAGTTTTGAATGTTGAACTCTGTCAAAAGCTCTTTCAAAATCGATGAAACAGGCATATATGTCTACATTCATGTCACGACATTTTTCTCCAAGCATTTTTATACAGCACAGGGCTGTCTGGCTTAGGCTGGGTTAGGGCTTCTCTGGTGCCATATCCATTTCAGAACCCGAACTGTGTTCTACTAATATTTTCCTAACATTTTTTATATATTCTACCATGTATTATCCGTAGATTTTTTTTTAGTAGATGGCTCATGAGACTAATGGTTCCTGTATCATATATTTTATTGAATAGCTTTACAAGAATATTCATTCCGTTATGGTCTATTAATTTAATCAATTCGGTTAAAATTTCATCCGGCCCCGGGGCTTTTTTTGGTTTTGCTAGATGTATAGCATTTATCACTTCTGATTTCAATATTTCTGGTCCCGTGTCCTCATTTGGTATTTCGAAATAAATTGGTCATTCATCATCAAAAGGCTCTTTTATATATTCATTCCATCTTTCTAATTTATCTTCAATTTCGGTAAATATATTATCATTTCTATCAGTAATAATAGATATGTGACGGTTTTTATGAATACCGGCTGCCTCTTTGATTTTTTTGTGAACGTTGAATGCATCATATTTTCGTTGGAGAGATTCAATTTCTGCACATTGTTCGTTCATCCATTGTTCTTTGGCTTTACGGATCTTTGTTCTTATAATCTTATTTTTTTCATAGTACATGTAAGGATCCATATTTTTCCAAATTCTTTTTTCTTCCATCAACAGCAGTATTTCATCGTTCATCCAATGTTTTCTTCTTCTTTCTCTTCCTTCTTTCAAGTTTTCTTTAGTGGTTTTAGTAATAAGCGTGCATATGCATTCATTTAATTCGTTTATATTTTCATAGTTGACTGTTTCTGCCAAAGTTTGGAATCCTTCTTGTAACTGTTCCTTCACCAAGCTGTGTGTATCTTTGTCCTTTAGCCTTTCTCTATCTATGTGCTGATTTTTCATCTTTTTTAGGACTTTTTTCAACCTTAGATTGATTTTTGCAACAACTGGGCTATGATCAGATCCTACATCAGCTCCAGGGTATGTCCGGGATGCCCACGTATATAACCTCCTCGGTGATAACTTAAAAAAAGTATTTAGGACTGTCATATCCTCCTCCTGACAGAATTGTACTAATCTGTCCTCTCTCTCATTTCGAACTCCCATGCCATATTCTCCGACGTTATTATTTACTTTCCCTTCACCTATTTTTGCATTGAAGTCGCCCATAATGATGTTAACGTCACGTTTTTTCGTAAGTTTCATCATTTGTCGGATTTCTTGATAGAATTCTTCAACTTCTTGCTCTTCTTCATCTGCAGTGGGGGCGTATATTTGAATAATATTTATGTCAGCCGGGCTTGCTTTTAGTTGTATTAGCATGACTCTGTCCGATAGCGGGATGAAGTTTTTGACTGCTGTTCTCACTTCTTTATTGACTATAATTGCTACACCACGATGATGTCGGTTGTCTTTGCTGCCAGAGAAGAACATAGTTTCGCCACTTTCTGAAGAACATTGACCTGTTCCCGGCCATCTGTACTCACATATTCCTAGTATATTCAGGTTTAATCTTTTCATTTCTTGTATCGTGTTTTGAAATTTACCTGCTTCGTACATTGTTCGGATGTTCCATGTTGCTAATTGCATGACTGACCCGGAGATTCTTAGCACCCTCTGACCATCTAAGGCCTGCCGGGGGCTGAGGGCCGAGGCTTTATTTTTGTCAAACATGATATTTACTTGGAACATTTAATGTGGTGGTTTTCCGTTGCCTTCCACAGCCGTACCGTTGTCACAACTCCGCCTGTGTATGTCTGGTTCTAAGCTTTTTCGATTTCAATAACCTTCAACCTTAGCCCAGTACTGGTAAGTGCTGCTGCTCACTACCAGGGATTTGAAATCAGAGTTGCCTTCTCTTAGATGATTGGCCTTTCTAGGCTTACGAGACTCACCTTCCCGGTCTGTTGGTCCACGAGAGTTATTTTATTTCCCTCCTACCCTCCATATCTGGCGAGCTTTCCCCTATCCGCCTTCTATCGCCTAATTATCATCTCTCGTTTGATGGGGTCGCCCTCACAATGGATAACAGTCTCAGGTGCTACGATGCAATACGAGCCTGGGTCTGTTTCCACCACTTTGAATTCTACCGCTCGCATGCTCCCTCTTACTATGAAAGTGTCATCTTTATGGATCGGTCGGTAAGCTTCAAGGAAGTACGGCTTCAGGTATATTTCAAAGAGATTGCTAAAATAGTATTAGGGATAATAAACAGTGGTAGCTCTGTATAATATTAATAATATTGTATAATATTACATTGTTTCAATTTGCTTAGGGGTGCCGCAGTTCTGCAGTGCGTATGGAAGAGTTGCCACTGATAATTCATATAGCAGTTAAGAATAGAAGACGGTCACATATTGTGACATTTGACGATATTTTGGCATTGTGTTGCTTTCTTAGAATACAACTATAACTCGACTTAGATGATATGTCAAATTTCATGGAAAAGTTAATTTAAATATATTAAATATTAGGTAAATCTGGAGTGAAGCAAATAGATTCGATATGATTTTTTGAAAAGAGTCTTTTCTGTTCTTTCATTCAAAAAAGACAATTTTTCTATTTTCCCTCATCTGGTGATAATAAGAGTATTCCTGTAATAAAAAAAATGTGGAGCCATATGTTAATACAGTTTCACTCAAAAAACTACACCTCAGGCATGAAAAATATTTTCAATATTGATGTTGACAAATTAACTTCAAGGAAATGCCATAAATGATTCAAGAACTTTTATATAAAAACAACTTTGAAAATGAAAATGTGTCAGGAAGTGGGCAACGTAGCCAAATTAATGAAGCAGCCATGAACACTGAACACTTAGCAAATCCGACTACAACCATCACAAATTATCTGACAAGCTTAATACATTCTGCTTCATTAGTCAGTCATGAAAAAACTTTTGTGCATTTCCACCTGCAAAAATCTTCCCGAACATTGCTGAATCAATGAGGTTTAATTAAACGAACTTCAGACACCTTTATTGTATCATGCACGGTGAACAGATTTTTATGAATAAGACTACAATCTGTTTCAGTTAATTAAGCATTGATGAATTGTTACAACAAATCACCTTAAATAATGAAGTCAAGTCAGGTCTTTCTTATTAATATTAATATTTTCTTCCGAAACTGGGAGGATTCTTTAAAATCTATCTTGTATTATCCAGAAAGAAATTTATTGAAAATGTTCAAAGTTGTTATTTAAAAAAAAAAAAAAAATGCGAATAAACTTGCGGTTGAAATTTGAGTTGGTCTAAATTGATATTGATTAAGAAACATCATTTCCGGTACACATAGCACATTAAAATTTACCCAGTCAGTCCTTCGACAGAGTCATCCATGGGAAGAATATGAACGCGTTTGCCGTATTTGACATCTGGGCATGGTGCTACGGCCACAACATCACTAAGGCGCACTCGGAGATTGTTTCTTACAGCTCTGTTCATTCTAATTTTCTCGTCTGGGCACGACTCATCATAGAGGACAATGCAGACTGTCTCCTTTCGCCGTTTTCCTTTGAGAAGGACTGTGTCTCCGCGAAACAGCTGTAGTTCATCCATTTTAGCCTGGAAATTTTCAGTTCATCCATTTTAACACCTTCGAAGTGGTTATGATAATGCCGTACTTCAAATAAAAACTAAAGATTGCATTAAGCCTCAAGAGTAAACTGATCTATAAGTTTCTATGTGCCAGTTTAGTGGCGCAATATCACAATCATACTATTGGCTTCAAGGTTTCTTGTCCAATTTGATGGATTTATACCAAAGTTGAAATAAAAACAGAGGAAATAAAAATGTTAAATTAACTTAATTTTACTCAAAGCAATTAAAGGTTCTATCAGTTTCCCACCATTTTGAGCGTATATTATATCATACATTCCCTACTTAGTGCGTTCACTGTAAATACAGTGCACTCTCGATTATCCAGGCTAATGCTGGGGAGGATGGTCACGGAAAATTGAAAAACACGGATAATCAGAATCATCAAATTTTTATTTTATTTTCGAATATAATATCATATACACAATACAAATTTTCAACACTTTATTTATATATTCATCATTTATTATTTAATTATTATTTATTAAGAAAACACAAACAAACAAGTAAAAATATAATATTTTATCATATGTACGAACATAAAAATATAAGAAAATTATACACCGATCCCTCGATTTACACGATTGATAGGTTTCTGAGAAAAACGTGTGAATCGAAAAGTACACAAAAAACGCATAATTTGGTTGTTTTCCAAAATACATAGATAAAACAATTTTTTTAAAAAGTATTAATACACATATTGTATTATTAATTAAATACACATAAAACATATACAGAGGAACAAAAAAATTGAATCCAAAAGAATCGTAAAAAAAATATTTCAACGGTCGGTAGAGTTTTTATCATTCACCACTATCACAAATCACTGTCAATCTCTTCTTCGTGACTGGTTCAAAGTCACTTTCATCACTCAAATATTTGTGCCAATACGATGTTTGAAGTAGAAACATTCACACCTCGAGGAGGTTTGGTAATAAAATCCGTTATTAACATTTGCGTCCAATTTGTTGTTAGATCTGTATGGACCTCACCATATTGAGCCAAGCATTGATTAATATCACGTTGGAATCGAAGGGCCCGTTCAACATTTGAGTCATTTTGTATACAATGATTACCTAATTTTCTTCCCAATTGGATTTCTTCGTGGACGATTTTAGCTCTAAATGTAACTGGTTCAAATTCTTTTTCAATCCGTGTGAATGCGAAAACGTGTAAAACAAGTACCGCGTAAATCGAGGGATATATGTTTAGTTATATATGTATACAAATTAAAAACAATCTATTATTTTCATTTGTTTTCGAGATTTAACGAGTTTCTTATTTAACGATCGAACGACTGTTACTGGTTTTACTTTTGACCAAGATAGTGCTACCTCATTTATAGCATCCAATACTTTCATTTTTTTCCAAAAAAATATCGTATTTTCATCTTTCTTAACAAGAGTTTTCAGAAGATTTTAACGATAAAGACGTTTCATTGATGATATGGCACATTGGTTCGTGGATTGAATCAGTGATGTAACATTAGGGGGCAAAATTTTTGTAATCATAAGTCCATCGTATGTCTTCAATGTGCTTTCATTCGGATGAGAAGGAGCATTATCTAATAACAAAACGGTTTTCTGTTGCAATCACTTATTTTTCAAGAAAAATAGCATAAATATATAATACAAGCGGTAAAAAAAATTATCGATTTGTTACGCAAACACATCGCTAAATTCATCCTTTTATCAAACAACGCGCATATTCAAGATCACAATTCATTAATGCGTCTTATAATCGTAATAGAAAAAAATTATTTTAAATTTGAATTAAAAAATATTTATTTCAGACACGGACAATCCGCTAACCGGATAATCCATACACGGATAATCGAGAGTACACTGTATAATACATTGCAGTTAGATGAATTTAATAACTAATCGAAAAAAATGACTATGTTTAGGACTAAAGGGACATGAATACAATAGAAAGCAGCAAATGGAAATAGCGAGTTATCAGCAAAGTGAGCGTTCATCATGTCGAGTTACTTTTTTTTTATTATGAAAGTTAATAGCAACTGCAACATTATGACTTATGAAATAAATTTGAAAATAAAATGAATATGAAATTAGTAAGGGGTATTTCCTAAGCATCAATTCGAAATTTATTATTCATTGCAAAAATGAATTTATCAACAGATTAATAAACCGTTCAAACTGATTTTTCACTCTATAAATAGTCACAGTGTTTATTTTTTAACAAGCATTAGGTTTTTGTTTAACAGTCTCAATTAAATAAATTTGTGGGGAAATCAAATAATAATTTTAAAAGTTCAATTGTTTTAGTTATTGTTTGGTAGTAAAATACTGAAATATTTATTCATAATTCATAATGTAGCGTGTTAATAGTGAATTCACTTACATTATTCAAATATTTATAAACTTAAATGTGTGGAAATATATATATTGAAAAGTATCTATTATATTAATTAATAAAACAAACAATACTGTAAAAATTGTTTGTGCTTTATAATTAATTTTCTGATAGAGCCTCCAAATTATTTGAAATGGTTAATTTTTTTCCAACACGACTTTTTTAAATTGTTGAATAAGTGATATTTATTTTAGCATGTGAAGGTCGATGCGGGAGATGATTTAATTTGATGAATGCTATTTAATTTCTAAGTACACCTAGGCCTCATATTAAATTACACGGTTTTATACAACACGGATGTATAAATTGTGTAGTTTTTTATACAAAAAGCTTTATATAACAAGGCTTCAGGGAATGATAAATTAAAATTAAATGTTGAATGAATCTTCCACAATTAATGACTCGGAAAGCAGTTGAAGCGAAGAAGCTACGTGTTTCACATTAAAAACAATAAATGGCAGCTTGGAATTGTGTATTAAATTAGATTTTTTTAATTGATAATGATCCGATAATGTAAAGAAGTTTGAAATTCAAGACGGAATTACAAAATATGCATATAATACGTTAATAGCAGACAATCGCTTACTAACGATTTTTTAAGTTAAAAACCACAAAAAAATCAGAGTCCTCCGATGATGAAAATTCACACCCGATGTCGAAAATGAGTAAAAAATATAGAATTGTATGTGACAGCGATGACGAATGAAAGGTATGTTATGTTATTAAAGTTTCTTTCAATTAATATATAAATCTATATTCGTTTCTTTAAAAAAATAAAGTATATATTTATATATACTATCACCGATTTTTTTTTGAACGCAAACCTTAATTTTGTATGAGCTTCAAGGTTTGTATTACACGAGGTTTTTGTAGAATCAAATAACCGCATTATACGAGGCCCGTGTGTACATGTTTAATACTGATAAAAAATAGTTTTATCTATCTGAACAATGGTAATTGTCATAATTCATATAAACAAACTAAAGAATATAAATCTATTGTTTTACCTGCGATAAAGTCACCACAGAATTATCATCATTGGTCGCTTCGTCCACAATAAGATGATTGGGGCGGTTCTTATGACGGAGGATAGCAGTGGATAAATCATCAGGACTAAAAGAAATAAAAAAATAGCTAGAGATTTTGAAACATAATTGGTATGGCAATGAAATATTTTACATTACAGAGAATTACAGAAATATGAAAAATAAGATGGGTAACAATATTTATGCCAATAAAAATGTAGTTTTAAGTATGTTAAACAGTAATAAATTGGCACAAAAATGATAAAAAAACTCATTTGATAAATGAACTGGGCGATTATACCTTTTTCCGTTTGCCATTTTTTCAAAGAAGTAATATTTAATGCAGTAAGAATTAAAGAGAAACACATCTATAAAAGCAGAATCACAATACTGGTTTGCCGATGCGCTTTAAAGAAAGTTGTATATAAACCTAACGTGATAATGAGATAATACAATAAATTATCTGTGCATCACAAATAATACTTATGACAACTTAAGACAACAAGTTTAAAAGGTAATAAATACACTATACAGATGCGCTACTCTGGTAGGGTAGGAATGATAAAGATTAAAACCCCTCCTTTTTGCTGGGCACAAAACATCAGCTAATTCTCCTCTTCCCTCTGCTTCCCCACTTTTTCGAGGGCATGAAATTTGATAAGTTTTGAATAACAAAATATTTACATTGTAACAGATAACATAAATAGTACATGCCAATAAGATTAAATTTGAAAAAATTACTATATAATTAAAAATTGCTAGTCCGCTACACATTTGAAAATTTTCAATGTCTGGAGATAAAATACAATAGATACAAAATATTTAATTAATAATATATTTTACGTATCGGGATCGAAGAGATATCACGTCTTACTTACAAAAGGATAGTAAATAAATCAAACAATTTTTGACTAAAAGGTGTTGTGAGATATAGGAGAATGTGTAGAAACACACGATGACGCAAATTTTCCAAGTTATCCGCATCACGTATCATTTTGTGCTATATAAAAGTCATTTTTGAGTAACATACAAAAAGATTTTCTTCCTAAAATTAAAATGATGAAATATTTGCATTAATCCAACCTTAATGAGATTCGACCTGTTTGGCATCAATTCAATTTGAGTAAAAAATATGTCAAGTGTTGTTTGATAATCACATGTCTCATTAACGACAGCTCGAGCTATAAGTGTCTTGCCGTTTCAGGGGGGTCCATACAGTAAAATGCCTCGAGGAGGCTTTACTCCGATTGCTCTAAAGAGAGACGGATGACGGAGTGGAAGCTCTACCATATCTTTAATCTGTGCCAAATGTTTGCTGCAACTGCCGTTATCATTACAACCTACAGCGTTCAGTGCATCTTCTTCTTCCTTGAAAACAATAGACAAATTATGTCTAACACAGTTTTACCGTAGCAGAAGTTAATATACAAGTTAAGATCCAATTAGTCTTGAAATACAAAAATATCTTTATAAACTATGATATTTTATTGTTTACTAGCGTGTTCCCGGCATGCGTTGTAATGCCACTAAAAAAAAGAAACCACGACTTTATGGAAGCGCCACGTCGGGAGCCTCTCGCCTTCCGATTGGATAAGTTGGACTTGAGTCGAGGCCGGAGCCAAATAGAAGCGATAAGCTTAGGTTATATTTTTCTTACCTAAATTTGAAAGTGGCGGCCGAATGTGTTTTTATTTATTGGAGTGATTTTGTATACACAATGTTTTTTGTTTTTCTATCTGGTGCGTACACAAATAAATCAGAAGGTTTTCCAACGCGTGAACAGGCCACATACAGTTGTCCATGTGAGAAGCATGGATTTTCTAAATTTAGTCCACACACTTGTAACGACTGTCCTTGTGCCTTATTGATGGTCATTGCAAAGGCGACTCACACTGGAAACTGCAGACGTTTAAATTCAAATGGCATATCTGTCGGAATCATTGGGATGCGTGGCAACAGTACATCTTTTCTATTTCTATCTATTCTATTGTTCATCATTTTTCTTACAGAAAGCCTGGTACCGTTGCAAAGTCGTGGTGGATTTATGTTTCGGAGAAGATTGATAGGCTCGTCAATTTTCAATGTTAAAACATGCGGCGGCATAATTCTGTTGGATAATTGACGATTTTGTCTTAATTCGTTATAGTATCGATGGACTTATACTCTGTTGTTTCCCCTGGTATTTATTTCATTTAGTATGCTGAAATTGATTGCATTGACATCCTTGTTTTTGGCTATGCACTGTTTTGTGCACTGAGCTATTGATGATTTTTTGTTTGTGTGCAATATTTGGAAAAACTTTGTGAATCAATTCGTCTATGATTGCGGTTATTTTACAGAAATTTGCTAGCAATGTGATATATTGTGTGGATTCCTCTATTGCCATTTTCCCATTTCCTATATCCAACAATTGTTCTGCGAGACGTTCCGCGGATGCATAATTTGTAGTTGTACACGCATACTGGACTTCAAAGTGAATCTATGTACGTAACGCCATAAAACGCATGATTTGAGACATGCATTAAGTTCATCGGCCACTGTTGAAGTGATATAACAGGTAGAGTTTGTCGAAAATCACCAGACAATAAAATGAGTGCTCCACCGAAAAGTTGTTCATTTCCTCTCAAATCTTTAGGTGTGCGATGAAGTGCTTCCAATGACTTTTGTGCTGAATGCGCTGTTCGGCCACCATCCAAAAGAGTTGCTGCAATTCCAGATGATACGATTGCTAGTGCAATGTTTTTTCGTGATCATGTGGCTGCCAAAATGAGTGAACTGAGGAAGGTTTTACCTGTGCCTCCGGGTGCATCTAGGAAATAAAATCCACAACTTTCAATTGTAATTGCATCCATAAATGTGTCATACATATATTAACATAATTCGAGGCAAGCTTCACGATAAGTGACACATATTCGGCCGTTTACTGTTCTCAATTCTTGGAAAGATGTCGGCCCACGTATGTTGATTAACAGTAATCGCAAGTAAAAGCATTCTGCATTATTTTGGTGAACAGTGTACAGACGGCGTCGGTTGAATATATTGTACATTGTAATGTCCTTCAACTGCTTTACCTTGTTTGCGACGTTGAAATTTTTTTTCTGATGCATTCCATCCGTAGAATGTTGGCACTTCAGAGTAAAGTAGTGTCTTTGCAAACATATCATCCCTACACAGTAATAATATGCAGTTAACATTGTTGGCTGTGGTGACAATGCTCTTACACGTCCATTTTCTGTTGTGAAATACACTCGCTGTCAATTTTCGAGGTGAACTGCCAAATGAGTAACTGTTGGATGCCGTTCATGAATTGTAAATGATAAAATGCGCCATATTGCTTCATTGCTACTAATAATAATAATTAAGTTTCTATATCACACACGATTTATACGTAATATTTATTTCAATTTGCTCTGTCATGCGACATAAAACCAAAACAAAAGAAGTCGGTAAAAATTCAAACATTAAAATACTTTATTCGAAAATCGAATTATGTTTCAAAATATTCAGTACCTACATAAAATACCTACAGGCGAGTGCATGTGACAGATTTGAGTTATTTGTGTTTTCAGCGTTGCTATGGATACAATGTTTCATAAATGGCCGTTTTGTATTACAATAGTCTTCTATGAAAACATGTTTTACGTAAATATTCAATAAATTTTTGTAATCAAATCAAATTTTGAGTATCCTATCTTTTTTCCGATAGTCCAAGCAATAATTCCACAAAGTTTTATCGCAATCGGATTAATGGTGTAGGAATGCATAAAGGACCGACAGACAGACATTCATTTATATATATATAGATGTATGTATAAGAATGGGCTTAAATCTAGTGATTTAAGCCCATTCTTACACGTTTAGTGAGTCTAATTTTCTCATCTGGACATGACTCATCAGAGAGGACGACGTAGATTGTCTCGTTTAGCTGTCTTCTTATTAGGCCTGTGTCTTCGCGGAACAGCTGCAGTTCATCTATTTTATTCTGGAAACAAGTCAATTTCATAAACTCCAATAAATTATTGATACACACAAAATAAAATTGTATGTTGTTATTCTAATTAAGTCATCAATACGAACAATATCGATAAAATTTTGCAAATGAATTGTCTGTTGATAGTTCCGTAAATGTTTAATAAATTAACTTTTCAGTCATTGTATTTTGCTTACTAAAACTACTCCAGTAGTAATTATTGTTTCTTTGAAAACAATGCTATGGGTTGTTCTAGGATGTTAAATTAACATTTTGAGAATTCAAAATCGAAACTTTTTAACTGATCAAACTTTCTCGTCGTCATAATTGTTATATTCATCAGATTAAACAATCCGTGTAATCAATTATATCACAATATTTTCTTGAAGAATTGGTGAACGTTTTTTGTGTTTCAGAAAATACTGTGACGCCCCTGACTAACCATTTCTTCACTTTATTAATTTTGTTAATGCATTATGTTCCATAAAATATTTAAATACAGGTTGTTTTGGTAATTAAAATTTTCTACTTTTTATTCTTGCTAACGGGCTTCAAATGATTGTTTTCAATTGTTAATAGATAATTAATTTGTCTTTAAATTTTTTGCAATTTATTAGTATTAGACTTATTCCTGTATGATTTCCTGCAATTTGGTTCCTTAGTTTTTGAGCTTATTGTATAGCTGCTGACTATATACTGAAATTTTTTTGAAATATGTTTGGTTATAAGTGTGACACCACCTCATCAACACCTTAAGTGGTTATGATAATGTCGTTCTACAAAGAAAAACTAAAGTTTGCATTGATTCTCAAGAGTAAACTTTGAAATAAGAGCATAGGAAAGGTTGCTATTATTCCTATGTTATATAGCACTTTCACTGCAAATATAATACATTACACTAAGATGTGATTAAAAAAATAACTATGCTTAACACAGTGAAAAAATACCAATGTTGTTCAGTTCAACAAAATTTATTAGTTCTATAGTTTATTATAGTTATTTCGGCTTACGCCCTTACCAGAACTAGTTATCGTCAGTAGCTCTGATGAGGGCGTAAGTCGAAATAGATATCAACCCTGTAGAACCAAAATACATTGCTATTTCTTCACCATGTTGTAATGTTCTACCGAGTTCTACCGAGTAAATGTCAATACCATCAACTATGATTAAGGCTAAAGGGACATGAAAAGAACATGCTTAGCTATCCTGAGAAGTGGCAATTGTAAAATGTGAGTTATCAGCAAAAGGAGTGTTCATGATGCGATGTTACTTTTTGTTAATGGTAATAAAAATGTTTATCAATGATATCGATAAAAACATCATGAAAGTTATTTGAGTTCATCTTATCAATAAGAGAATTGCAACATTATGGCTTACGAAATAGATTTGATAACACAATTCTTATGAAGTTTATCAGGCTTTTGCAGATTGGGTATTTCCAAAAAAACAATAACATTATATCTTCATTGCGGACTTTCGTCAATATATAATATTTTAATATCTAATAATTAAGATATCGAGTTGATTGGTAAACTCACTTTCATAATGAATAACAAAATTTCAATTGTTGAAACTTTGTACGATTCCAAATATTTTGTCATAAACGATCTCGGTTTTGCCTTGCGACATCTTCAGGGATTATATCACACAGATGTAACAGAACAGTCATTTCTGTTCCATCCGTGTGATATAATAAAACCTATGTAAGTTTAGAATCTTGCCTTAGGGTCTATAGACCCTATAAAAAATATTTTTCCTTTGTTATTCATTCCTCTTGTATATAATCGATGCGAACTGTTTATTGCGTGTCAGTTTTGTTGCATCCATGTGATAGAATGTCTCAAAATGGTGAAAGGCGAAATCCGGGTCGCTTGTGACAAAACAGGTGGATTCGCACAAAGTTTCAGCAATCTAAAATTGATTATTTATTTTGAATGTTAATCAATAGACACTGTGCCATTTTACACAGAACTCCATGAATATTTTTTATTAACCAAGCTTACAAAACGAGACCGTATTGACAGTAAAAACCCTTAATATAAACATAAGTAAAGTAAACGTATTAGCAAGTTTCTAAATTAATAATCTGACTCGACTGTGAAGTATTCAAATGGATAACAGATTTAATGCTAGTACAGTTGAAGCGTACTGAATCTAAAAAGTCAATATTTTTTAGTAGTTGAACATGTTGGTCAAATACTGAAATACTAATTTATATTTGTTCACAATTAATAATGTAACCATTTTCAATTTGAATTGTTCAAACTTTGTACGATTCCGCATGTTTTGTCACTATTGACCTGGGTTTCGCTTATCGACATCATCAGGCATTCTATCACACGGATGCAACAGAACTGATGTGAAATAAACAGTTAGAATCGTCTATATACAAAAGTTACTAATTACAGGAAAACACTTAACCCAAGCAGAAAATTAGAGCTAAAACAAATTAAATAATATTAATCCAATTATAATTAACGCAATTGCGGGTGATAATTTTCATTGACGATCTTGTTAATGAGTCATTCTTGAAAGCGTTTTACTACAAATATTAATCAACTAACATTAGAATATATATGTTTTTTTGTCTGTTTTATTTTTATATAGAGATACCTACTATAAAACATCAAATTTGATATTGAAATTCCATCAAGCACCTTCAGTAACCATAGATTGTAACCATTTTGCATTAACCATTGGGAGCAGTACAAAATCTAATTTTTTATATGTATTGTAATACAATATATCAGGTTTTAGTAGATGACTACACGGGGAACTATTCGTTCCGTTGAAAGTGGACTCTTGACAAATTTTGTATGAAGTAATATTATTAAATATTTCGTTTAATAATTGTAATACAGATGCCAGGGGCTTATGTAGAAATGTTACTGATGAGACAAAGAGAGCAACTGTTGAAGACGTTCGGGTGCGTTAAATACCGATAAGGACAGCTGCAAAAAACTATTGGGGCTCCAAGAATAACCCTAAAATATAAAATAGATAGCAAATCTCCCATGGCGAAAAAGATGGGACCTACTACAATATTAACCCACTTTTGCCCAAATTGTATTTCTCAAAATTTATTATTATTTCAATGAAACAAAAAAGTGTAGATATGTGACACATTTCGAACTATTTTCATATTAACACGATGAAAAAATAGCAATGTATTTTAGTTCTACAATTTTCTAGTTGATAGCTATTTCGGCTAACGCCATCTTCGTATTCTTTTCATTAATGATATATAGATTTTATTCGAGTTTTTCAAAATGTTCCAATATTGGTATACGGGGTACATAATGGAGTAAGAAATAGACAACTTGAATAAGACAAACACTTTGTATGTTTCACGGATAAACCTATTTAAATTAATGAATATTTAAGAGTTTGAAACAACCGTGAATATTTGCCACTTTATATAGCGCTAGTTTTTAATGTGCAAAGATTTTGGTCGCCCTGCTGTTCTGATGCGAATTGCATTTATTTTCAAGTAGAATAATAATTTTAAATCATAAAAACACATTTTTTAGTACTTATTTAAGCAATGTATTTTTTGATCAGGACCGGTTTCGCTCATCGCGAGCATTATCAACTGATCAGTGGAAAGAAGTACTAAAACATGTGTTGTATTATTTAAAATGAAGTGAAGTTGACTGGAGTGAGGTTTACGAGCATTGCGATGTGAATGAGGCGGTTACTCAAGTTTATGATATAATTTATAATATTTTTGATGTATGTTTTGCAAGAAGGCTACCATGTCGTGATGGAAGGCGATATCCGAGGTGGTTTTCTGTAGAAATTGTCAGGGACATGCAAAGAAAACATATATATCATAGATCCTGGAAAACTTCAAAAAGTTCTCGAGACTATGAAATTTTTAGTAAACTTCGAATGAAGCTGAGACAAAATGTTCGATTAGCCTACCGAACATATTTGGGTACGATGGAAGATTGTATACGCGATAATCCTAAAGTTTTTTGGAATTATATACGTTCTATCAGAAAGGATGGTGGGTTTGCTGAGTCAATGAATTGGAAGGGTCATGCAGTGACTGGTCTTGGAGTGGCAGAAGCGTTTGCTGGTCATTTCAGATCTGTGTACTCAATTGACAAACCACACCTTGACACAAATTCTGTTTTAAAAAATCCAACAAAAGGTGCCCAATTTATTGACACAATGCAAACCTCTGAAGGAGATGTGGCATTTTTTATAAAAAAACTAAAGAATTCCCGCTCGCTTGGACCCGATAGGGTAACAACATCTTTTTTGACGGGATATATTGATTTAATTAAGAGTCCTTTATGTTACATATTTAATCTGATAATGAAAACAGAAATTTTTCCGGATATATGGAAAATGTCAAAGATAACTCCAATTTTTAAATGTGGTGCAGAATCATCAGTAGAAAATTATAGACCAGTAGCTGTTCTCTCAGCGCCAGTCAAAGTTCTCGAGATGATTATGCAAGGAATGATTTTAAGAAAATTTGAGCCATTTATAATAAATGAACAGCATGGATTTAGAACCGGAAGATCAACCGATACAAACTTGATGGTGTTCACGAGTTACGTGTCGACGGCATTAGACAAAGGCCTGCAAGTTGACTGTTCCTACAATGATTTTTCGAAGGCATTTGACAGAGTCAACCATGACATACTTTTGGAAAAACTCCAAATGATAGGTTTGTCAGATAGCTTTGTTAGATTGTTTGGAAGTTATTTTGGGAACCGAAAACAATACGTATCGTATGGGCTCTTTGAATCCAAACCGTTCTGCACGTATTCTGGTGTTCCGCAAGGTTCGAACTTGGGGCCATTGCTGTTTACTATATTTGTAAATGACATAGTAAACGTCATAAAAAATGCTAAATTCTTATTATTTGCTGATGATTTGAAACTGTTTTTACAAATTGCCACAATTGATGATTGTCTCCGTCTCCAGTCTGATATAGTCAATATAGTAGAATGGGGAAGGAGTAATAAACTCGATTTTAATATAGACAAATGTAATCTTTTATTGTTTACTAGACGGTCGCAGGTGTTATTTTTCCGCTATTCAATGAGTGGCCGAACTCTCTCGCGAATTTCATCTGTAAAGGATCTTGGAGACTTGAAATATGCCCTTATGGTGGAAAAGGTTCAGAAGAAATTTTTGAGACTTCTTTACTTGAGAGCATACGGATATTATCCGTGGCTTTATCCAACTGACTTTCTTTTAGGTATGCTCAATTTTAATAGTTTGAAAAATTGAAGAGAAATATATCTAGCCACATATTTTTTTCGACTAATTCGAGGCCAAAATGAGAATTCTGCCATCCTTAATAATGTAAATTTGTATGTTTCGGATAGTTTTTTACGAAATCGTGTACAAAATTTGTTTGTTCTTCCAAAGTGTAGAACCAGTCTGCCAATGGGGATGCCAATGGTAAGAGCATTAACAATGTTCAACGGTATTGCTTCGGATGTTGACATATTTCATGTGGAAGAAAGTGAGCTCAGACGAATGCTATTTTTTCAGTTAAAGTAGACATTTCATGAGCTTACTTGGTTGACTTTCTTTTTTGCAATCATTATTGATTGTTTTTTATTATTTGTTGAATTTTTATATTTTTATATTTATATATGTTAATATGTTACGGTGCAAAAGCATTGAATTAATAATTTGTAAGTTTTGTACCGTATAGTTGTAATAAATAAAATTAAATTAAAAAATAAAAGCATGCAGCTTGTCAAAATATCATGCCATTCTATCAAAAAGTGACAGTTAACACTTGAAAAGTAAATTATAATGTTTGAATTGTTAAAATTTGGCTGAGATTTTCTTTTGAGGATATCCATTGCTGAACTTATAACATATTTATACTACTGGATTACTAGAGCTAATGATGAGAACAACTCGATTATCATATAATTTTTTTATTGTATTTCCGTCGTGGTGTCAGTAAAAAATTCAAATGCTCCCCTTTATTGCTTTTTATATTTTAATTTTGTTATTGGACATTTATCTACCCATTGATCGCCAAATGGTCGCTCGCGGGCTACCGGTAGCTTGCCGAAACTTTTTCAGTAGCTCGCGTAGGATATTGTATCATATTTATAAATTTTATTATAGAACCCCGAAAAAAAATGATTCGGGCAAAATTTCAACAAAATGCTTGAAAGGTTGACGTTATAAAATTAATTTTTAGCATAACAATTTGTGCGTACAACGAAGTAAAATATAGAAGCGGTCAGAGTTATATTACGATCGATGCGGGCTGCACCATACACTTCTTCTCTCTCTCGCTCATTTGTATCACCACTTATAAAGCAATATGTATAGATAGCTCACAAGACAATTTCAATTTCTGAAGTACCTCACATCCTTATTGAGTTTGGAGATCAATGATCTAGGCTATTAGTCATTATTGTTCCTGTACGTTGGTGTTTGTAAATAATTAGTACATGTGTGTGTAAGCGAGAGGACATTTTTCAGAAGATTCGATAAAAAATTCTCGCCTACTAAGCCACTATAATTTAATTTAATATTTTTAATGTAAGCTTGTTATCCTTGATATCGATCAAACTGTATGAGATATCTTAAAGGTTTTCACAAACATCATATCTTATAGATGCATCGGATTTGTTTGCCATACAACATTTTTTTAGTTGTATATTTCGTCAATATCTTGGTCAAACCATTAAGAATTATTAATTGTGGTGATACGGCTTTCTTTTTGAACCCCCAAAAAACTATCTATCAGCAAGAGAATTCGGATGAAAAGGAATGTATCACAGTTTTGTTGATTCTCAGTGCTAGTGGTGTAGTTGCACCCGCCACATTACTGTTTATAAACGTATGGCTGTATTAAACCACTGTTAATACATGTTTAATTATACAATATTAAAATGTTAATGTTGTTTGTTTTTCTAAAGCGTAGAACCATTTTGCCAATGAGGTGCCAATGATTAAAGCTTTAATAATATCCAACAGTATTACTTCGGATGTCGATGTATTCCATGTGGAAGAAAGTGAGTACAAGCGAATACTATTTTTTAATGTATTAAAGAAAATTTTTCATGAGTTTGCTTTGTTGACTTTCTTGCTACTCTTGTTTTTTGTTTATTTCTCTAATTTGCTACATAAAATGTTTAATATTTTGTCGTTGCGAAAGCAATAAACTTATAATTTGTATTTTTCAAAACGTGTATTGACTAAATAAATAAATGAATTAAACAAATTAAAACAGCCAGCTATCACGCATAAAATACACAAACCGAGTGCAAAACACTCTGGCAGCCGTTCTATTTTGAAACCGATGCAATCAAGGTAAAGATCCCGGTTAAAATAATGGATTTGAATGTACAACAATTTTGGTATTTCATTCTATTTAATTAAGGGAAATCCAAACTAAGGAATTCACCACTTGGTACACATTATATATTATAATTTTTAAGTCCTTGTGTGGTTACCACTAACCAAACCAAGATATCTTTCTAATATACATTTTGTTACTATAATAATAATTGTATTGTTGTTAAATTATTAATCGATTGTCGTGCGAGCATCGAAAATGGTATCATGCTAAGTATTTTGAGAAAGTATCTTCAAAATGCCGCGTTCGCAAGTTTTATCTACGTGTCGTAATGTGCAACATGTCTACCAGACGCGCATTTCATTTTCAAATGAACCTTCTACTCATTAGTAGTACGATGCGACCATAATTAATTTGGAAAAGTGACAAAGCCATTTATAATGACTGTCCCAAAAGCGCTTTATTTATAAGACAGGCATATTCGGTACTCGAATAAATAATCATCACACGCAAATTGGATACTTATATATTATTAATAATAACGAGACTGATGACTCAACATGTAGCTGGAAACGCTTTTCTATACCTATTCGAAGTTGTAAATTAAGACAAAAAAGTAATCATGTGGTTAACGCGATTTCCATCAATTCTATTGTCCACGGGATCGAATCCCAGTATTTATTAGAGTTTTACTCGGCGGATTACTTGTCTCATTCATCAATAAGGGTAACAGGCTTCCAAATTTCACGTATTCAGCATTTTTTGCAGATTGCATGTAATAAGCAATTTTTACAAATAAATATAATATGATTTTGAATTTTCCGCGACTTATTTGACTGTAAAATACAGTGCTAAGTTGGGTCACAATGAACATTGCGCAGACAGAGTATATGTGTGTGCGTGATCGAAAGAGAGAGAAAGAGTCTTAACTTAATATTAACAGGTGGTATTGTAAACTAGTTAATGTAACACTGTCACGAAAAACATACATTCTATCTTTTTGCGCATTGTGTGCGTCAAGATTAATCACGAAATGCTGATAGGTGGCACCACTACCTGGTGAATTTATAAAAGTCGATATAATACATAAATTGAAAAACAGAAATTTTCTTTTTTTAGATATATTTTTACATCCACGGTGAGCAATTTATATGAAACACCAAAGAATTGGTTATATTTCAAAGACTCCCAATTGTACGTTATGTTAAAAAATATCAAATAATTTATAAAATTTGAATTGTTACAACTTTGTACGATTCCGCATGTTTTGTCACTAATGACCCGGGTTTCGCCTTTCGGCATCTTCAGACATTCTATCAAACATCAGTTCTGTTGCATCCGAATGCCTGGAGATGCTTAAAGGCGAAACCCGGGTCGTTAGTGACAAAACATGCGGAATCGCACAAAGTTGTAACAATTCAAATTTGATATTGAAATTCCATCAAGCACCTTCAGTCGATATCATAAATTATATTATATAAATAATTTATTTACTCGCTGCCTACATAATTATTAAATGTATATCGTAGCTTCTCCGGATATAAACTTTCAAATTCCTGGTTCGAATTTTAGTTCGGTCACTTAAAGTTACATACATGTGATATTTAAATTCTCTTCCGCATATAAAATCCTAAAAATGTTGCATAAAAAGAGCGAAAAGTCCATCACTAGTCATGTCTAAGCAAAACCTATTTAATGATAATTTGATCCCTCCAAAAAAGAAAGGTGTTCCATTTATGTGATAATAAGTACTATATGATAGCAGACATATCAATACGTACTTACATGTTTAATTCACAAGTTATTTCGAAGAGATTTGTGATTTAAAAGATTAAATTTTAAGATCGTACCTGTCTCTGATTATCTCTAAAACGGTACCTCTATTATTGGCTTCATTTAGTATGGAACAATGCTTGGTCAGTGAAGCATGATGAGGCAAATATCTTCATAGATCGTTGCGTCTGCGCATTACAGAAAAGATTTCGAATCCGAATGCACTTTTATTATTACCATCATATCGAATAGTTAACATATTCTTACATACTCGCAAAACATGATCGACTTTCACTTTTTATTAAAATGATATTCCAAATTAAAAAATTGATAATACCTAATTTATGATATCGACTGAAGGTGGATGGAATTTCAATAGCAAATTTGGATTTTTACAACTTAGTACGATTCCTTGTGTTTTGTCACAAACGGCCCGGGTTTCGCCTTTTGGCGTCTTCAGGCATTCTATCACATAGATGCAACAGAACTTACGAAACCCGGGTCGTTGGTGACAAAACATGCGGAATCGCACAAAGTTATAACAATTCAAATTTGATAATACATACTGATAAAAATAATTTTCAAACGTATACTATATATTAACCATGGCAATAGCGATTGAGATTTTTGAAAAAAGAATAATAGAATGAAAAAACTAGTAACGCTCAAAAAGTCGGTAATAAACTATGATTTGCCAAAGTGTATTAATTGAAAAACCTTATCCCTCCTGTTATTAATTGATTAATGACTGGGTCAATTCAATTTATTTAAAAATGATACGTTTGTGGTGTTACAATATGTTTATGGCCATATTTGTAAAAAAATCTTTGATACAATTATGACAAATATCGTAGTGCTATAATACAAGGTAACTATGAAAATTTCTGATGACCATATAAAAAATACAAACTAAAGCCTGTGTGTCAATTTTTTATTGAGATTTTAGCAAATCTCTTGACGGCATAATTTTACTAGAAAAATTGTGCAAAAATTCTTGACACCTTAATTAAGTATTTATTTTAAAGAAGTGAATTGAGATGCAAAACCATTGTCAATCGATTTGATAGTTGAAAATATATAATTAAGGAATTGTTGAAAATATTAGTTTGTTAAATTGAACGCCAAAAAAGTAAAAATTCCTGCAATGAAATAGTTTTGTTTTATCTGAAAACGAGCATTATTGCATTTTATATTGACAAATGAGTTGGCATTGCAGCTATTGTATTATCCATCAAATAATCATTTCGAACATGTAACAAATTAGCCATGGATAAAAGTTAGTACTGTGATCATATCAGCATAGTTCTCGGATCATCAGTGTGCAAAAGAACATACCTATTGCAACCGTGGTCAAGCAATGTTTACCATCATGATCGTTATTCGTTTGTTTCACCGACGAGTGAGAAAGTAGCTCGGTGTAAGTAGAGCGTTCCACTTGCATACCTAAGCCGCAGCTCTGTTGGCTGTCGTACAAACAATCTCAAGCTACGTATGAGGGCAATATTACGAGATGTCGGTACGTCACCCGATGCAAATATATTTAATGAACTATTAGATATTATTTATCATTTGAATAATAAAAAAAAATACTAGAAATGACAATAAATCACACACCGCCATTTTTGGAATTTGTTTTTAGAACGCGTCAAATTTCATTCCCACTAAATATTGACATTGTATTAAAATAATGTAGTAAACAACGTTCAATTTGGAAATACGTTTTTGAATATACATTTTCAGAGAGTATTTTTCATAGTGAATTCATACAAGCGGTTCCGTTGCAATTTTGATTTCATCAAAATGGATATTACAGAAATTAAAACTTCATAGAAGGACTCTACCAAATAATTATTGTACATACAAACTAAAGAGAAGTATGGTATGTATAACCCTTCGCACTATATAAATAAAATAAAAAAGTGTTGTACGTTTCGAACGTCTTTGAATCAAATGGACGATATACGTGCTATAATTAATTAGTGACATATTTTATAATTATTTTATGATTGCTTAGCTTTAATCTATCAAAAAAAAAAAAATACATTTCAAAATATGATATTTTAAAAATAATATGTATTTTTTAAAAAATTTGAAAGTGTAACATTTTTTAAAACATTCCCTTGTGTGAAGGCTTGGTATCCTCTCACAAGTTTCACAAAAGTATGTGGTCTCTTTTTTCCTCCTGGAACCTAGAAGTAACATGTAACCCTGGAAAATAATATACCAGAGTTAACCAAACTGCAGTCAAAAATTTGGAGCATACATTGACTTAAAAGCGTAACAAATTTTCGCAGCGTACCATAATTTAAATTAAATCAAGTCAATTCACCGAATCACTTTTGATCGGAAGTATGCAGAGGAAAAGTTTTCATTGAACACGTGCAATTTGCATAACAAAAATTCAATAAATATTCCACAGACAAAAAACATCAAAATATATTTTTTTTTACTAATTATACAATACATTTTTCTGATCACAACCGGTTTCGCTCATCACGAGCATTATCAAATTATAGAATCCAAATAACAAACAAAGTTTTGTATAAAAAAATGAATTGATAATTAGCAGATATACAAAACCAAAAGTGGAAGTACTGAGAAAATATTTTATGATATCGACTGAAGGTGCGCGCCTATATTTCGCCTCTCGGCATCTTTAGACATTCTATCAAACGTCCGTTTTGTTGCATCACTGCGATAAAATGCCTAACGATGCCGAAATACGGATCTCGGCTCGTTAGTGACGAAACATGTGGTATTGTACAAAGTTTCAACAATTCAATTTTTTACTGTGAAAATAGTTAACATGTAACTATAAAATATATATTTAATTGAAGTAATTAATACATTGAGGACCTCTTACTCGTAACTAGTAATCAAATATAATAATAAAGTAAAATCATATTAAATCTCCATTAATAGCTTATAAACAATTTTGAAAACCTTATGAGCAAGAATAGAGCGAATAGGAATTTTTTATAATCAAACAACGTGCATTTAAATATGTTAAGAAAAATATAATAGTAAGAAATTTCTTATAAATTTTAAGAAATATAATAGTCGATCTTTGACTCAAGGTTTTGTATATTAAGTAATATTTGTAATTTATATTCAGTTGATAATGCTCGCAATGAGAGAAACCGGTCCTGTTCATAAAATGTACTGTGAAAATAATACGAAAAATGTGTTTTTGAAAAATAATGCTTTTATACCTAGAAGTGACAGTTGAAACCTTTAGAGCAGTGCTCCGCAACCTTTGGCTTTCCACGATCTGTCAATACTAAAAACAGAATATACAACATCGACAAATTCATTAAAACTTATTCTTTCTGATATGTTTACTTTAATATATCTGCGTACGATTTTGTTTCTCATAAATTTACGTTTTATATTGCAGATCGTGTGTATAATAATTATGTACTTACAAAGTACAATTTCGACGAAAAAAATAATTATTTCTGCTTTTATGTGATAATATTTTCACAAAATATTTCGTAGTGTAGACGAATCATATGATTTTTTTTTCTGGTAGAAAAAGTGCTGCAGGCACACAGGTTGTGGAGCACTGCGTTAAAGTGACAAAATTAGATTTAGAAAACAATAAAAAAAACATGTCACATCAAGACGTTATCGAAGTGTAGCGTTTACATTAGAACAATGATATGTTCTTGATAAACATAAAGGATAATTATGTTTTTTCACTGCCAAGTTCAAGGATATGTTTATAATTTATATGTTAGAAAGATAAGACAGAAGACAATAGTCGGAATCACGCCAATCACTTAATCATCTAAGTGACACCAATCAGTTAAACCTCGTTAAATTGGTTTCTGCTGACTGTGTACTACAATGCATGTTTGTGTATTGTTTTTATAATATAATAAAACACTAGAAGACAAAACTAATAACGATCAACTCCTTTTAAATTTTACATACACTGACTCATTGGTTCTTAAACGAGGAAGGTATTTAGAGAGGTGCAAGAGAAGCCTCTAACAGTGTAAATAATTTTTGCGGTACAGCAGAACCTCGATCAACCGTTCTCGCATAATACATTTTCCCGACTGGAACGCTTATTTTTTATAATCCCACTAAACTCCCGTAAGAACAATGTTAAATAATCCCGCATTGACCGTTTCCCGATTCCCCGATTTCCTCGATAAACCGTCTAAATATTTTGGTCCCGTCACAAATATTATCCCGATTGACCGTTTTTATTGCATATTTCTCCGTATCTCGGCAAGCAAGTTTGACACAGCCGAATGCAGGTGTTATGTCTAGACACGATGGAATTCGCTGTACATGTTAGATGTAACATGTACATGGACGCATGTGCTATTTTTTGGGTTGAAATCCACCACACGCGTATTATTGTTTTTATGCAAATGTAGAGTTGTTTAAAATTCATGGTAATAATGATTCCTGTACATACAAACTTTTAATCACAAGTTTAGTAACAAATCTTTATTCCGATTAAAGTGCTAAATAACAAAGAAGCAAACTTTAACTAAAGGACTTTTTTAAAAAATAAATTTTATATACAGTATGTACAAGTAACTAATAAATAAATGTTTTTTATGATTTTACTTGTTTATTATTATTTGAAGCTTTCCCGCATTCACCGTTTCCCGCAATTACCGTTATTTTTTCAGAGTCTCTTGGAAAACATAAATCGAGGTTTCACTGTATTTGAATTTTCGATGTCATCGGCTATTTGTTTCTTTGTTTGAAAACGGTTTTGGAACGGTATGAAATATATTTCAAAACGAGAGTAAGGTAATTTCCGAGATTCAATATTTTTGTTGAATATTAGTGGTAATAATAAATAAATTCATTTAAATAAATATAAATTCAACTTAAATTTGGTATTTTTATTTGTCTTTCGAATGTTTTATTATATAAAGTTGTTCAGCGTTTTTGTGAGAATTTTTAAGTCATCCGATACCTAAGATGTCAGATTTAGAATCGATATCTACATTTGAAAAGATTTCATAGTAGAACTATTCTAAAAGTTTTCGCCACTACTTATTTAACTACATTACTAAATACAAAAATAAATTAGTTTATGATTACAGCCTAATAGTTTGTCTATTGCTATTTCTTATAATAAAATAATGTGAATTGACGGTTGCCTGTTGAAAAATATTCTTTCTATAGGCAACATTAAATTTTAAGTAGAGAATGTTGACATTTTCCCGTGCAAAGATTTCATTTTCACGCAAGTCCATCGCGCACGCTCCATATCTAGTTTCTCTCTCATAGAATTTTCGAAGACTCGAAAAAGATTTCAATTTGTACTCAAATCAAATAACAGTGCCGTGCATGGATATACAAGGCAATACGTATACATTATATGATAAATGATGATATAATGAAAAAAATATTATCATTTTAATCCAACAAATATAATCTCATTCAATTTCTGACTGTATCCAAAAATTAATTCACAAAAAAGTTATTTTTTTGAAAAAAAAATGTTTTTAGAATGAAAATACTTTTCGAAAAAAAAGGAAAAAATAAACGCTAATTTCAAATTTGTTAGATCAGAGCCATAGACGAATTTAGTTAAACAAAACTGTATATAAGTTGATTAGTTATATAGGATCTTAGTTTTTAACGTTTATTATTTTTATGGATTTGTTGCCAGGAGACACTGTGGTGCCTTATGTGATGCGAAATAGAAATCATGGAAGTAAAATAATTCATTGATTGAATTGGCATTCACTTGGTAGAACTCCATTATAATACGGTGAAAAAAATAGCAATGTATTTTAGCTCTACAAAATTGTTTTTTAAAATATAGTTGATAGCTATTTTGGCTCACGCCATCGTCAGATCTATCAATCAACCAACGTCAACGTCAACGTCATAACTATTAGTTCTGACGATGGCGTGAGCCGAAAAAGCTATCAACTATATTTTTAAAAATAATTTTTGGAACTAAGATACATTGTTATTTTTTTCACCGTGTTGGTAAAATAAGTTAAAAGAGTCGATGAGATTAAGTCTACAATATTATATACGACTGATAGAAACATAGATATTTAGGCTTCACATCATTGTTCTAAGACTAACAAAACAAAGTCAAAGAAGCAGCCAACTTATTTCCAGAACAAGTGTTGTAGAAATATGTAGGTACGTTCATATTTTTACTGTACGATAATGTAAATGCGAATTGAACGATTACATTAGTTCTCTTGAATCTATGTTGTCAATATATATATTCATAAGCAATTATCGCAGAGTCTGTAGCTGTCAAATTATCGTAAAAAAATCTTAAAATATCAAGTGATGGACTCTCTATATGTTTATAAATAAATTGAAATAAATTACAGATTGTATAGTTCTATCAAAAAGCCTAAAATCAAGAATAGAAATAATTTGACTTACTCACCAAGCGTTCGACACTTTCTTTTATTTTCTTGGTTTATAAGATTAAAAAAACGTTGTTTTATAATATGCAATGAAAATTGTTCCCAAAAAAAAAAAGTTCTATGCACGTCTTTGTTTCGCACCGCGTCATGGCTAGTGAGCATCTGCTACTTGAGGCATCTTGGAGAAGGGCATTCGTGACTTCGATGAAAACTGCTCCTCATCACGGCATTGACAACCACCTCAGTAGACAAGTGACAATTGTCTTATTTATTCAATAATTATATTTTGTAGTTGAATTCTTAAATCGTATGTAGATACGAAACGAGTACCAAAGCTAGGGTTCTAAAATGTTTGCTGCTAGTTTGCTTAGTGTCAATAATTATTAATTCCACTGTCACTTCTTGATGAAAAGACATGATATTTTAAAGAATAAAAACAAATTTTTTAGTAGTATTTCCACAATATATTTTATCAGCGAAGCCGGTCTTTTCATAAAATGTATTTCGAAATAGTATAAAAACATGTTTTATGATTTAAAATATTATTGACTCAAGCGTGTTGAGCGAATGAGATCTGGTGGAACTGCGGCTTGTTAATGTCAGAAATTTATTATTATAAATGGTAGGTAGTTAATAAATTAATCTAAAGCAGGCATTTATGTAATAAATAATTGTAAACCGTTGCAATAATTAATGATGACAGGATAGGTTGTTGCTTTTAACCGGTTTTACACTTCCGTGAAAGTTTGTAATTTATGATATGGTTTTAACTGTTTTTCCCATTAAAAATTTTCCCACAAATTAAAATTATATGCCTATGTTAAGTTAAACTATTTTCATTCAGGTTTTTGCTTACTTATAAACAATTTTTGTGAAATTTATGATTTTTTTTATAATGGCAACACTTGTCCTTTCTACTTCTATTACCATATCCACATTATAATGCCAATATTATTATAATTATTTTTTATCATTATTATCACATTCAGGATTTCGAGCATGTGAAACACTTTAGGACTCACATGTCATTTTAGTATCTCATATGAATGTCTATTTCCCTCATTCATAATGTTTAAAATATTAATTTAAAGTCGAAGTAAAAGATTTAAAGCAGATGTTGCCAAAATTTCGGACTTTGCAGACGACTCTTTTAACAATCCCGCTGACCGTAGCGTAATACATATGAATATAAATCTGTTTTACATCTATTAAAATATTCTCGTAAAATGGAAACATTTCGTGTTAAAAGACATAGAATATCTTTTAATAATTCAAGTCATATGTGTAATAGAACTGTAATGAAAATTACGTTCAAGTTACATTATAGCAAATTCATTAATGCAACAAACGTCGATACACAAAAATTAGCTTATGTGTACCTCTGAAATTTTCTCATGGACAATCATTGATCCGTAAGCCACCGATTTACGGGCTTTTTTTAAAAGCAGAATTCCTTAGCCATTTCAAACCAGTAACACGTTGTAATTATTCAACACCCCCCCCCAATTTACAAGAAATTTTAATGTTATGTTACTATTCATGTATACATATTTAAATAAGAGAAAATTTGTATATAACTGATTTGAATACAGAAACACTCGGATACACTTACTTACTGACGTATTTAAAGAATTGACAGAAATAACTGATTTCATTGTGTCAGAATAAAATGATATATTAACATATTGGATTGAAGAAGCGCCATAAATATTGACAAATTAAAAAAATGCTTATGAGAAGACATTAATGCCATCGTTAAGGAGTAAATTCTGTGTTTGGGTACCCAATGACAGAATATTGGTATTAATGAGACTTAAATTATGCATTGATGTCCGTATGATCTTCATTAAACTGAAATCTTATATGTATGATTTTTTAAAATACTTTTAGTTATTTATAAACTTGAAATAGTAATCTACAAGCGTCAAATATAATATTTTTTGAGTGTTATTTGTAAAATAATATATTTCGATAAAATTTGGGATTCATTTTGACTAAAAGATATATATTTTTATCGGCAGCGAAATTATTATGAGTGATAAGTATATTTGAAGTGATTAACTGCATTGCACAAAAAAAGTAATGGGCAATGAACATTCAATTAAAATAAATGATTCAATTAAATGTAAAAGTTTGGACTATCAGAATGAAATATTAAGAAACGCATCGTTAGTTTAACTTATCATGAAGCTTACAATTAAATGTAAAATAACTGTTAAAATTTTAAAATTTTGTGATGTATCACCACATATAAAGAATTGTATAACTATTAGTAAATAAGCGTCGAATTATAAATATTATTTTTACTACTTTTATTTTAATTAAAATTTATTTCTATTCATAAGAACGAATGTAAAAATAAAAAGTGCTTGGTCGATGTATTCGGGTTAACAGTTGCAACAAGGAGGACTGAAAATGTTTCTAACAAGCCGAATAATGAGTATTATAACATACATTATTTACTCATGAAAAACAGATAAAAACAACCTTTTTTTTAGTACTATTTCCAGAATTATCAGTTGATAATGATTGTGATGAACGAATCCGGCTATGATCATAAATATATTGTGGATACAATACTACAAATTTTATTGTTATTATTTAAAATATCATGCATTTTCACCAAGAAGGAACAATTAACCCATTAATGCTGACAAATTCAATAGTAAGCAAAATTGCGTTATGTTTGGAACAATACTGGTTTTAACGATGGCTCAATAACAAAAATGTACATATTCAAAACGTATATTATTTATCATTGCAGTAGAATGATAAATATCTTTTGTTTGATGACTATATTACAGACAGAAACTATCTACTCATGAATGAATCACTTCATTAAATCAATAACAAAAAGAAAATTAACGGATATTTTTATAAGGAACTAGTGTACCTGTTTGTAACAGTAAAAATTATATCGAAAATGACAAATATTACAGCGTAAGATTTATTGAAGGCTGAAATTTTTCAGAATGGAAATAATAAATAACATTGTTATGTTATTTGTAAATTTACATCTGGAAGAATAAGAAAAATTTTATAAGAGAAAACACTTTTATCATACTACCGTGTGAGTTTTTCTTTTACATTTATATAGTTCATTACATGCATAGACATCTGTCTCGGCGTCTAAAATAATAGTGTGTACTTTTCAAAATTCTATACAATTATCTATTTACTTTCAATTTCGCTTTTCCATTGTTGTTGGACGTGAAATAAAAGAGTATTGTTCGAAGAGGTTATGTAACCTGGTTTATGAGTAATATGGATAAGCTGTGCAAATCAGTGTTATTATTTTGTTTTATTATAAATACAATTTAGTTTTGTATGAATGTTGATGAAGCAGGACTTGAAATGTTGATATGGAACTGTAACGGAATATTACACTAATGAATTAGATCACTAAAGTTTTTTCAGGGCTTTTGTTATTATTGAAAATACAAGGGTAAGGATCATTTAAGCATTAATTGCTTGACCATATACTCATATATTGAACTTTGAGAATTGATGTTCGTGTCAGATACTCAATGAGAAGAGTTTTTTCTTCCGTCATTATTGAACGCTCAGGAGAGTAGAAAACGGCAAATATAGGATGCTTTTTTTAGAGGTATAAAACTTTAAGTTAACAAAACTTTTTTAACTGGCGGTCATTTTGTCAGCTGTCAAATGATTTATGGTTAGTTTGGTTTGGCATTTCAACATGAATAGACTGACGCCAGAACAACGCTTCCAAATTGTCCAAATTTATTTTGATTAAACGAATTACGCAAATGGAAGAATTATTTGATGTATGACTGTTGATTACTTTCGATTCTGACGGAATGAGTCTAACAATGGTAGAAGCCGAAATATTTACTAATCACCATAAATAATAAAAAAATGTAGAGCTAAAATACTTTTTTCATTTTGCCTTATGTAAACTCTGAAAATATTTATTGAATGAATTGGTATTCACTTGGTAGAACTCCATTATAACACGGTGAAAAAAATAGCAATGTATTCTAGTTCTACATTTTTTTTTTTAAATATAGTTGATAGCTATTTCGGCTCACGCCATCGTCAGAACTATGCTTAAGCGAACATTTGCTTATCTATATATAGCTGTGTAGAAAATGTACACAATACATCTTCTCTCCTGTTTTAACGACCTAGCTTGTTTCTTGCTCGCAATAAAACTAATAATTGTAAATGAAACTAAAAAGGCGGCTATATCAATAAGTTTACATAGGCAGGGAAATGGTCTATTACAGAAACAAAGAAGTTTTCTGCAGGGGGTTAAGCAATGGCGATAGACATATCTTAGTTTAAATTTGAATTGTTGCAACTTTGTTCGATTCCATATGTCTTGTCACAAACGACCAGGGTTTCGACCTTCGGCCTCTTCATGCATTCCATCGCACGGGTGCAACAGAATTCTTCTGTTCATTTCTGAAGTTCTGTTGTATCCGTGCGATGGAATGCCTGAAGATGCCGAAGTGTGAAACCCGGGTCGTTTGTGACAAGACATATGGAATCGTACAAAGTTGCAACAATTAAAATTTAATATTGAAGTTCCATCAAGCACCTTCAGCCGATATCATAAATTATATCTTAGTTTGTTCGTTAAGAATCCTTTGTGATAGTTGATGTTTATTGATTTCCAGCTGTTCCAAAGCCGTCATCCTGCGACTCTTACTACAAAGATGCAAACACTTAGGCGCTGGGTTTGAGCTTATATTATGTGATTCCTTTATAACGTGATTAGCGAATTGTGAATCTGTGTGAAATAGCTATCAACTATATATAAAAAAAATCTTGTAGAACTAAAATACATTGCTATTTTTTTCACCGTGTCTGATAATATTGTCCGGGATTATGGATTTCTCCATTTCAAGCCCTGGGCTGGTTAGACTACTGCAAACCAAACTAAAGTATGTTAATCGTTCAAAACATGCAATATCTTGAAAGCAATCATTCTACATTTGTATCAAAGGGAAACTCAATATAAATTATTGTAGTAAATACATAATGGTAAGTCACGCAAAATATTTTCATGACTTCAGATGGTATGGGTTAGAGAAATGGCCTTTTGATCTATAATTCAATTTTGATTTTAATGGAAATAAGCGAACGTTTAAGTGGCGTACAATAAATATTTATAATCATCTTGCTGTTATTGTTTTCTACGTAAGATATTTATTTTTGTTTCCTTTGAAAGCAGATTTGACAATTGTTTGCAAGTATGTGCGTTTGTGATATGGGCATATAGATTTTTATTGGAGATCAGCTGCGTTTTGTTAACTTTTAGGTAGTTAACGTGGCTTTTTCGAATAAGTATATAATAATGGGATAGCAAAAAAAAAAATACTTTTCCATTGATTTTGTAAAAAAATGCTCCCTTGTTTTATATGTACGCCCTCAAATAGAATTTATTAATTAATTTGCTTAAGAAAATGTCTATATTAAAATTTGAATATTACAACATAAGGCATAGATTTTTTACTTAAGTGTAATAGATAGTATAATGTATATTTTTGTGATCGAATTACGTTACGAGAATCGCGAATGAAAGCAAGAGCTCAATTATTATTTATTAAGCACTATGGTTTAATTACATGTCAATATTTTCTTGGCGGCAGTTCTCGTAAATGTTATGATTTTAGTATGTCGACATTCCACATAGACATAATATCCGATCGCAAACATAAGATGATTAAATGAAAACGAATGCCTTATTTTACTGTTTACGTAAAACTTTATTGTTAATCAATAATTAGAGAATTCATTGTTCAACTTCATTCGAAACTTACATCCGTTTAAAGAATAGTTTAGTATGGGCAGCCCCCATGTTGGTTCAGCTCTTTTCTACGTTTGATCTAGCTTTGAACCATATCATCGCAGTTAGCGGAAAACTTTGTATATTCTAATTTATTTTTATTAAGTCACCAAATGGTGGAAAATCATTACATCGATTGAATTGGGACTTACTTTCTAGAACTCCATTAAAACATGGTAAAATTTTAGTTCTACAAAATTTATAAGATACAAAGTCGTTTATACTATACAAATATGTATATACTTGTGTAGAAAATGTACAAAATACATCTTATCTTCTGTTTTGACATCCTAGCTTTATATTGTGCTAATAAATTCAAAACGCACTTTGATGTTATGCATTTCACGAAGTGCGAGTTAATCTGCGTTTTTTGAGCTTTTACTTAGTATTATTTTTTAAATATTATAATAAAATGGTAAGGTCCGGTTTCGCTTATCCCAAGCATCAACTGATTGCATAGGTAAATAATATCCATTTTTTCTGTAATTCAAATAGTCAAATAAAATCCTTTCTATGTTATATTAGACAAATATACATTAAATTCAAATTGTTACAATTTCGTACGATTCCACATGTTTTGTCACTAATGACCCAGGTTTCGCCTTTCGGCATCTTCAGGCATTCCATCACACGGACGCGATAGTGACAAAACATGTGGAATCGTACAAAAATGTAACAATTCAAATTTGATATTGAAATTCCATTAAGCACCTTCAGTCGATATCATAAATTATAAATATACATTAAATTAAAAATGACTCGAGTGAGAGCTTTATTATTGCAACAAATTAAACTCAATTTACATTGAAATCTCATTATATATTTATTGTTTAGTACCTTGAGTAATAATTGTTAGGATTTGATTGAATCTTGTAGTTTTTATCAGTAAAAAAAAAAAGGTTTACTACAACAATTAATTTCAGTCTTGTTAGACGGGGACGAGGTTAGTTGACAGGGTCAAGTTGATATTTCCGTTTATTATTCCAGTAAGCGTGAAAGCTAGAATCGGTTGCATAAATTAGAGCTTTGTGTTACAGCAAAAGAAAACAGCTACAACAATATTGAAAAAATAAAGAATGACTTTCACAATATTTCATTTAGTAGTATGTCATAGATTCTTTACCGAATCGGCGAATTAATTTTCGTGAGTAAATTCAAACCCTCTCTAAAGTTTTGATGTATTGGAGGGCATACGCTGGACGCTTTTCGCCCATCCACTTCTCCTCGTCTTCGAAGCTTCTTTTGCTCGACGATAAAGATGACGGTCAGTTGTTAACAACCTGGCGCGTGCAACTGACGCGTGTAGCCGATGTGCTCTTCATGGTTTATCGACCGAAACGGGCCAGTCTTTCCAAAGTGCTCGCAATAACAGTTACCTTTCTTTCATCTGTGTATCTTCGTTTCCATACCTGAAGTGTGAAATACCTGTCCGGTCAACACTGTACAAACTGTGGAATAATAAAATTAATTTAGTTCAATATTACCGACTCTTAGCGAAATGAACATCTCTTTTTAGTGAGAAGTGGTGCAGTGTTTTTTCTTTCATCGCTTCGTGCGATCAATTTATTTTTCAAAACATCGGTAACCAATTTAACTTTTCCCAAAGAAGTGACCGGTTTTCAGAACTTCCCATGTGAGGTAAGGTGAAGATTAAATTATATGTATTTTTAATACATTAATGAAATCCTATTTTTATACGAGTTCTTAAATTTTGTTGAAAATACATGTATTATATTTAAGAAGTATCCACATCATTTAAGACAGCACGTGTTAAAAAAATTATTGACAGAAGAAAATATTTTTTTATTTTCTGATGATGTTTTTATAACTAATATCTAATAAATGAAATCAAAATACGTCAACGTGTATGCCCTTTTTGATACAGCGGTAAAATAAGAAAATTTCTAAGCTTAGCAATTACATTTATTATTTATTTTCAAATACACACATCTGGCTTAATAATTAAGGAAGAAACTGTAGTAATATATTATATTATTTTTCTTTTAAGTGTCGCATAGATTTTTTATATCATTCAATTTTTTTATCTGAAATATATCCGGCGCATTGACCGTTCTGCAGTTAAAAAAATACAAGTAGAATAAGCACTACTTAACAAGTAAAATAAAACGTGTAAGAAACATTTGATAACTTTTATTGCTTGTAAAATAGAAACTGAATTAAGCAACACATGGAAATACCAAATTTTAAATTCGTATGATTATTGCCATCTAAAACTATACAATTTCTCGGTTCTCGTTAAGCGTGCACATGATTATGCTGAAAAATATTGTTTTCGGTAAACTTTCGAATTAATATACAACAACATATTGCTTCTAAGCACAAGAAAACATAATCTGAAGTCAGACATAATGAGCATGTCACAGCTAGACTAATACCGGTTTCACTTCGTGTGCGATTTCTGTGTCATCTAACAACGATTTGTAGAATATATAATTTCTTATGACCAAATTTTGCAAAGCGAAGTGAAATGTCATAACTTTCAGATTGTTTCGGATGTTATAAACGTTTTTATTATATTGTTTTTCGTCTATTAAGAATCATTATAGAATATTTAAAAAAAGGCTAAACAAAAACAATTAAAATATTAATTTCATATTGAACTATCAACAAGAATAGATTTAATATATGATATTGATTGAAGGTGTTTGATGGAATTTCAGTATTCAATTTGAATTTCTACAACTTTGTACGATTCCACATGTTTTGTCACTAGCTTCGCCTTGTAACTGAAGTCGTCAATACTATTGCATCGTGTGGTAGAATGCCTGAAGATGCCGAAAGGCGAAACCCGGGTCGTTAGTGACAAAACATGTGGAATCGTACAAAGCTGTAATAATTCAAAAGAATAGTTTTGTTTATGGGTATTTTTTTTTGTATTGTTCCAAACAAAGTAGACTACATAGTTATGTAAAAACATTATTTCCTATATATAAACAATCAGGCATACGATTCACTTTGGTGTTTGAATGCAATACGTTTAATATTTTATATAATTTGATAAACGCTGTGTTTTTCTTAATATATTATCACAGAAAATGCAAATCTCGAGCAGGATTGAAAGATTGCTAACGCGTTCCAGATTGTGAATATCGCGACGAATAAAACTCGAGTTTTACTGTATGTGAATGCACGCAGCAGCAACATGTGTGTCATCGGCTATAATATGATCCATATCCGGTAGAAAACTGCTGTTTTATGGCAAAGAAGGCCAAAAATCAAATATCTTTTTATAAATTGATAAATAAATAAATAATATCGGATCGATCGAGCGTAATCCATTGCCTATTTAGACTAACTGAATATATTTAAAAATACAATGTAGAACCATCGAATATTTTTACAGTTAACCATTCAACCAAATATTCGAAACAAAAAAACAAAACACACTAATTTTGGAAGTGATTCCAAAACTTCATATGATGATCAGGGCCAGTTGCGCTCATCACGAGCAATTTATGTAATATGAATAAGTAGATAACTGTGTTTCACTTCTTGTACACAAAAGTTTCCCAGCAACAATTGAAATTTAACACGTTTTAAATGCTTATGACTGTTTTAAAAGTAAAATTGTTGAATATTTACTTGAAATAAAATGTAATCATTTGAACAGAGGTTCAATTAGTTAATTTTAAGTCACAAGTGAAAAGAGTTAACTTCCTAAAAAAGAATTGATTCTGTTTATTAAATTGTTTTTTTTTGTTTTTAGTAAAGCTTTTTATATCTTCCCAGTTAAATCCGTGTTTGTTTTATCATTGTATTGATAATCTTCGAACCTAACCGAAACTTTAAAGATAAGCATTGTATTCCCAAATGAAGACAGTTAATATAACACATTTTCAAGTTATAGTAATAAAGATGAATATTTTGTTTGATTTTTTAACACATTTTCCTAACCCATAGACTTCTAACGTGTCAACTGTTGAGACGTGGGATTACAGAGTTTTGATAGGTTAAGGAGTATTAAAAATTCAACAGTATTAAAAGTTTCGATTATGAGTATATTTTCGTACTAAACTATAGTCTGATTTGTCTTGGAAATCTCCACAAGTTTATTAAACACAACACTGTTAAAATTGTCCTAAATAGACCATTATTGTGATTTATTATAAAAATATTACTGTCTCAAAATGAATATGAAAAAAAAACCATGTGAAACGTTTTGGAAAAACACGATCCATCAATTTATGAAATTGTTTTTATTTTATTACTATCACCGTTATGGTAAACATTTAGTATTATAAATATTATTTTGTAGTTGATCAATGTTGAAGAATTTTTATACATGCTTCGGCAATATACTTCCGCAGTAGATTGTTCAAAAATATACTTATGTTATAAAGGTAAAATTGTTACTATAATGTATGTTGACTTAGAAAGTACAGTAATTTCTATAGCATCATACCTAGGAAATTGTTCATGACTCATTTAGTAATATTAAAGTATAATATGTACCGATAACTTTCATTTTCAAAAGATGCAATAATTATTATCAATGCAATAAATTTATTGAACAGTTTTCTGAAAGAAAGTATGAATAAATTTCTGGAAATAATTGATTAATTTTTCAGCCCTGATAATCATTAAAATGAGATATTTTTACATCGAAAATGATGTTATTTATATTTTTAATCCAGCGAAATGGGGTTGACGCCGAGCGAGTTTATTTAAAGTAACAGGTGTTCGACAATTAACTTACTTGTAACCTCCTGATCCAATCTAATAGTTGTTCATTAATTAAAAAGGTTGATCGTTTATCACCGTTCACTTCAGAAATGAGTATTTTGTTCCGGAGAATATGAAAACGGTTTCAACATATTGTGATATTCAAACTTTTAGATGCAAACATAACATAGTAATTTTATAATTTGTACTGCACAAAAGTATGCAGTTTTCCTAAACCTGATATAAAATGCTTTTCAATACAAAAAAAATGATTGCCTGTTGTATTGAAAGATTATTTTGAAAATGGTATAAATATTTGTGTTTTATTATGTCCTTTATGTATTGCTATATGAAGGATACGAAAAGTTTTAATATTTCAAAATACACCCAGTCCTTTTTTATGCAATACATTGGTTCCAGAAAACGGCGCGTAAAAAAATCACGACTTTCATATAATTTGACAATTTGGTTCCAAAAATTGAGATATCGCGTGAAAAAGTCCCAGAAAAGTATGAAAAACTGCCGTCCAAAAAATTGCGAATAATCGAATTCGCGTAAAAAAAGGACTGGGTGTATCTTCTTTTCACCCCAGCAAAGATTTCTGGATTACTACAACGTGACAACATATTTGAAAAGTTTTTTAATCGTTAAAAAATGTTTTACGAAACTGTCAAACATGTCACTCTTTGAGAATTACATTGTGCATACGGTCAAATATTCATAAACTTAAATTGATTTTGGAATAAACTTTTCACTGAATGGAAACTTTCTTTAAAAAATTATTACCCAATTCGATTACTTTTATACTGAACCTAATCAAAAACTATTTGTATTTTTAATCGGTACCTAGGTAGAACCTTTGCGAAACTGTCACAATTTGAGGTTATGAATTTCTAATGACATTTTGCAAACCATCGGTTGTAGCGAGTAGTACAGTTTTAGTAGTTTACTTTATTTGAGAGGCGTTGCAACGCTTGGTGAGTACTCGCTAGTAGATAATATATTTTAATTAACGTAGAAAAAATATACATGAGTAATATTTTGTGCAAAAAATAATATAATGTTGACATACGATGAAAGATTATAGAACTATAGTAGAATATCTTGAGGCATATAATATGCGAAGATTTCTTCACGACTTGCTACGTTATAATAAGCAGACTAGATGGATACAAATTTGGGCCCAAAATACAAACTTTTTTTTATTTATATGGTAACATAGTCAGGGTAGAGCGGAATTTTTATATTATATTAACCGTTGATTAATGGTAACTATTTTTAAATAATAAAAAAAAATAATTTAACATGTATGCCTGACGAACCAGAAATGTACACTGGGTTATTCAATTAGTGAAAATTGGCAATGCCGTTCGATTTAATGGTGCCTAATTTGCGGTTTATTAAAAATTATCAGTGTTACCATGCGTAAACCGTTTCTCATGTTCATATATATATATATATATATGTACATATTTATGTAGGCGAGGATTTGAATTTGGAACATTTTTTTAGTTGCGGTATCACTAAGCAATGTGTTTATAGATCAATAATAAATCAAATCGCGTTGCCAAAGAAAATTAGGTTAATTATGGGTTAATTAAAATGAATATTTCATATATGAATTGTTACAACTTTGTACGATTCCAAATGCTTTGTCACTAACGACCCGGTTTTCGCTTTTCGATATCTTCAGGCATTCTATCACACGGATGCAACGGAACTGAAGTCACACCACACGTTTTTTTTATTTATATTAGTACCATAGTATAGTTTTATTTGAATTAGTACCTTTGGTATATAGAAGATGCTAAATTTTTGTTGTGCGTCAGTTCTATTGCATCCGTATGATAGAATGCCTGAAGATGTCGAAAGTCGAATCCCAGGCCGTAAGTGACAAAACATGTGGGATCGTACAAAGTTGTAACAATTAAAATTTGATATTGAAGTTCCATCAAGCACCTTCAGTCGATATAATGAATATTTCATACATAAAAAAAAAATATTACACAATGAGCTTTTAAAGATTCTTTAATTATCAATTTATTTTACTGATTTAGATGAGTTCGTCGTTGAAAACTAACAGAATTAATTTTATTAAGAATATTATAGTATAACATTGTTGAAATAAAACTACAGTATGTATCACAGCGGCATTCCAAGTGTACCATTGAAGGATAGTTGGAAATAGGTGTCATAAAAAATACCTATTTAGGAAGTAAATCAGTTCATTTTTTGATGTTGAAGAATTTCATTCGATGATTACGGTACCCATCATAAAATGCAATAAATCTGATCTCTATCATTTAACATATGAAGTGGTCAAAGATATAATAGCTGTTATTAATGCGAGCTGTATTTTGGTAGCATAATAATTATAACAGGAAAAACGTAATAATGTATCAATCAAGTTTAAAAAAATGGTAAAAGACATTACGCCGAAGTATGCAGTTAAGTGATTCATTTTATAAAGTAGCATTAATGATCGAGAATTCCAACCAAATATATGTATTATTTTTATATAATATTAATATATTATTCTATCATATAATAAGTGAATATTAGACGTCATTTAGAGGTTCAGACAGGTACACTTGACCCCCTGAATTTGAAAAAAAAAACACTGGATTCTAGATAAAATCAAAACAAAAAATCAATCTTTGTCCAATCCTTTTTAAATATACAAAACTGATAAGAAGTCAATTAAATTTATCATATATTTTTTTTAAATTTAAGCACCATAATATTTCACTTTTAAGGTGTTAACTGTCACTTCTTGATGGAAAGGCATGCTACTTTAAAACACATTTTTAGTATTTATTTCCATAATGTATAATTAAAATCATATATTGTAGAAATAATTACTAAAAGATGTGTTTTTACTATTTAAAATACCATAATACTTGTTGATAAAACTAAACAGAATTCGTTTGTTAGGATTTTTTTAATTAATCACTTTTTATTATATTTTTCTTGGGATTTTCGCCCCTAAGTACAAGTAAAAAACAGAAAGTCCCATCCCATTATTTTTAATTTTTATGTTAAGAATTAGATTCATAGCTTAACTTACAATAAATAACAATAATAAGTCAGATACAGTGAGCTTAAAGATGTTTCTAAAACAAAGTGAAACACGTGTCACATCCAGTAACACACCAAGTGAAGTTGTCAAAATATCAATTTTATTTTATATAAATATGATTTGTAGGTACCCTGCCCAGCTTTGCCTTGGTTGTATTGAAATTTAAAGCGTAAGAACTGAAAATACACATTTGCGAGTCTTTTATGATAAAATTATTTTAGTGTTATCTAAATACTGAATGTTTAAAATACATGAAAGCGCCCATAAAATTTAACTAACCGATTATGGTAATGTTATGTTCAATTGACCTGTAAATTGCAGCCAGACTGACATATGCAACGTCATGGCGATACTGTAAACTGCTTCAAGTTTTTCAGAGGTTTTAGTGACGGACAGACATTTGTATTTTTAGTTCGTTAGTATATAAAGCGCCCAAATCACTCATTATCAACTCAATCTTACAAAAGTATTCATTGACAACAGATAAAATGTTATGCTTATTACGTTATCTATATATTAGATTGCAAAGTCAATAAATGAAAGATTCCGTTTGCGGGTTTTAAAAACCGTGCTCGTAGTGCGAAACTTGGTTATATGGCGTTTGTCTTTTTTTAGCAATCAACCTAATTTTGCACAGCAGTATTCATGACTTAAAAGGTGACATTTAAGTCTTTCAGGTTAACAGTGAAAAACAAATAAATTATAAACGTTTTTCAACGTATGGTTAAAAATGAAAAAAAAATATATTTTCGCAATTATTTCTTATGTACAAAAAGTAATTCACTGTTTTAGCACGAAAATGTTTTTTAAAGCATGTGCAGTGAAAACAATTTTATAGAAAAAATCTTATCACACAGCTTTCATCATGCTTTTTGAAATAATCAATAAATACAATATAAATAATGATTGACTTATTGATGAAAAATAAGTATTGGCAACAATATTTATTACCTCTTCTACACTATTTTATCATATTGAAAACTTTTTACTGTTTACCACATAAAACAAAACTTTATCTGTAATTCATCGAAGAAATGAATTTAAAACCTTGGGTTACCAACAGCAACTACATGTACAAACTAATTTTTAGGTTAGTTGTTGTTTGTCAGTTTCTTTTCTATTATCTTAGCAATTGAAGTATTCTATAGAACACGAATAAACCATTTGATTTGCATTAACACAAATATTCATAGCAGATGTGAAGTTTAAATTATTTTTTACGATAAAATAATGATTCGAAAACCTAAATCTCTCCAACTTAACCGCCGTAGATTGGTTTGAATATTTATTAATCAAATTACTATTCAAAACGGTGTATACTTAATTGAAAATAATAACACACTTTGTTAACTTATAAATAAATGAAAACGTGCACGGAAACTTTCTCATATTTTGATCTGCATATTACTTATTATTCATATCAGGGATTTCGTAGCAAAGGTGTTTTCATATTTTGATAGCGCATTTTGTACAGTGATCTATTCTGTACACGTTGTCGGTAAAAACAATTATTATTTATCAATTATGTCTTTCTGACAATATTTACAACGACATTGCTTGCAGAATGTATATAATGCAAGGCTTATAATCGAGTTGTTAGAAATCGACAAAATATGGGCGCCATAGAAAGGTATAACATCTTATGTTATTTAAAAAATGCAATATATATTTGTTTGAAAATCAGGCATTTGGATGGTGAAAAAATATAATACCGGTACGTTTGCTTTAGTAATATCGATTTTGAAATCCCTTGGTGCGACGTATATGATTGATACGTATGGAAATTGTTTTGCGGTGTTATTAATTGACAACTCGGGATCTGGTTTTAATGAGGCAAAGACGAAGAAAATCACGCATGAATACGTAATTATATCGAAGGAAAAGAGAAAGCGTTATGTTCTGTAATCCATGTTATTATTTTATCACTTACTGTAGGTAGAGGTAGGAGATATTCGCCATTAACAACTTTGTGCAATATGTGTGTGAATGTCGTGGATTAATATGAAGCGATGACCAACCGTAGATTCTTATCCATTTTCAGAATCAGTGGCGTTCTATGTACGCAATTTTAGCACAAGATTAATAATAAATTTCGTATCTGTTATATATAGAAAATTTTTATTTTTAACATAGAATAAAAATTTATTATCTGTCAATTTCTTTGTTGTTGCTTGGCTCTGCAGCAAAGATTGTTTTCATGAACATTTACACATACACATAAATAAATACATGTTTTTAATTTGATAATAGCTATCATTCACTTGTCAGTGGTTAACTATGAAATTTTCGTACAAAAGTACTATATTAAAAAAAAAATACAAAAATAAAAAAAATGTTTCACAATTTTACGTAATTATATAATTGATTATTAATTTTACCCCAGAGTAACAATACAATACAAGTCATAAAAGAACAAAAAATCAGATAATATTTTACAGCTTAATATTGAAAATGTGTATGCTTAACCGATATATAAATGATTACACATACCAAGACAATACATTTAAAAAACCAAATAATATTATTTGAAAAACGTTTATTTAATGTGCATAGAAAAAGTGTTTGCTTTGTTTTGTGCTATGCCTTACAGACAAACAGTTGCATCAAGTCACATATATATATATAACTGGTGATGGGGGAAAATAATGAAACTATCGTAGGCTTTCATGCCTTAAAGATAAACAAATTGAAGACCCAATATATAAAACTAATTTTTTTTTTTCATATTTCAATTGAGTACCATCGTTATTTATTTTTACTTCGTCAAAAAGGTTGTCTTTAAACTCTCTAAAAGAATGAAAAAAAAAATAATGATACATGATGATGTTATAATTTTCAATCGTGATTTTTCATAGCTATTCTGATGATGGTATTTTTTGATTTAGAAAATGTTACACTACGCTTTATTTTAAATAATATTACAAATAAAGGTAGCACGCCACTGGCAATTTGACACTGTTTTAACCGCAAAGTGCTGCACAACATTGTAATAATACCATTTTTAATTTATACAAACAATCATTCATTCCATATTTTATATTATAAAAACTAAATTTATAATTTTATTCGTACGAGAGTAATTAATTGACTGATTTTATTATGAGAAGTTTATTAGAAAGGATAAATGAAATCAATTGAAATATTATTAGAACTTTTTCATGATGATATACATTGTGAATTTTACAATATTTTGGACAATGATTCCATTTGAAGTAAAACTCATGATAGATATTTTAAAAGAGTTTGGCAATTTTACTAAAAATTCATTCAAATTGTTAATATGATGCAATTTTACACAGTACACCCAGTCCTTTTTTTAGGCGATACATTGTTCCAGAAAAAGGCGCGTAAAAAAAATCGCGTAAAAAAATCACAACTTTCATATAATTTGATAAATTGGTTCTAAAAATAAAAATATCGCGTAAAAAAGTACCAGAAACGTATGAAAAACCAAAATTTGCTCTCAAAAAATATATATAAAATTTCATGTTTTTATTGCTTATAAAAATATAATGAGATTATAAAAATACATTTTTTTTTACTTATATGAATTATTCGCTGCTGTCACTCTTGGTTGCGATTTTATGAACGAAAGTATTGAATTTTGCATAAATCAAGTTTAAGTTTTGTAAACAAAATTAAGTTTTAAAAATACACATATTTTTTTTGTCTAAAAAAATAATGATACGTACGTGCCTAGCATCATATATAAATTTCTTCAAATTTGGGGAAAAAATCGCCTAAAAACGAATGAAGCGCGTAAAAAAACGTAACCGTGCCGTCCAAAAAAACCGCGTATAATCGAATTCGCGTAAAAAAGGACTGGGTGTATAATATTTTTTAATGAATATTTTTTTTCATAGAATACGAAAGGCAAATGGTAACAATGAGCTTTTATGAGTTGAAATCGATTCCACAAGAAGACACAATTCTTTTAATTTTTTATACACACCACCAAATCTGCGTGATTAAATTTGATGGATCTCATTGATGGGCGTATCATGTTATGACCAAAAATGTCCTAAAAAATGTGATTAGCATCCTGAAAAAAATGGCTGCATTTAAATTTTGGACTATAAACTAATCAATCGAGCAGGAAGTTTAAAAAATAAACAACTGCCACATAGACAAATAGTAATACATAAATTGTATATCTCTAGAATATTTAATTTTAGTTGGCATAATTGAAATCTTGTTTTAACTTTGATGGATGACGCACCGTTTTACCATCTAATAGGTAATCTACACATATAATAGGGAAAGAAGCGACTTTTAGGTTTCTTGTCATTCGTATATCTCGTTAAATTTGTCTATTAATAAACAAGTATAAATAAATCGTAGATTATTCACGTAAACCGATGGATACTATAAATATTCTGATAATATACCATTTCTTAACGAGCCCAAGTCAAGATTGATTTTAAGATGCGTTAATGTTTTTCAACTTCAATAATACAAAAATGACGAAATCTTTTAATAGATGTAAATTTCATTGAAAATTGTTTTTTCAACCTTATCAGACGATATTATCTTTTGATTTTTAGATAACAATTCCATGACGTCATCCAATACTTTGAATTCAAAATAAGGCAAAATGAAAATTAACGAAGAAATACAACAGTTCATTTTTTATACATCAATGTAAGTAAATGTGTGATTGTTCGTGGATTTAATGCGTCAATATAATGTTCGATTTATTACATTATCAGGGTGTAAGACGGAATAAAGCATGCATAAGTTGCATTTTGCCCGTTGTTTTGCACACCTGGCAGATTGTTTTTTTTTCGTGAGTCGTGCTCCGATTTTCAGCCGTTTTAGAAAAATATTCAAATATTTGTCTACACGATTCTGTAATATATAAATATTTGTTAAAGCTTCAAGTCACGGTGTTTATACTCTGAAAAATTAGAGGTACACATAACTGTGGTTTTTACATTGTATAATAGACGAAACATGACAATATTTGGTTTGTTTAACATTGTATATAATGACATACTTCCATTCTTCAGAGTCAAGTTTGTCGGAAAAAGAGTGCGTCTTTTATTCAAATATTTTTTTAGTAATATAAATATTGTTCAGGAATATACTTAGAAACTTTTTTGTACGGTTTTGAAATAGTACGATAAAAAACATATATTTATATCTGATACATATTAATACGATAGTTTTATCAAAATCATTTGTTGTAAGTCATTAGGATCTATTTTAAATGGAATATTAGAGAAGTTGGTTAAGTATCACACACGAGCTTGCAGTTTGGCTAGACCCAAGGACAAAAGGTTAAGCTTAAGATTGACACCATACAGAACGAAATGAAGACAAAAATTTTATCCCATTCTAATGTTGAGTTATGCAGTACAAAATGTAAAAAGATTATCGATAGATAAACGCTTTTATTTGATAATTTTGTCTATAAAAACCTAGATAAAACTATATTAACATTTTATAAGCGGTATTAATTCAATATTTTTAATCATCATAATATTATTAAACTGTTATAAAATTTAAAAGAATTAAAATTATTGTTTCAGTGCAAAAAAAAAACATAGTAATTGGTACTATGCAGATCGTTAATTATTTTGGACTTTTTATTATAAATGCAATGATTCAAAAAGTAGAATTTCATAATTATATAAACATTGTTAGTAAATGATCTTTGAGTCAAGTAATATTATTTGATTTTAGAATATTTCATCAAGGCTTTAAAGGCAATTATTTGATATCAATTATACTAGCATCTTGAGAAGGTTTACTATGTTTTCTAAAAGCTTTGAGAGCTTTTAAAATTGAAATAAACTTAATATGCGAATAAAACAAGATATTGTATATAAAAGCAGATTAAGACAAGCTTTACTTTTCACATTATGAATTTCATTATAAGCTTATTCATATATTCATACTAAAAATTCGTATATGTAATTAATTATGAATGGAGATATCAAAAAAGTGTATTTTTTTTATTACAGCTCTCAAAATTTATCGTTCGAGCAAAAATATTTAATAAATATGTGATAATCCAATTCAGTAAAAGTTGAATAAACACTTTCTTCAAAAAAAATTTTGGCCTAATTAATTTTCTTTCTTTATTGTTTCTGAAATATAACATTTCAAATATTTTCATTTCGATTGCGCAACCATCGTTATTTCAATAAATTCAATTAAAGCAATGCATTTTACTTTTGGTATCTTCTGGGTAAAGTACCGTTTAAAAGTATAATTCAATCTCATCTGTGTTTGTGAACGACGCTGTGGTGCTTAGATTATTTGTATTTTTTATTGGAACCTGTCTAATGCCATTTATTACTTCTTTAGTCGGTTTGCTGAGCACTTAAGCATGCACGAAAAGGATTAAATTTTGCGACACTGACATCTGTTAATATAAAAAAGGATTCAATTTAAAGTATTGGTACAATGTAGCTGTATTGATTATTGCATTCTTTATTATTCTATTTTACTTATTAGGTGCTGAAATATTTTTTTAATATAATACCAATTTTATAAATAGTATTAAATGTAAATGTTATGATATTCGAAATCTATAAGAGTTTTCAGTTATATTGCGATAAATTTATATGTACAAATATAAAAAAATTAAGCACATTTTTCGATGGGACATGAGAAGACACTTCCAGATTCAAAGCGGTGTTGGTCATTAAAAATGTTAAGATACACTGGAATGAAGTAAGGGCAAAAGAATTATACTAGGAAAGCACAAGGAGTGAGATATACGGTTTTTCTACTCCGTTTATTGGATCAGATGGATGCAAGTGAAGTTAAGCATGAGTGTTTTTTTTAATATAAATATTCGAGCCTGCAAATATAGTTAACGTTCTTTTATTAAACATTATAATTATTATTTTTTTTAAATATTGTATCGTAGTATTGCTTTTCGACGTTGTGTTGCATATCATGCTTTCTTTTTTATATGTAATTTCCAATCAAAGGATCTTCTTTAATACCATACTTTCCCACAACACCATAGCCGAAGGGGGCTGCCTTAACAATTCGACTATAGATCCAGCCTGAAAGTTAACTGAATAATTATGAAACTGTATATTAAAAATAGAGTTATTTTTATGAATAAAAAGACGTTATATTACACATAATTGAGGTGATAGTTTTTGGCATTCACTATAGCTACGCATTTTCAATTCCGATCTGTCGCGTTCAATATTCGGTACACTTTTTTTTTCACAAAATTAATGTACGCGGCGTGATTTGATTGCGGAATTATAATAAATTTCATGCCTTTTTAAATATTTTCTTCGACATAAAACATGACCGAGAAATTTTATAATTTCAAAAACAGTGTGAAAAATAAAAACATAGCCATAACGATATTATTTGTTCCTTTTTATTAACACTCAAGCAACCGGTCCCGCGTTCGCGCGGATTTCGTCTCGCGCTGCATCTTTACGTCTGCTGCTCGAATGCATGATACATGTGGATATTTTTTTTAAATTTACGGCTTAGAACTGTTTTTTTTATTGTTCTACGTGTGTTTCATTATATTTCTCCGAAATTTATAGCTCCAAATCGTCCTTGAAGTAAACAATATTTGCCAGTTCCAAAAGTTTCCTATAATTACTCTTGGACTGTAGCAAATTAAGTTTTTTTGTTTATCACAGCTCAGCAATAAACTTTCATTGCTTACTAATCATACAAAAAAGCATTATAGATAAAATTTAAGTGATTATAATTAGTAATAGAATACTATTACTCATGATTAGGCATTAGTAATAATATTCTATTACTACTGACTTATTATTATTATTAGGCAGTCTATAGTGATAAATAATATTTAAAAGTTCATAAAAACGAATAACAATAAATGTTTCAATATGTTTTTTTAGTAAATGAAATATTTCATATCTCATTGTGCCTAATGTTCCTGTCGTAAACCACTGACGGATGAATGGTAAACGCCTACCATAGAGTACAGACCCTAATTCTCGGAAGTATATACAGTCATCGACACAAATATTTTGTGTCGATGATTGTTTCGTATTTTATTATATGAATATATTATCATTGCATAAGACGTAATACCTAAAAATATCTTCACAAAATCACGAGAGTAAAGGTACAGGGACCTATAGTATATGATTGATTATCAACATATCGATAGCCAATAACCATTCTGTTTTGAGTGACTTATGTAGAATGGTTTAGTTAGGCAACCCGACAGAGACCATTTTAGACCAAAAGCAATAAAACTCTTGAGTTATTAGATATAATGGTTTCATTCATTACGTAAAAAAAGATGTGAAACATGTTTCTCGAATATTTACAACTTGAGATCCAGTGATTGTGAAACTGTAGGAATATTGAGTATATATTGTTATTTATTATATGATATGATTAAAACTAAGCTATATCATGAACCCGCAAATCTTAAATATTTCAAATTAAAAATATGTTTAGTGCCATTTACCTAATTGACAAAATTGAAAAACAGATGTTTATATTCGGCTTAGAAATATGCTGAAATTATGACATAATCAGATCGTTTTTTTTTATTTAGTCGATGATGACCAAATATCAAACATAATTTCTTTGAAAATTTCAAAAATTATATTGTTTGGCTCCCACGTTGTGCCGAAAAACGCCCGCTTTCGGCTAGTCTATTTTTCGAGACTCCCGACAACCGTGTGATATGAGAATATAATAGAAACAAAAAAACATATCCACAGTTTGAGAAACTCCACGTATAATAAACACACAGCAATGTGTAACATGGTGTAGGATTTCTAGAGAAGTTGACATTCCTTTGTGGGCTAATATGAGTGTTAAAAGATATTTTTTTTTGATTTTTATGAAAAAAATATAATTGAATAATGGATTTGTAGCTTGACAATTTTATTTTTAAGCCAATTGTTTATAAATTACATACTATACTCTACATAATACTTTTTATTTTATTAAATTCATCCAACTGAGTAAAAAGTTATAAGCATAATTCTTAATGTCGCGAAAAATAGCAAAGTATCGAAAAATGTGCGGTGATAAACGTTTTTCCTGCGCGAAATGTGTGGTTGCTTGAGTGTTAAGATACACCAGTTTCTAGTCTTCAGTATATTGTCATTATAGCTAGAAGATTGAGTGAATAATAGAAAATAAATGATTAGGTAATATATCAAATGAAATTTATTCAAACCGGTACTGATTAAAAACATATCGTGGAAATAGTACTTAAAATAGTGCTAAGTCCTTATTATCTAAAATATAATGTATTTCCACCAAGAAGTGAGAGTTTACTAACACCTTAAAAATGAATATGAGTTTATGACAGATGAAAAGATAAATGATAATTTTTTATCGGTTTCTAACATATTTTTGTGAATGTGATTGTTTATTTTTAATTGCTTCAAGACGCTTAATCGACGTTCATTGTTGCGGAAATGTAGGCTTTGAATATATACTTAAATTATAGGATAGTATAAGGAGGTTACAATGGACATTTTTGGATATGGGATAAGTTGAGTGTCTCAAAAACAATATCGTTAAATATTACAGAATCACAGTTGCTTGACATATAAACCAAAATGGTATTTTGTTACTATAATAAAAACACTGTTACCAAAGTGCGGCTATGCAAACTACGTGTAATTTTAAGTAATTATTGTGGGCAATACATTGAATAAGTGTTAATCTTGATGTAACGTCATAATCAAGAATTTATTAAGAAATATTCTCTCAATTTCATCATAAAATTCTAATAGAATCCTTACTGTAAAAATAAAAATTATACACTAAAGAAATATAATACATTACTTGCATTATTTAAAATTCGAACAACATTCATCATCCATAGACTACGGTAGATGTAATATTATTTTTAAAACGTTTTATGTTTTACGCTGTCATGAGTTCGTGATTTGAATTTATACGAATGAAACTATGCTTACAACTTTTACAATATATCCTTACATATTTAAATTTCGTTATTGTATTCGGCAGTAATATCATTGGCTACTTTTAAATTGCATTTCAACGAATGAGGTACGCATGAAAAGATACCAGTTTTTTCGGTGCCAAATATTTAGCACCGGAATCATTTTCTGTTTATCGATAATATCGGCGCTTTATACCACCAATTAATAATACGAAGTAATGATTCTTTGATGATAACAAGAAGTAGCAACGTAAAGAAAGTAAACTTGTTTTTAATTTTTGATTTCTTCTGCGTCAATTTCAATACAATTTGAAAAGGGAAGCTGTCACATGTACAGTTCATTGAACCGTTGACACTGAAGTCATAGACAACATTACAATTTTCAATGTCGTATTATTTTTATCACAATCAACTATCGATAATAAAATAAATTATTTCGATGAAAATAACAGAAATTTATGCTACACCCAAATGTTCAACTGATTCGACGATTAATTTATGGACATTTTTTGTTTTTTTTTATTCCCCTTGTTGTTTGGCTAAGTGTGTTTCGTTTTTATGCTACTGCGAGAAACATTTTACTTGTCCATTTATGTATCACGATAAAATATCTAAATCTATTATAAGGGTAATAACTCCTTAATTATTGAAGGCGTCAACAAATTTGGATGCTTTATTTTATAGCTGTCCAGGGTTACAGTATAGAGAGGATTTAATTAAGTTGAAGAAACAACGGAGAACATTACACACTGGATATTACGATTGAGCTCATGCAGTGAGATATTTGTAATCTGCGATAAACATATTTTGTACACAAACATAATTCAATAAACCACGCAATAACACACACTTCGTTTTTTGTAAGAGAATGATTTGATTGAAAATTGATGGCTTAGATTTTATGAATATAAATGCAAGTGTGGTTATTAATCTGCTTGTTTTATATTTTACTTCGCTATCATGAAAAAACCCATCAAAAGTGAACTAGAACTGCATTCGTCAGTGGTATTGAAATAGGTTCGAATAAAATTTTAATTATTTTATTATTTCCTTTGTTAACGAAATAAAATAAATCGACATTAACGGATGTGTAATAAAATTGTTATAAAAATATATTGAAATTCCTAGGTACTATAAACATTTCAAAATATTGTTGTTTACATGCTTACGAATTCAATTAATTCAGTTTTGTAACGAGAATTAACCATGTGTTTAAAGATATTATTTCCTAAAAATGTGAAAAACACTAATTTGAAATGTGTGCTTTATTTCTGTGAATGCCAGATTGTATCAACGATAGAGGTGAAATAATTTGTATAAATTAACAGGTAAATTATAATTACAAAACATATTCTCGTAGAGTGAATAAAAATTGAGATAAGACACTTGATATCTGAAATGATATATCTATTTCGTTATTTGGTTTTTTTTCTGTTGTAACGCAATTTAAAAACGTACAAGAATTTGCAAGTATTTTTCGTAACACAAGAGTGTATAAATATTTTTATAATGAATATTGTTTCTGCATTTTATGAAGTTTATACAAATCTCAATACATCAACGTATACAAAAGTAAAGTAATGATCTCGATGAATCCTTTTCTTATCAGCCACCGTATGTATAACATTGCCATAACAATGGGATTTAAATAGAACGATCAACGAAATACTACCCCTTCAAATCCTTCCTTCCTTCTTCTCTAACCCCTTCATTTTTTCAAAGCTAATAACACTTTGATTTCTTGAGTTTAATTATTCAATTTTTTTTTTTTTTTACATATTAGTGCCGTGGTAGTCAACCTGAAGTACAGCAGAGGTAGGGTATATAAAAAGTGCTTTATAAATCACCATTATTATGGAACCGGTGTTTGGTCAGAAAAAAATACTTTTTACCGAATACAATTAGAAAACTATGCAAAAGTTGACGGCAGGTATAAATAGGTTGACTACCACTACAGTACAATATCGAAATTAGTAATAAAAATTCATTTTAACTCTTTAAATTTGTAATGATATTTGTAATGATAATCGTAATCTTCAATAAATCGTGGGTAAAATTATAAATATATGATATCATTTATGTGATATGATATTTTTTCTTTATCCCGTAAAATTGATAACATGATTGTCTAATTATATGAAAGATTTTTGTCTTGACATAAATATGTGCTTCAGAACTATTATATTGTTATAAACCCTTAGACTATTAATTCCTTAACTTAATTAAAATAGTAGGTTGCAATATATTGATAGTTGATACACATACGTACAAGAGTTTTAACGATGTGAAAACTTTCGTTTATGAGTTATTTTTTTAAAAGAAATACAGTCTTATTTGTACTGATACCTTTAATGAGTTTAATTAACATCAAAATATTGTATATTATTTTTTTTAAATATTTTGAGTAGGAATACCTTTAACGTGACTTAGCAGAGAACAAGTTAAATGTGATTTTTGTGTTCCTGTTGCCGCAGAAATGTCACAGACGTTAGATTTTAAAAACAATGTATGTGCCATTTTCTGATGATGTTATTTGATTGGAATATTAATCAATTAAAAATTTCATCGTTTGGCACACTTAAAACAAAAATAGTGCGGCCTTGCAGTCGCGTGAAAGTGCACGACCGTGTCAACGAAGAGCGGCTCTAACTGTTTTTCAATATCATTTTATGGAGGTAATAAAAAACGAAAGCATTACGCGGAGACATTTCATTAAACGGATTAACCATTGCTTTCCCAAATTCGTCCACAAATTTAAATTTCCCACGAGTCGCCAAATTGACCATCAATCATTTTAGAAAACTAAAATGTTAAAGAGAAGTTGTTACTAAAAAAACAATTACTTTTAAATATTCTTGACGGTTTCAGTGTTGCCTTTTTGATATTTCACATTAAAAATACATTAAAATCGCAATGTTCGTATCGTTCCTTGATTCATTGTTTTCTTAGTTTATAGGCCAAGTTCGAGCAATTGATAATTCAAAATGAATTCCACTCAAAGGATTTCAATGGAACTCGCAATGGAACATATAACATGTGGAATACCAACCGAACAAAAATTCTCAATAACTAGGCAAAAGCTCAGCTAAGAAATTTTTAGCGAAATACAATTGATTTGAAATATGCCGAAAAGTGCGTCACCCAAAATCAATGCTTCTTACAAGGGAAGTTGTGTTATATTTATAGTGTTTAAGAGATGGTCAGTAATATGAACAGATTGAATTGAAATGATATGAACCATCTCTTTCAAAATTTTGTACAAGTGTGTATTGTTTTTTTTTTTTTTTGTATATTCCAGTTACTACGCCACGAATATAAAATCTTTCAATATTTTTAGTCGAATATAATGTATACATATATCAATTTTGAATTGTTACAACTTTGTACGATTCCACATATTTTGTCACTAACGACCCAGGTTTCGCCTTTCGGAATCTTCTGGCATTCAATCACACGGATGAAACAGAACTGACGATCAAAACTGAAATCAGTTCTGTCAGTTATGCCAAAGTTGTAACAATTCAAATTTGATATTGAAATTCGATCAAGCACCTTCAGTCGATATCATAAATTAAAAAAAAATATACATATATGATTTTTGATCCATTATAATGTACTGTAATAACAGTGATAAATTTTTCTTGGCTGAGATGGAGAGTGTTGAATATTATATTTTATTGTACACTACTATTGGCCTAATAAATTTTAGGAATGTACATTAAGAATGTTCAAAAAAAACTTTGATCGCGTAAAACGGGTGAAACACAAATCGAGGCAAAATAAACCGATCAGACAAGTCGTGCAAATCACAAATAGTAAGCAGTTTGCAAAAACAATTGCGCATAATTATTTCACTGAGGAAGCTTAGTAAAACACGGTGTTGTGAGGTATAAATATATATGCCATTATGGTTGTTCTCATCTCCACGGAGCATGAATGGAAGCAGTTATTTGTGCGGAAGGTATGGAGAGAAGTTTCGCACTATTTCCGGTGAGAGAAGCACGAACGGATAACTACGTGAGCCTATGCCTCCGGCAAATGCAAAAAAAAAATATGATATTTAACCCTTATACTGACAGCTTCCAAGATTTATTTAAGTGAAATATTTTTTATTGTCAAGTTGTTGGGTTCATCAAAACTGTATATTTATATTCTTTCGAATTCCAAACTCTGCTATAAATTAAAAATCAAGCTAGATAAATCGGCTGATTTAAAATTTAGACAGGGTCGCGTTTTCCAGTTTTAAGTATGATATTTTCAGCCGATTTATTATATTAAATATTTCTGTATTTATTTCCGCTAGAAATGTAAATCAACTTATAAAAAACGTTTTAGATTTAAGATAGGTAAAATTTAAACAAAAAAAGCTAAATTATTTACTCCATTTTTATATTTTCGTGATGGTAGAATAAGGTTAACGCAGAAATCGAAGGCGACTATGAGGTTTTTCTTTGACCGTTATTAGTTGGATAAGTGAAAGAAATAATAATTTATGCCTTGGACTAAAAATCCATAAATGGATTGAACAAATAATTTATGAAAATTTCTTTTATGGAATCGAGCACGTGTACACCGCGATTAAAGAGCACATTTTTGACAATTTAAGACAGGTCTAGTTATTAAAATCGTCATTTTAATTAAACCATAATTTTTTTAAATTGTTATGGAATTGGTTGCTTTGCCATTTTTATTTTTGATGTTTTTTAATAATGCATCGTTTACATGATCACCCGATCGAGTCAAATTATTATCAACATAATAAACACGGCATATGGCAAAGATGACTAGCTTTCTAAGTTCACGAGTTTAAAACGAGTTTTTATTGTACACTAGATAGTGTAAAAAAAAATGCATTGCAGAAGAAGCCTGTCTAGGTTCAAGTCAAACTCTTTTTAAATCCGTTTTTATAATCGGTTTTTAGTTTATTTATTAAGAGTAAATATTCGATTTATAATCTTACATTTTTTGAAGAATTGAAAATGATTGAAATGTACAAATTTTAATGTTAGTTTTATAGTAAAGTTAAGGAGAAAAAGTTCTGACATTTGAAGGGTTAAATTAGAGCATTAAAAATAATGCTCAAGAAAATTATACATTGATAGTTAGAAAAATGATTTCAGTATATTTTAGTAAACAATAAATAATAATACTAATAAATATTGAATCATGATGAGTTACAATAAATATATTATTTTGATCGGCGGACAAAAAAAACGTTTTTCATATTAAATGTTTATTTATTTATTATATATTAAGTGAAACACTTATATGAACGATAGAAAGTTGAGTATGAAAATAAACATGTGGTTGACAAACCGAGGCTCGCGTGTTCAAATTATTTAGAAGTATTTGTTTTTAAGGTGACTATGAAAAGTATGCCAATGGTGGGGTATTGATAAGAATGTTCAGTTAATATCTAGAATAAGAAGAATTTTGACATTCAAAGTAATTGATTCTCTAATAGCCAAAAAAGTATGAAAATTGTGAGGTATACCTGAAGCATTCAACCGGTATCGAAGTATCGAGTGGATAGTTCAAATATAATATATATAGATAAAATACTTTGTGTTTATGGAATCATATTATCGGCTTAAAAATAAGAATATGCGTGAAGCCTCATATGAAATAAGTGTAGAAGGACTCGGTGTTCTAGAAATAAAAAGAAATATAAAAAAAGAATAATGATAATCATTTTACGACAATTGTTTATGTTGGAACGATTTTGAATTGAATGGAAACTCGAAATATTCATCTATTCAGTAAATTGATTTATGTATATATGTTTTACGTTTGCTAGGTGTATAGCTTTAGACCTCACACGCGATAATGTAGCTTATCTGTCTTAAAACGACAACTCACTCGTCAAGCACGCTTTTTTCGTTTTCAAGCACACAAATCTTCCAATCGCACCTGAAATAGGCTGTATATAATTCGGATGTAGTGCTAATCACTCAGCGAATAGGTTTAGAGTAGGCTGCGTACTCGGCTAGAAAAAATGGGACATAGAGATAGAAAGATGGCATTAGGGTATAAATAGTGGTAAGCTAATGTTTACGTTTTGCGAAGTTTAAATTATATGGGAGAGAATATTTTTATCAATGATAAGCTTACCTTTAAACATAAATTATTAATAATCTCCTGTACATATATATATATATATATATATATATATATATAAATAAAAGATATTTAAAAAAAATCAAATTAGCACTATTAAGCTATTGTAAATAATTTATGAGACTTAAGCAACAAATCTCAAAGCAGACTTATTTATGATTCTAAAATAAAAAATACCGATAAATTTCGATATCAGAAAGATTAAAATAAACGTCAAATATGAATGTTACGACAGGAAGCCAATCTGTAAAGAATTCAATAATAAAATGACTTTTTTCAAATTTATTATAACCGAACACTCGAGTACTTTTTATTTAATCGAGTGTAAAATTCTGTCATCTTGTGACCCGATTCCGTATTTAATTTTAACTTCCAAAGTGAAGATAATTTAAAGTTTATGCTTGTTTTACGATTATATCATTTTTTTAATTGCACTTTTAAGTATGCATGTTTTCCAAAATATACTAAACGGTAAAATCTTTTTAATTTGACTTTTATAGCACACGTACGAAACCAAAATTGTAATGTTTATAGTGACGAGAAAGTAAGAAGTTTTGAGAAGTAGTATTGGAGAAAAGTAACCAAATGTAGTTTTCATTTATAATACATAATATTGAGAAAATTAAGTAATTTGTTTTGATAACTGTATATTCCTTTGGAAACTTGATTTTTTATTGAATAATTGATTTTTTTATCATTTGGTGTCAAAAGAAAAATTTCAGAAATAGTTTTTTTTTATAATGTATGTATATATAACGCTGCCGATACGGTTCTGTCGGCTTCAATTTATAGATTTCCCTTCCTTCACAGGCACGAGTGCTAAATATTTCTTTGATCAACTTCATTAGGATGTCATATACACCTAATTTGGAGCTTAATTAAATAAAAATATAATTCTAAGTACAATTTTTGCTTTAATATAATAGTTTATTGATTAAGCAAAGAGGTTATAACACCTGGTCAGAAGATCAACTATCATTATTTAGTTCCATAAAATGGACATCATAAAATATCACTACTTAACTATTTACTATAGATATTCCCTCTTTTGTCTAAAAATATTCGAATTATGGCCTTTTAAAGCTTTTTTGCACTAAGCAAGTAAAAGACTGATTTGTGAATAATATGTTGCCTCAACTTCGAAAATTAGACTAATTTCTGAATGAGTCTTTGTATATATTTACGTTTCGAGTTTTATTTATAAAATGATTGTATTTTTATGGTTTAGTTTACTAATTTGTGGCCCGTGTAACATAGCAAACACATTTATACAATCAGAGTCAAAGTTGAATATGACTGGTCAGTAGTTTTTGTGCAACAACGCCTGTTGAGATAATCCCACTTTGAACGTTAATGTTTCACATTAAAAAAATAAGTGACTGAACAAATCCATATTTACGAGGGAGCTACAGTTTGTAATAGTGACAACAGTAACTTCACGACTTATTAACCGGAGGCTATAAATAAATAATATTTATTACGGATAGAACAGACGACAGTTAAAATTCAAAGTTGTTTTTATCGAGATGTTTACATGGCGGTACAAACTTGACAGATATTGAACTACACCGGTAACCCGTTGTTTGCTATTGAAGTAATGTTAGGGCTACCAGAAAGACAATTTAACGGTAAATTACCAACTTTGAAAGGCGGTCTACAGGTTTGTAATTAAAAAAAATTAACTTAATTTGATTACTACAAAGCTTCGAATAATTTAAGCTAATTTTGACATTTTTTTATTAACAGTCATATTTACCGTGATAATATTCGATTTTGATATGAATTCTAGGAGGTAACCTAATAAATACAACAAAAAATATTTAATTCATAAAATTGAAATATGTTTTTTGTATAATTTATGATATCAACTGAAGGTGCTTGATGGAATTTCAATATCAAATTTAAATTGTTACAACTTTGTACAATTCCACATGTTTTGTCATTAACGATCCGGGTTTCGCCTTTCAGCAAAAAAACCCATTTATATTTCAATATTGATTGATATTTGTCAAAAAACCCCTTTCAAGAATCACGCATTAACAAGATCGTTAATGAAAACAATCACACGCAATTGTGTTAATTATTTTAATATTAACATTGAAAAAATTGTTTTTGCTGTAATTTACTGCTTGCCTAGGGGTAAGTGTTTTCCTATAATTAATAACTTTAGTATATCATCATCATCATCATCAGCCGGGGTCGATTCACTGCTGGACGAAGGCCTCCCCCTGCTTTCTCCATTCTTCTCGGTCCTTAGTTATTCGCTGCCACGTATTTCCTCCGAACTTGGTTAGCTCGTCTAACCATCGGGTCTTAGGGCGGCCCTGTGGTCGTTTAACGTTTCTTGGGTACCATTGTATGACCGCATTCGTCCAACGGTTGTCTATTCGTCGTGCTATGTGTCCAGCCCATTGCCATTTTATCTGTTTGGCGACATCTACTACATCACGTACCCTTGTCTGCTCCCTTATCCACTGGTTTCTCTTGCGATCTCTTCTTGTTATGCCCAACATGCATCTTTCTTTAGTACGTTCATACGATGGAAATTGTTAATTTTACATCAGTTCTGTTGCATCTGCTTGATAGAATGCCTGAAGTTGCCGACAAAACATGTGGAATTGTACAAAGTTGTAACAATTCAAATTTGATATTTTTTATGTTTATCGTGAAATATGGAATGATGTTCAAAATATCAAATTTATGATTATATCGTAAAAAACCATAAAGAATAGGGTTTTATGTTGAAAAGATTTTGATCAATTTACAATAACGAATAAAGGGGGAACTTTTAATTTTAAATAGAAAGATGAAATTTTCTACTTTTGGTAGCCCTAAAAAAATGTGCCCGAGGTGAATGTTATGTCGCATACAATCTTTCAATTTGTTTATCGGACAGTTAATCTTGCGACAAAAAAAATCTTACACATTTGCATTGATAAATCAACCACCCATGAGGAAAAAAAATGTGTATTCTGTTTTTTTTTTGCGTGAGATTAAAACAGGTTGTAGTTTCTAATATGAATAGGGTACAAAAAATGCGTTTTCACTATCGATTATTCAGTGCGAAATTAAATCGACGTGACGATAGCTTCCGAATTGATATCCTGGTGAAATTGGAACATAAAAACTTAAATTGACTGTCCTATTGTGTGACACGCATGTCAATGGATTCACGCAAAACGAATAAGCAACTCGTTCGAAATAAATTCGCTTTCTTAATGGCGACATTGTGATTCACGTATGACGAGAGCTGAAAAATTAAGGGCCGTAAGCTGAATGAATAATTTTTTTTAAAATACTTTTAACAAACATAAAGTTTGTTCATCAAGTACCAAAGCATACCTTTTGATTTCATCAACTGATTCGGTTACTTTGTTGAAGATTATTTTTATTGCCAGAGTTATTCTATCCATGCTCAGATAAAGTGAAAATTATCAGCGAAAGAATAGAATATGATGTATGATTTTAAAAAACTAATTACTTTTTATTCAACGAAGTACATATGTGCTATAACGTTATTGAAAATATTTTGCTAAAAACTACTTTTTTTCCAATAAGAATTTGGTTAATTCTTATAGACTGTTTGGGCAGTCAAAACGGGATATAAAAATATGATAAGACATTTTGATGAAATGTGAAAATATGAATGTAAACGAAAGATGGCATTGAAGAAAAGAGTCATGAATCGAACAGGTTTTGTTGAATCATTTTCTATTAATAGTGGATAAATATATATATATGTATTATAATTGTACCATTTTGGTTGCCTTTACTATTTGTATACACTACGAGTTCGAAAGTGACGAGTTTAAGACATTTTAAAAAGTGAAGGAATTTTTATATGTCTAAAACAAACAAAGAAAACTGTTCTGCCACTGTAAATTTATCTCTATATTTCTATGAAATCACAACAGATAAAACTAACATAAATAATAGTAGATTTTGAAATTAACAATTTCCTGTATAATCAAATGCTTCTAAAATATTCAGAATATAAATATTTAAACAAAGTTCTAAGAAGGAAATCATTAACAAATAATAATTGATTATTCCACGTCTTTATTTGTTTTGTTTTAAAATGTGTTTGTATATTTTAATTCAAAACTGCTTCCGGCAGTTATTCATAAACCGTAAAAAATACTATAAATTCATTTATTTTAGGATAACCGGAACACGCAACGATCTTCATTTAAAGTAATGAATATCATAATTCGTTAAAAAAAACGATAAATAAGATAGAACAAAGTAAAATTAATGATTAACACATCAACATACAACGTTTACATTTACTCTTTGCTCTGTGTTTAGCTTTAGCTAAACAAATGATTTTTTTATATGTTGTTGATATCCGAGTCGAATGCGAAGAAATTGAAATGTATTTTGATATGTCAAAGAATTACAGAATTATTTTCCAATGAAATGTGATATTTTTTCTGAAAACGAAAGTTAATTCGTCAAATGTTTACTTGCATGAATATAATCAACTGATGAAAATGAAATAATATTGATTTGAATTTTTCGAATATTTCTTTTCTCTTTGGTGTGTTCACCAATTCTATATCTATTTTAGTCACTAGTTTTTTCAGAACAGTTTACATCTGACTAGGACTTTGGACAGACGCTGGACGGACGGCATTCTAATAATAGGCACGTAAATCCAAAATGCCAATATGCTTAGATCACTTTGTCATTTTTACTTAGTATCCTTCAATAATGTGGGGATATCGATATTGTTTTACCAATTAAAATATGTACCTGTGGCAGTGTTTGATGTCGGTCACAATAAAACGATGTTCACCACTTCCCGTATACTTATATATTATTCAAATGGATATTAAAAGGAAATGAAAATTTTTGATACTACCAGTAAATAAGCGTTGTAGCTTGTATGGATACTTAAATACAGAAATCATGTTTGACTTATGTATAATATTATTTCCGTTGATAAAACGCAGTTTTTTACGGAAAACACAACGACAAAAATACACAACTTGGATACGTATATGTCAATTATTAGGGTGCCCATTACATTACAACATTATTACAATAGTGAAAACAGTAACTATTTGACCATATAGAAAAAAAGTAACCTTGTATAAAATGAAAATAATGTGTGGAATGAAACCCAGATTATTGGTATATCAAGTGTGCCAAGAAAAAAATACGAGTGCGGCAAAGTCTTGAAATAGTTTTAGCGGCCGTACGCGATGATGATTTTTTTTAAAGATATTGTAATTTGTATTAAAACGCCTTATTCAAAGTGGCCAGCCGTACACGAGAACTGTAGATCAGAGCTCCAGTACATTGAATTTTACGTTATGGAAGGTGGCCGTGGAACAGCGTCCGTCTATACATAACAAGTGGAAATGGGAAAAAAATAATGTACCTAGTTAATAACATGAAAATTAAATTAAAAAAATGGAATGTTCAATTGTGAATTATTACTTGAATCTTTTCAAAGACAAAACAATTTGAATAAAAGTTTGAACTTGAAAAAATTCCATAGAGTAATCAAGAGATATTTATTCAGCAAAGAATAAATAAAAACGTTCATATTTAAAAGTATTGACTTGTGAATAAGACAGATATATGACTGTCAAATAATGCAGAAATTAACGGCCTATTAATTGATAAGTAACCAGTAACTAAAATATAAATACCTAAAATTATTTGATAGAACGCCAGTAGTGTGATTTAAATTTTAATTATAGTTTTTAATAGTGTGTAATAAAATATTATATTTGGTTTATTTTCTAGTACTGTATTTAAAATTGACTACGTTTACATTAACGTTAAAGACATATGGTACGATTTAAATAAATATGGCGGAACGTTGGATCTAGAAACGTTCTGATGTATTTTGATATCTGTCACAATGACGATATACATTAATGAAAAGGAAACGTTAGTAGAAAACGTGACCCTCCAAATAGTACAAACGAATAATGGCTAGACCGATAATACATTCTAAATATAATTTCACCTAACGATTAATATTATTGTTATGCCAAAACCGTGGATGAATTATTAATCATTGGTATTTGAAGTTCACAGAACAATGTAAACATTGTCGTTTTCTGATTTCCATAGACGCTATGTGAATGCAGGATTTCCCGCCCGTATTCGAATTGCAATCCAGAGCCATCTGTGGATGGTTTTCGTGACATAGTGAAAGCCCGAGGCATTTTTAGGTCTACGATGGAAGTGTAAGTGAGGTTATTGTGTTAGAATTGATTTAGAAATCATCTTTTTAAAGCGCGACTAATTTGAATAGACGATGACAGCGTTTGGCGGTATAAAATTATCGGCCAATTTGTCAAATTGAATGTCGTGGGAATTTAGAATTTAGAACAATTTCAGGGAAATTAGAAAGACCATAAACAATAGCTTTGGTTGTGCAAAGATTTGTATTGCATCTTGTTTAATTTGTGAAGAAGATACAATTACAAGCGAAAGTTTCTGTATATTTTGAAATATTCAATCATTTTTTCTTGTTTTTTACAAGAACGTTTTAGAACTTAAGACTATCAAAACGTACAAAAAATTATTTATTTTAAACATTCTTAAAGATTGTCTCTAATTTCCTATCACTAATCTGAGTTAATGGGTTCAATGACATTTTATTGAAACCGTATATTTATTGCAGAAAATAAAATTTACTAACTCTTCAGTTCTGCAGTAGTATCAAATTTCGATGAAAAAAGCGTTAAACAAATCAGTGATTCCCAAATATTTTCCCTTCACGGCCCGTTGAATTGGAAAAAATAATCCACGAACGAAAAATAAGTAAAAAATGAAAAAAACTGTAGCCGCCGAAAACCTGCTGTTGTTTAGGAAGCAAGGGTCACAATTTTAAGTTATAATGAGCTGCACTGTAATATATGGTGTATTTATTTGTATAATATATATAAATATTTGAATGGTTCAAAATCTGTAGTATGTTTTACCACTTACGGTCAAGGTTTCGATTTTCGGTATCTTCAGACATTTTTTGCTAAACAAGGTTGAATGAAGTCTCCAATAAATTAATGTTAAAGTATTGTGTTAACTAAAATTTTTGGCGAAATATTCCTAATTGAAAATAAATTAGATATTAATTTAACTTGACTAACTGGCAAAACATGTGAAAGAGTGATACATTTTATGGCTTAAATTTGATAGTAAATTCCATCGAGAACCCTCAGCTTATGTCTTCAATAAGTCAAAAATATGCATATATTTACGACTCAATGTTTCGATGCTATGGCAATTTTTTAAAGCAACTCCAAAAGTTAGAGAGTACTGTAAATTTTTTTTCATAATCTTGATCCTATTCGATCTACAATATATCCTCTATTTTTTGGATTCGCTTCATGACAAAAATGTTGCACAAAAAAGATACAGTTGTTATTAAAAAATATCCATTCCATAATATAAGACCGTGCTGTTTCAAAACCATTATATTGAGCACAATTTGTAATGCGCTATGTTTTTACAGATTAGTTGATATGCATTTAAAGTGGGTAATTGAATAAAAATTTGATAATTTTGTAAATTATAATTGAAATTTTATTTCAAAAGCAATTTACGAAACCAAATATCATATCTGGCATTTTCTCCACTCTAATAAACTCTCGTTTTCATAAAGATTAATGAAATCGATCAATAATCGTTCTTAGTGTTCTAATGTTCACTCTATCTCGTGACTTGGCGTTTCAATTCATAATGGAAAACGCATTAACGAAATGTGGAGAAATATATGCATGAGGTTATAATAAAAACGCATAGAAAACATCGCCGTTTTGTGAGCGATAGAGTGTAATGAGAAAGTGTCTGTTTTATTGGATAACCACGTCAATTAATGCAATTATTGATCGCTCAATCATCACTCGATCAATATTCATGACCATTAAAATATCATTTTACAGACACCAACCAAACGGGAAGCATGAATTAAAACACACTAGAAACACTGCCGATTGTGTTAATTAGCCATACCAGAAAATTAATAGCGGTAGTTGAATTTGAAAAAAAACGAATTATTTTTAAAATAGGAAACGATTAGGTATAATATTCCACGAAAGCTTATTGACATGAAATTGACCATAAAAAAATATCGAAGTGAGTTGAATTTATATAATATTTAAATACATTTTTTTCTTCTGCTTATGAAAAAATCTGAACATAACGCGTAAAGAAGTTTTCATAGTACTTATAAAATTGAGTCTGAGAAAATCTATGTACCCCAAAACAACAAAAATCACAAAATACTCATTGAACAGTACAATTTTTTGCTCATATCTTCCTGAATTTCATTATTATAATAATCTTTTAATCATGAAGCTTTATTGTTCTGTTAAAAGTATTTAAAAGAGCCGCAGTGCGGCAAAATAGTGAAAACGTAAGCTAAATGCCAAAAAAGAGAAGGTATATGAAATATAACGGCCAACGACCATACCACGTTGAAAGCGCCGGTTCTCGTCCGATCACCGAAGTTAAGCAGCATTGGACGCCGATAGTGCTTGGATGGGTGACCGCTCGGGAACACCACGTGCCGTATTCTCTTGGCTATGGGAAGGAAAACCCAAACAGAAAACCACACCAACCCGCCTGGGCAGCGTGGTGTGCTATGTCCAAACAACCCCCCTGAAAGAGAAAGCAGGGGGAGGCCTTCTCCGGTACATTCTAGTAATCGAACTGGCCTAGTTCTGGTGTGGTCAGTTCGAGTGCATCCGTTTACTTGGGTCACGAGTGACGAAACATATGGAAGTTGACAGAGCTTGAAAGATTCAATTAAGCGATTAAAATTGAAGTAAAAGTTTTTGGTATTTTTGTGAACATGTGAAACTTAAAACAAGCTTTCTGGTATTCATTTTCAAGGAATTAGGAGTATTGACATTCAGCTAGACATTTTCTCGTGGAGGCTAACTTAAGTTCCTTGGATCACCACTTGAAAAACTCTTATGCTTATAGTATTTGATCCTAAAAATTCTTTCAAGGTGTTAACTCTCACTTCTTGATGGAAAGCCATGATATTTTAAATATTAAAAACACATTTTTAGTACTTATTTCCACAATATATTTTTTGATTAGGGCCGATTTCGTTCATCGCGAGGATTAGTTATTCAGTTGATAATGCTCGTGATGAGCAAAACCGGTCCTGGTCAAAATATATATTGTGGAAATAAGTACTAAAAATGTGTTTTTAATATTTAAAATATCATGCCTTTCCACCAAGAAGTGACAGTTAACACCTAAAAAGTATTTTTACTAAGTAAAAGTATACTTTCAGTCAGTACTGAAAAATATGTTTTTTTTTTTTTTTAAATAAATAATAAAAAAACTATCTTAGAAACTGTTGTTTAATGAAAGCATTTGTTTTTCAGTTTAATTGTTGATTTGACGATCAATATTTAAGCCCAGTATTGATTGTAATATAAGGTTATTATTAATAGTTTTCTTAAAGAATATACCATAAATAATACGTAAAATATTTCAGTATTCAGTTTCATATTTTTCGTATTTCAGTTTAAAATATTCATACGTAATTTATATATACATAATATACATAATTTTCATTTTGGCAGCAGTGAAACCTACTGAAAAATACGTCAATGAGATTCATCGGATAGTAAACATTATTTTTCCATATTATCTCCTGATTATCTTTAAATAATCATCGAATACGTGAGTCAATTAAATAACTAGCAATAAATTCTCATCAACCTTTCAAAGTGTTTACCACTGTTATAGATCGAAAGGCCACCTCTTTTATATTCCACTTGCATGTATATGCCCACGATCAACAACATCTGCAATGCAGAAATTCGCTCTTTTGTTGTAAGCTTCGCTGTAAGTTGAGATTGAACGCATGCGAGTCGCTTAATCCAAACAACCCGTTTCAGAGATCTTTGACACAAAATATTTCAATGCGCTGGCAATAACGAAACCTGCTTTATGTTGCGAATCTCACCTAGATCTGTTTTGTTGAACTCATGAGTTGTGTAAAACTTTGGAGTAAATTGTATGTTATAAAATAACGTTCGTCCATAAGTAAACTTTTAGAATAGATACCTGTATCAGGTATTAAAGGTGTGTAAACCTGACTGAGTGAGATTGTAAATAAATAGAAAATTAGCGATAGAATATGGCAACGCTTTGTCATGCCAGTGGTTTTATTGGCATTATAACTGACTAGGTCAGCCTGATTGCCTTTTATTTTGACTGGAGAAATTTTGGCGTTCTGGGTGATAGTAAGGCACTATTTTATTAATGTACTTGACGAAATTAAACCTATGAACAAGTCGAGTTTAAGGCGCCACAAAAAGAATGTATAAAACGAAAAAAAGAAAAATGCGTAAATATCATTGAAAAATAATCTACACCGACGAATTAGATAATTCTTGTTTAACCAAATATATCGTTATATGGCGCAGTGCGGATTTATTATGTCAATTAATCGCTCATTAATTAATTAATATTATATCGAAGTTAAGTTGAAATAAATCGATTTTCACGAATAAAATTTAGAACTAACTCAGTTTAGGGTAACTTACGTGTGGAATAAAGAGTTGCTGTACATTAACAATACACTAATACTTATATGATACAATCACCGATACTTAGAGAATGAATAAATAGTAACCGAAGAAAGATTTCTTATTATAGGTTGTCTATTGTGTAGAGGTTTAATAAATTACTAAGAAAATATTTTAAAATATATCATATTGCTGTGCTATAAAATCATTAGCAGAATAACTGATTCTACCCGGTTTCAAATTTTTTTAAGCTTTATATAAATGAACCACTGGCCCAAAATAGCTTTGAAAAAGTCTTTGTTTACTTTGCATTAAAAGTTTAGAAGTAACATAAAGTTCCCTTTTTAAACATATTGTTGAAAGTGTATGTTGAGCAAAAAGTGCTAGCGAACCTGTTAACACTTTCTGAAATGTATGTTGACTGTTGTACGTTTAAAATGAAATAAGTAGAATCCAAGCCTTTATGTGATCATTAATAGTTTTGTTATTGTTTAGCGTTAATTTTCTCCGAAAAGTTTCTAACACTTTCGATTGCAATTATTATTGAGTAAGACTTTTAGTTCTAATTTATTATGAATGCAAATCAAAGTCATCATTGATGGGGAGATTTCAGTTTTGTTCGAAATTTTGCAATGTCATTTGGAAATTTATAACGATACACAGTAGTACTAATAAGATGGGCAGAGTTTGAGCAAGCTTTTTTAAATTTTATTTTCAATTTTGAAATTGCGATTTTTCAAAAAAAAATATGTATTATTTATTTAAACTGTGTAAACTTCAATGATGGCGCAGCTACAGTCTCTTTTATTGAAAAAAAACCGATTTCTTAAACGTTTTTCAATTATTAAAATCACCTTTTACAAATTACACATTCATTGAAATGAAACTAATCATTAATCTTTGTGAGAATCTTTTTGTGTGTGGCAATTTTTCCAATATAAACTGATTACTTTTAAGTATTTTTTATTACTTACAGCATTATCAGAAGAAATATTTACACGTTGTTACTATACTCCAGTAATAGTGTGGAGCATATAGATTTCCGAAATATAAGGTATTTAACGAGTGGTCGTAAATCAGTCGTTCAACTTTCTGATAAGAAAGCTAAAAGATTATTGAAATGTATAATCAAAGAATCCAATTGTTTTTTTTGCATTTTATTTTTATTGGTAAATATTTGGTACAAAGACGCGATTTGATTGAAATATAAATGGTCGAAATCGTTTATATGAAGAATCTTATGCTTATGCTAAGCATAAGAAAGATTTATTAATTAAATGATGATAGTTATATTAAGTTCTGTGGAAAATTTAATTAAAAATAAGAAAATGCTAAATTATATTGTTTTCAGAAGTAAAGTAATTTTTAGACAGAAAAAAAGCATTTTATAAAGTCTATCTGTCGGAAAAGGTCGGAGTTTATTGCAACTACCTCAATATTTTTACTCCGGTCCTGAAAAGTTTATACACACTATGATTGTGGCGTAGTGAATACCATTTTGATATCTTGATTTTTCTTTAGTTTGTTTTGGAAATATATATTTTTTGTATCATTTGGAAATTGTGACATCACTTTCACTACGATGATATGCATAAAGTATGTACGTTTGCAATACTATAATCGCGAAATCTTATTCAAATGTGAAGAAATAGTAAACACTTAATTTCACAGTGACAGCAATTGTTGAGGTGTTATAGGCAGGTAGCTTATTGTTAATTTGCTTATTGTTATTGGGAGATTTTTAGCCGATTTGTGAAAATATTCTTAACATAAGTTGTTTTTCAATAAAATAGGTTCCAAGAAATTCCGTTTGCAATTTGAAATAATGGCTAGTTTTTCATACTAAACCTTTCGCATATTTTGAAATTTATTTAGTGCACTGCCATCTATGTAATATATTGTAAGCATTTTTTGAGAAGTTTTTGGTAAATAACTTCGGTATTCTTGATAATAGCATTCCGTCATTTATCGGATATTTTCTGTATAGCTGTGGCTCGTGATGTTACTGAAGTTTTAATTTAGAAAAATACATTTATTGTAAGATAATTGAACATTTCGAAAGTTTTTAAGCATCATTGCATTTTTTTAATGTATTTAAAATAGGATTATTTTTAAATACAATAAATTGTGTTTTAATTTATGGATGTTTATATTTTACATTATTCAATTCATCTTGTCTAAAGTCCTCAATCAATTTTTTGAAATTCTAGCATGCAAGAAAACTACCTTGCAGATGAAAATCTATATATGTCGAAAAATTCTATATATTTTAAATTTTCTAAAAAAAAACGTGAGTAAACTACTTTTCTTATTAAAAGATCTCAAAATCGGAACATTATCCTTCACCAAAAAGGTCAAAAGTTTTTCCTTGTTATGATAGGCTTCTCACAAACGTGGTTTGATTTTTTTTGTGGTTAAACGATTATTATATTCAAATAAATAGAAAACGTTATGTCTAGAAATATGTATATTTTCAATAAAATAAATAAATGATGATCAAAGCAAAAATTGTGTTTTCTTATCAAATTGTATATTAATTTTTATTTCCTTTACTTCCAGATCACTCTTAGGATAGAAAATTTTCACCAAGATACAATGAAGTCAGGAACTTCGTTGCTGAAATCAGGTATGCTGATTTTGTTATGAACAGTATTACAAGTGTTTTTGATTACCATATTTATCCTTAAGAATGAGAGAAGGTTTAAATTTCAAAAAAGAGACCTCGTTTCTTTTAAACCATGCTAAAATTGTAATTGATAAAATCGATTATGACATGATCGTTGAAAAACTATCTAGTTATTAAAATAAATTGTTTTTTACTTTCTTTCAGGCTCTCTGCTTTTCGCGTATATGCTGTTGAGTCTTATTAGTAATGGACGCACTCAACAAAGGAATGAAGAAGATATTTCAAGGACTCTTTATGTGCCTGCCGTGAGTATGAATCATAAGTAAATAGGTAAAGGAGTGACACCTGGACTGTAGCCAAATATTTTGGTTTCAGTCGATGTGTTCTCGGGTCCAAATATGTTTTTTTAAGACTTAAATTTAATAATTGTTTCATGAATTTGTGTTTTAAAGAATGGATGTTTGTGATGTGTAAATTTCCTCCCAATCATCCGTAAAGAAAATGTGGCTTATCAATAGCAATCGGTTAACCTACCTTTACTCTCTTTCTGAAGTAAAATATAGGTTGAATGGCTAACGGAGGTAAATTTTTCGCTGTTGGGAGAAGATTCATTTTAAGTCATATTATATTTTACGTCACAAAAAATAGATAATAATTTATCCATGCTCTGATTGAAAAATGTAGAAATGCGACAATCTTGAAAGAGCAACAGTGTAGAATGAAAACTCAAGAGTGTTAACAATACATTGATTGAATTGGCATTCATTTGGTAGAACTCCATTATAACACGGTGAAAAAATAGCAATGTATTTTAGTTCTACAAAATTATTTTTAACAAATATAGTTGATAGTCTATCTATGTATCTAGAACTATCTCTGACGATGGCGTGAACCGAAATAGCTATCAACTATATTTGTTAAAAATAATTTTGTAGAACTAAAATACATTGCTATTTTTTCACCGTGTTAACAATACAGCTTTGAGTTGAAATTCTTTATAATGTCACGGTGAAAAAAATAGCAATGTATTTTAACATTTGCTTATCTATATATAGCTGTGTAGAAAAGGTACACAATAAATCTTCTCGCTTGTTTTAACAACCTAGCTTGTTTCCTGCTCGCAATAAAACTATTTTTTTTCCAAAAATTGTAAATGAAACTAAAAAGGCGGCTATGTCAATAAGTTTACATGTGGCACGGAAATTGTCTATTACGGAAGCAAATCAGACCCCTCCCTGCAGAGGGTTAAGTTATGGAGAAAGCAATATATTAGTTTGTGCGTTAAGAATCCATTGTGATAGTAATAAATAGATAGATATCTTTATTATGTAGTTCAAAATTAGTTTGAAATTGATAGTCTAAAAAACTGAAATAAATCAAAAATTTCCAAAATAAATTAAAATTGTATGTTTCTACTTTAAGGGATTACCGATGAGTAAAAGTGGATGGCGACCGATCGTATCATCAGGTGGACTACCAGTCTACAAATTCACCAATGTCCTTCCAGCCCAGACACCCGCAGGACCTAAAATTATGAATGGACCACCACCGAAAGTCGAAACTAAAGGAATCTCTCCACATTTACTCGGAGCGTCACACCTCAGCGGAGAATTTTTCGGCAATGGAATCCTGAGCACATCAATTCGTCCGCTAGTGACGAGAGATATTAACAAACTGACATCAATTGCCCAAACTTACAAGCCTATGATTTATCCTCAGGGCGGTATAAGCCTTAACTCGCCTGTCAATTCATATTTGAATCCATTTTCTCTACCATCTGGTTCTGGACACAGTCATTATAAAGTTACTCCTGGATATCAATTTGACAGTAGCATATTTGTAAGGCATCCTCAGACAATATTAAATCATCGGCCATCAAATTACAATAAGATTCCAAATCAGGTTTTATTAGGTAAACGATTGAAACATAACCAACTTCAAGCTCAAATGCTGCAGCAGTTGGCTACCAATCATTATCACCAAGCTGCTTTGCAGTCCTATCAGAACAGTCTTAAGAAGCCATTGGATCCATTTTCCAGGCCGCTAGAGTCCTTCTCCCGGCCTGGAGAAAGTTATTCCAAGCCGAGTATTAACAGCTTCCAAAAGCATGTGAATCCACAAGAATCTCTTTCGGCGCAGACTAAAACTAAGGCACCTCTCGGACAGACAGTGGCTGCAGTTACATATAAGCCGCCGCTTGGATCTCATTTTAGTCAGTACGGATTAAAAGAAGAATCATTTGGACCTATACCTTCAAGTATTTTAGGTAAGCAAATGATAAATTATTTTGATTAAGTATTGACACAAATTGTCATTGAAAAACAATAACAAATTATTGTAATCTTGATTGATCTATCCCTTTATTACCTACATAACAAACAGTAAAGCAAAGCACAAACAAAACACACCTTTATCTTTTTTCGCAATTAGATAATATTGACCACTAACACAGTCCCTTAATATGTTTATGATTATTATTATGCATAACATATTAAGAAAATAGAATTTCAAGAGGTATATTTGTGATAGGAAACCTTTTAAAATGAGGAAAATATTAAAAAACTAGGTAACAAATAAAAAATATAAGTGATTGTTAAATGCATCATTTTTAATTTTTTTAATCATTGTATTTAGACTTTTCCTTTGTGTTATGCCAGTGCGCCGCAACCAGTGTGCCGCGGCATATTTTATATTATATCTATTTTCGTATTATACACACAACATGCACTATAAAATTAAAATTTATAAGAGATACATAGCACGCAAAAAAGGCCAGAAAAATATGTTATAACAAATGCGTTGACAGTGAATCTTTCGCATTTTGATATAAATATATTGACTTGGTGTGCTGTGGAAGAAAAAGGTTTTTGGAGCATTGTTTTATATGACAAAATCCAATTCAACAATTTTATTGCATTTCTTCAACAGGTAGTTTCAGCTCATTTGGACATGCATCTGTAAAAGCAAGAGACCCTCCCTTCTCGGGGACCAAAAACGGATATTTGCCAACATCCCCCACCAAAGTGCCGTACGTGTCAACAGAACCTTTCACAGTATCCTCGACTGTAAACAACAATATCAAAATATCATCCCTGGATGCCAAACCGTCGCCATCATCAAACCCAATCTCAAATCATGGAGATATCAATGACGAGTATACTAGAAATCTTGTGCCACCACCGCAAATCAGCACATATGAAACCAATTTATACAAAGAACATCCTACATTATTCAACCGTACAAATGATGACAGGAATCCTTCAAACGATAACTTTATCCCAAGTCCAGTAGATCCTTTAAGTAAATTACAAATCTCTCAAAATAACTTTAAAACACATGCTACCAAAGCGAAGCCGCATGATAATTTCATTTATAGTACAAATCTACCAACTAAACGTCCGGAGATATCTTCATTCTTCGATACAACTCTAAGCCCTTCCTCTACTACAGATCCGTTCGAGTCTCAAAGCACAAATGTTGTGCCTGGAAATCTTTTGGCTGCTCAAGTTCCTCCTCCTTTCACCAACATAAATTCTTACAACGGTCAGTCAGTGAAGTTGGAAAATGCTAGTAAAAATAAATATCAACCGCTTACTTCAACTAACCACGGCGCCAGTTCTTCGTTGAAATATGCTTTTGAAGATATCAAATTTTTCCCCACACGCGGGCAAGATTATTTTGAAACGAAATTCTCTAAGAATAAATACGAGCTTGATACAAAAGATGTGCCACCGTACAGAGGATCGTACGAAGTTACGGAGAATTGGGGATCTTCTGGTGAAACAAATACTCAGCCGACATTACACTCGTGGCTTAATCCCGCGCAATCTTATAAGCAGTACAACTCTGTTTTGTCCAGACCAAAGCTTCCATCATTCAATGCCATACCGAATCATGACGATATAGGCATCTCGCTGCCTTTTTATCCGACGCCATCGAAGACTACGGAAGTAAAGAATAATTATAATGATGTATCGTCAATATATTCAACGATATCTGAGAATAATAAAAACAAAAACTTTTTCGCGCAATTGGAAAATTCTCTTTCTTCTCAGTCAGATGTAGAAACGCAAAGTATAAGACCTGTGGCTGATGAAATTTATGATCTTGCTGCCCCTGTGGATGTATCTTTTGATGAAGATGTACCGAAAACGACAACGCCTTCGACGACGACCGTCACGGTATCTTCTTCCACATCTACTCGAGCTTATGAAGAATCAACGACTAGGTCCCAAGCTGTGAGTAGACGAAAGCCATCTAGGTATCGACCTCATTATGAAACCTCTACGGCTGCTACGGTTGACGAGGATTTGACTTTCACAACAAGATTTGAAATGTACAAGGAACCTACACACGAGACTGAAAATGATGTGCACGTTGTCGAAATGCCGACAATACCGCCGAGTAAACATTTTAGAAGACCGACTCCGACGCCATCATCACAAAATAGCTGGGATGAAAACGTTACAAGAAAAAGGAATAAAAATAGACGTCGCAGACCACAAATGAGGACCACTGCTTCTACAACGGAAGCGAATTATGAAGATTTAATGACTACTGCAGAAACTCCAATCAGAACATATCGGTACAAAACGACAACGGCGACTCCTGAAGTTGAAGAAACCACAAGGCTACCTGAAGAGCGAAAGAGACCCAAGATTCGATTGTCGTCAATACATAGAACTAGACCGACGAAAGCTTCAATCATGCCAGAGCTCACCAGTAGTGCACAACCGACAATGATACCTACAGTCCCAGCAACGTTGCGACCGAAACTTCACAGCAGAATACGAATGACTACATTACCTCCCCTTGATTTCGAAGATTTACCCGAAACTGCTACACCCCGAGGAATAAAAACTGAAACATACAGCGACAAGCAGTCATCCATTATGAAAATAGCCAAAGATAATCACTCAAATCGTTTACCTAGTGTCAAAGTATATTCAACATCCACATATGAAAACTTTAAAGATACTCCCGATCACTCTCATAAGCAAGATGAAAAAGACACTCCTACCAGTGACGTTTCTATAAATACATACCAACAACACAAATATTCAGCTCAAAAACTTCAGGACAGTCTCTCAGACAACAGAGTTGAAACCACAACCAAAGATAAAGTTGATGAAGCACAATCAAACAGTGTAACAGATATGAGCTTTGATCCAACATCTGCTACATTTGTTGAAGATAATTATTCAGACAACAATATTCAAGTTAGTCAGACCACTCGAAGTGAACAATTATTTACTGAACTCAAATCAGGAAACAGAGGAATGACTAGATTAGACGATGGTACAAGAGAAAAGAATGATGATAGCAATAATGATAGAGATGTTATGTCTACTACTCCAACCACCAGTACAGCAAAGTCCCATCGGTTGAAAGTCAAACCAAATAAATTTGACAATAACCGACCGAGATTTAGCGTAAAGGATTATAGGAATCGATTAAGTCAGTATTCTTCGACTTCTTCAACAGAAAAGCCACCAATGAGCGAAACGCATAATAGATTAAGGTTCCCGAACAGGTCTAGATTCCCCAGTTTCAAGGATCCGTATGCGGATAGTAAAGCGGCTGGGTCCGAATTAGGAACCACAACAGAACTACCGAGAAAGAAATTCACTCCTAAAGATCCCAGACACAGAGGATCAGGAGGAAGTGATGATTTCGAACATGACATGAAAGCTGAAACGAGTACTGCAGCTGTAGTGCGATTACCACCTCCGACGGAGAATGAAGTGGTCAGTAAGCCTGTTACGAGACTGCGAGGAGGATCAAGGCGTGATCCAAATCGATTGAGATCTACGACTACAACAGTAGCGACGACGATGGAAATTAAGGAGAAATCTCCTCAAAGACAGAACAGTCCTTATATTAATTTGAAGAGGCCTACATTACCAGGACTTAGAAAACGTGTACAAAACAAAACTAAAATCATGGAAACGACTGAACAGGTTATACCAGATGTGACAAGTCCTACTGTAATAGAAACCACAACTGAAACTATTGTGGAAGAGAAAAATGAAACCAGTACCGAGAAATATACATCGGAAACAGCTATTATGAAAATAGCCAAAGATGAACGGAAACACGCTGCCAGTGAAGAAGTACCTGAAAGTCCATCAGTCGATCACTCTCAAAGAGTTTCAGATCTTACGTTAGCAGCTAGTAAAGAATATAATACTCCCGGACTCTTCAAATCAGTTCAGTCATCGAACACTAGAAGAGTTCCAAATTACTTCACGATAGCAACTGACGATCCCATTCTTCCTATAGAAGCATTTTTTCCACAGTTAAATCAGAAAAAGGAGTCGTAATTATTAAGCACTGAATGAAATCAATGCACTATCTACAGTGGAAACAGTTTAACATGATACATGTTTACCGAAAACTCATAAATCTTTCAATACACTTAATTGATAATTGCAGATCAAAAACACAAGTCTATCATAATTAACTCATTTGGTAATTAGCTTACATCAAGCAGAATATATAAATTGATCTGAAATATTACGCTTTAATTTAATACATAGTTTTTTTACTGAGTCTTAAAACTGATTTTTTTAATTTAAAATCGCTTTATTGACTTGACAGATTTGTGTAGTTTAGAATTATTCACTTCCATTTAATTAAAAATTTTGTTGTGCTGCCAAAGAGTATAGTGACGAAATTATCCTTAAAAATTTTCAAATCCATTTATTTAATAAATGTAGAATATTTTTCCATGCTAAATAGTTCCCACTGTATACATAAAAATACATTGTGAACCATACTAGTTTTAAAAGTATTTTTGATGTAAATTTTAACATTTCACGTAGGTAATATTATTTATGATTTGAAATGGTGATTACCTTTGTATTATTATTTATTTATTGTTTAGATTTTAACTGTTGCATAGCTGGATTTTTCACCATGTCTGAATATTTATGATTTTTTTTGTACCTTATTAGAAAATACAAAACAGATTTCATGACATTGACATTTATGATGTCAATGACTGATATATTGTAAATTGAATTTATTTAATAATTCTGTCTTTAATGAATCATGATTTATTTACTATCAATTGAATAATTATTATGTACTTACTATTTATTAGATTAAAATACCTACTAGAAAGAATTGTAATACAATATTAGTAATGAAACATTTATAAAATGTGTAGTAATGACTTATATCAGATGGATTCTAAGAGAGCTGAAAATAAGCACACCTTATTTTTGTAGTATTTAGTTATTTTGAGGAATATTTCGAATCATGGCTTATTTAAAATAAATGTGTACTGTTTTACATATTAAAAAATATATAAACTGGTAAACCCGAATGACTGTTACTGTCACAAGAACTGCTACTTTCAAAGCCACCATTTTTGATCAGAAACATTGCACACATTTTGTGTTTAACTCTATACAATGGATGGATATTATTTATTATTGATAACCTATTTATATTACTGATAATTGAAATGGAATGCTTGATGTATTATTAAATAATTAGAATGTATACTGAGAACATGAGTAAATGGATTTATTTGAATGGGAGAATGAATGTTTGTTTTCAAGAGATCCTTTTAGAAATTTAAGAAAACACCAAATGTATATAGAATTCTATTTTGTAACTAATAAAGTTATATTTTTTGTTATGTGAATTGTGTTTATTATTTTGTTTTATACATTGCATGAATACATTAAGTCGGCAACCATCACTTGGAATTTTGGCGATAATGAGTTATATTACTTTATAAATCCTGAGTTCTAAAAAGTATAATAACTTTGATACAATGTAAATACTTATTGTTCGTTTGACGTTTCAATATTAAAAAATCTTTTTAACAATATTCCTATTTGAATGAAAATACGAAATTGATCAAGGAAATTAAGTTTTGTACTAATAGTGAAAGTGGAGAAATTTTTAGAATGTGAATCTCTCTAAAATAAATTTTGGTGCCAGATAAAGAAATTATATTTTTTTGGTTGTCTCAATAGCTTGCACGGATACAATTCTATTATACTTTGAGTGAAGTCTTAGACATTTGGGTCTGTACACTTAAATTTTACTTACGAGATGTAATTGACTGTATGTGCCATCTAGTGTTACAACTTTCATGTAAAAAATTGAAAAATATAAGATTGACAGTGACATCTATAATAATATATCATACGGTAATTTCCTAGATATTCAACAAAAAAAGTGTGCAATAAAACAAAGAAGTGTTTAATAACTAAAAAAGTTTATTGCTTATATAGAACATTCAAATACAAAAATATAATGCACCAATACAATTATTAGCCATTAAGGATAATACTGCTTATTTTTGTTCGTTTAAATAAAAAAAATAATATAAATAATAGTCACGTTAATTGGTATCTAACTATTGAGCTACTATCATATAAGAGATTTCCATTCAGAGAAAGCTTTTAACCAATCGTATATTAACAATTATCTTATTGTAAAACATTCATAACTTTAAGCAATATTATGATAAAATGTCAAAATAAAGAGTCGAATTTGGAGTCAAAAACTTAAAGTTGAGTAATAAAATAATATGTGACTATTCAATGTATAAAATTATTATTTAGAACTTAACACTTAATTCTAAGCAGGATACACAAGAAATACTAAATGTCAGATCCAAATTAAGTTATCGGAGACACAAGTAAAAAATTAAATTCGGTTTGCCTCTATGAAATAGTAGCTCAATGTATCTAACAGTAAATAAAATTTGTTAAAAATAGACAAATTCATTTATTTTTTTAACATTACAATAGAAATTTTTAAGAATCACAAATTTTCAGTAGTATCCTAACATTTTATTAATTTTTACAACTAAGATATCACATTTCACTTTAATGATGATCAGTATTCCCAATTGATATAATGTCTGCCGACCCTCGCCACGATGGTGTCTTCCGGGGCTACAAACACTGGATTACTGAAGTCGACGATAAAATACTCCGGTCTTGCAGACCCCATGCTGTCTATTTGGTGTTGGTACATCCCTATATTTAAAAGAAAACAGTTAACACAGAACAGAAACAAAGTGGATATTTGTAATATTAGTTTACTGATTCTGTAACGGATTCAGTGTAGAAATAATGTGGATATGTACATTGAATGTAAATTTGAAATAACGGTAAGTTAATTTTTGCAGTTAATTAGAAATAAGTTTTTTGGTTTATTTTAATATTATTTTTTACACTTCATATAAAATTGTGTTTTTTTGTGGTTTAATCTAGAAAGAATATTTATTATTATATCACATAGTAAATAAAGTTGTACAATTGAGAAATGCATAATAATAAATTTATTCACTATGAATTTTCTAGAAACAATTACTTTAGTTTGAGCATAAAAAAATAATTGCAGTCTGAGTAAACATAGTTCGATATTGACAAAGATTCCTAGAAAGAAAGCGGTTGAAAGTGTAATTTCTTTGAATTTTTTTTTCGTAAAATTCTTTTTTTAAATTGAAACAAATAAAAAGTGTGAGCCCAACTGCTTATTGTCAAATTATTGACAGATATGTGCAGCATAAATATCTGAAGAAATTATAATTATTCAACAAAAAATACGCAACTTGCAATTGATAAAAGACATTGCAATATTTGGACGTACATGTACGGCTATACTCCTCAAAGGGTTAAGCCAACTGCTCAAACTTTTGAACTGCGTTACAATTTTTCCAAAGACAATTTTATTTACTTGGTAATGTATATTTTTATATGCATTCATTTATTTATATGCATTATGATAATTGTTTTGAGAAGTGTACTCTTTTGCGAGATAAGAAACAAGACTCAAAGTAACTCAGTAAAGCATATGTTTCACATTGGTAGACAGAATGGTAAATACTAGTTTATTGATTCACAAAGTTCTGGTGAATGCTCCTTTGCACCACCTTTTGGTTGTATAGTTGAAATTTGGATATAATAAGTGTTGCAGAAGAATATACATTATAAAAATTTCAACTAACCAGAAAAGTTCAGCGTTGAAATGATTTCATCCAAATGTTCCTGATCAAGACTTGCTTTTATTCTGATTTGGTTGACAGGTTTGTCTACACTTCTCTTTGGCCTCGCCTGTGCTCTTACTCGAGATGTTTTATTGTTACGGGGAAGCAGTGGCAGTGTGAACTCAGTTTCGGATAAAGGAGTTTCATCAGATCCGAATTCCTATAAACATTGATTATTATTTAATACAAAAGATAAGGGAAAAACAATTTTGACTAATATTTCATATACTGTAGTGAAGTATCAGGATGCAAAATAAGGAATAGAAAAAAATATAACTGTACCAAACATTTGCCGCTTATACAGTATGCTGCTTTGATTTTGCTGCATGAAGTTCCAAAAGGAAACCAACCTTCTTGACCGTTTACTAAATAAAATCGATGGGATACTCCTTCATCTTGGCAAGCAATACGGCAAGGCCGATCGGGGTCCTCTGAAATAAGATTTAATTATAATAATTTTGTTAATAAAATAAGAGATACTTGTAACAGATGATAAAATAGGTGAACTCTATATCTAGGACCAAAAACATCATATATTTTGATAATATGTATTACTAGTGACTTTACTTTAATGCAAAGTAAAAGCACAGAGAACCTCATTTATATTCATTATGCATTTAAATTACTTAATGTGATATCTGTTATGCTTTCATTCCAACAAAAACTGTGCTATAGTTGCAAGGCCACCTAGAGCCAAATTAATTTCACCAGAATTTTTGCTGTTAAAATTGTTTCGGATTAAAATGAGCTTAACCTCAAAAGATAGTGAAGAAAATGACTCATCATTAAAATTAATAGGAAAGGTAATAACCTCATATGTACATATAGTATATATATGTTATATATGTTGGTTGCAAATATCGATGATTTTTTTTGAAGTGTTTTTTCTTTTCATATTATAATATGTCAACAGATGGTGTTATTCACTAAGCTTACCGAGTGCCGGTGATATTTGCATTCCTACGCCTGATAATCTTCTGACTCGTTCTTTATATTTGGTGCACACATATGTTGCATGTTCATGTGGTGTTTTAAGACGACCGCAGCCCTATAAAAAACATTGAATTAGAAAAATGATAGTATTATTTAATTATTCACATATTTCTGTTTGAGGGTATAAATGTCTGTGATGTTTGATATTCTCTTTCAGCCATTCATTTCTAAAAATAGAGTGTAATGCAAGTGATTTGTTAACTTAAATTCCTGCCTCTGCCTATTAATGTATTCTCTCGTCACAAAAGAAAGATTGATAAATGCTTTTACTAATCCTGTAGTTGTAAAAATTTCAGAGATTTTGAACCGTTTATATAATTGCTAATGCTTTAATACAAATGCTTTGTGGTGGCGCAATTTGTCATCTGTTATTATGTAGAGGAATGGTGTAGTGACGTTAATAGGAATTTTGAATACAAACCACTTCATCCGGCCTGCACAGCTGGATGCTATTTTTGGGCTGGGTGCCTTTGCTTTTGACAAGTCTGATTCCTGACCCTGGAGATACGCAATGGTAATGACATCCGCTCGCAGGATGCCACTGTGGTCCGCTCGACCTTCGCCACTGGCTACTTCCACTTGATACATCTTCGATTTCTCTGGCGCAGTGTCCTATATTGCTAGTGTATTCGGAGTCATCCACATTTGAGCATTTGAATTCCTAGAATGCAAAAAAAAATAATAGAATAAGATTAATAATACTTTTGGTAACATAATGAATAAAAACATTCGATTGCAAGTTTGGCTTGTAGTCGACTGCTCAACATTTTGCAGTGTTCAATCAATTTAGACTTTTGCGGTAGAAAAAAACAGTTGGAGCAAGATGACTAGCCAACCACTAGTCCTTTCTTCTACTATTACTCTCTTCAGTAGTAGTAAGTAGTACTTAGAGATTAATCTCAGTAATATAAGCATCATTGCGAGTCCAAGTTTGGAGTACATCGAGACTAGAAGTTGTAAAAAATGAAGTATACATACCACACAAAGTCCACTAATGCAATGCATAGGTTTTTTTCCTAATTTGGTGAGGCAAGTTGTGCCATCAGGAAATGTCCATCCTCGACTTTTCAGGCCTCCACCTCTCGTATGACACCAGACAGAACAGGCATCAGCAGCTATAAACCGACAGAAAATTTCACCAATCATAAAATATGTTATAAGATATTCCACAAATATTGTGTAATCGAAAAAAGTAACAATCATTTATAATTTTGAAAATTGGCTCGTTATGGCTCTTGAATAAATTTCAATTACCAAAGACATCATCTTGATTTAATTCATCAATATACAGAAATTAATTAACTACTAGAAATGCAAGCACACATGTTGTTTCATTACCATCTGAATTATATCTTTGGAATCCAGTTCCGATTAAGTCTGGATCTACTTCTCTTGCTCTGATGCAGATTTGATCTGAGAACTCACTGATCGTCATTCGGGGAACATTTAAACACTGAAATGGTAAAAATAAGTACATTAAAATAATAAGGGGTATTCTATCCATTAAAATGTATACAAACTGTATTGAATAAGAGGATAATTTTATAACCTGTGACGCCATACAGGTTCTATATTTTTTGGCATGTCCATCGCAATAGTCTCCACCGTTTTCAGGTCTGTAAAGAAATATTTGTTCTAGTTAATTATATTGCAAGTTAACATTGTCATTACTCTATAAAACTAATGTTACTTTCCACAGTTTATCCACGAAATTTTTGATCGTTTCATCTCAAATCAAAATATTACGATCATAGTGAAGATTTATGATAATATGACAATAATCTAGTATAATTTTATTTTTCTCATTTTTTATAATCTATTCAAATATCGTTGAGTGTATACCTAGGTTGGTCACACTTTCTGCTTGATACAGTTATACCGCTACTTCCTGCACTCAGTCTTCCTGAATCGCTATGAAGACATCCTGAGGCACAGTCTAACCAATCACTCCATTGACCCCAGGCTCCTGCCAAAGGAGTGGCCGAAGGTGGAATGATGCCAGTGCTTGCATCACGACCACCTCGACTGGAACAACGTCCACCTCTACACCACTGAAAGTATTATAAAGATTAATATGATAATTATAGATAAGATATCACTACAGTCATTGCTGCTTTGCAGTAATACTCTTTGAGATTGGCTGTTTAGTAGGTAAGCCAACTCGACAAGAAACTGAACACATCTATTAGGAGTGTTAATTAATGCAGGAAGAAATAAAAGAGCTTCACAATTTTATCTAAATGCTTGTGGAATCAATCAATGTGTTTAATCTGACTGCAAAACAATTAGATGTAATGGAAGACAGCATTAGGAGAAGAAAATGTATATAAAGACTGAAATACTGGTGATGATTTGATTTAATATATACCTTGTGTTCACCGCACTTAGTTCCTTCAAGAGCAGGATGAGATGTCCAGGTATATCGTTCCCGGCGACAGTGGAGGTCCCGGCATACTTCAGAAATTGCTTGTTGTGTGGCATGTCTACTTTCTCTACCATACTTCAGCATACCTGCAAAGAAAAATAATATGTATAGTGAAAGTAAAAATGATTGTATGATTTAAAATTAAAATCAATTATAAAAATAAAATAAATATTGATAATGTTATAATTCCAATTTTCGTGTAGCAGATATGCATGCTTATGAAGAAATATATTACATTGTTGATCGGCACCGAATCTCTCTCCTGGTAAAAGTCCTTCTGCGCTGTGGTCTAATTGCCCAGCTGAACTGCCATGGTCAAGCAAACATCTGGACTGTTGAGTACTGAAAATGGATGAACAAATTTACTTTAAATGAAATTTTCTTACGAATGCCATTGTAGTAAGAGGTATTTCTAATTGTTTTTTTTTTAGTTTTGAGTTTAATAGTTTTATCTTTTGTAAAAATAAGATTCTAATCGGTAAAGTAAAGTTATTATGTCTTCATGAATAGCCAAACAATGTTTGGTAAAAGGGTATACATACTCTAAGAAGTTTTGTAAATATCTCCTACTGCAAGCAGACCATGTAATTTTCCCACTACCAAGAGTGGGTGACATTATAAAGCTGCTGGGGTCGCATTCATTTTCAGCCAGTGGTCCATCATGCCTCATTCCTAAACTGCAAAATCAATTGGACAAAAAAGTCAATATTGAAATATTTTTATGATTCACAATGTTAAGTCATTATAAAAATGTAGATGACAAAGTAACTTGATAAAACATTTGCTTGTGGATTGAAATATATTTACTTGTGCCCTATTTCATGTGCAACAACATAGACACTTTCAAAATGTCTTCCTTCATTAACAGTACAGCTGCTTGTCACTGTACACATACCAGCGACCGGTGCCAACCCTGTAGAAACAAAATTTACATTATAAAATACATGTAACCATCGAAAGAAAACTCAATGTTATATTTCTTACTTGAATTTGAATTTCAGGATTATATTGTACAAGTTTTATATTTTAAAAAGATGTTTTTTAGGGCAAGGTGTGTTGTTTTCTTGCGCAAGTGCTTATAAAAATCAATGTAATTATTTGTGTAGGTTTTTTTATTTCATTGTAATAATAAAAAAATAATAACTTCACTAACCCACAACTTGACTACTGACTTTTCCGTGTTTGCTTACAACATACAAATCAAGACCTGTCAAAATTAGAGCATGATCCCAATGTAGAGGATCAGTGTCACCAGTAGGATTCTCCAGTCGTTGCCAGGCACAGAAATTGCTTAAAAATCTGTCAATATCATGCGGCCTTTTAAGTGCAGCCGGATCCTCGTGGAGGATTTCCAGGCGTTTTAGTACAAAATTAACAGTTTGACCAAGAGTAGGATCATGGTATAGTAATTGTACAGCATTTATCATAGCTAGTACGAATCTGACCAGTTCTCGTTCTGTATCTTCTGGATAATTCACAGTCATATGTTTATGCAAATCTCGGTCAACAAATACAGCTGTTTCGACAAAAACTGCTGGAACAATTGACCGCTTTCTTCGGTTTTTCAGATTAGGATAGGAATTGACATTGCTGTCATTAAATAATAATGAAGAATTGAGTAAAAACTCATTAGGAATATCTGTTTCGTTTGTGGCAGCATCATTTGAATTGATTGTTGTGCGAGCACTACTGGACAAGGCGCAAGGTTTTCTTCTATATTTGCTCCACTTGTGTACTTTTCTTACATTCTCTTGGACTAGTTTGTCTTTAGATAAATTACTTAAAGTAATCTCTTCTCTGATATTAACTACGTTGGGTAACGCGTATTGGCTTTTATCTTGTGATGATCTGCGTACAATGACATGATGATGGTCTTTGTGAATAGAAAACCTATCAGGCAACGGATGGATTGTGAAAAAGCTGTTGTTATAAGAAACAATTCCTCTCTGAAATTAGACACATTTCAATAAATATTTACTTGCTTCAAAATACAAAGATAAACAATTATAGTACCAAAATTTTCATGGTTTAATGAAAAATTCATGTTAATATCTTTGTTACTCTATTGCTTACATTATACAAATTATAAAATGTGAATTGTTACAATTTTTTACGATTCTAGATGTTTTGTCACTAACGACCCGGGTTTCGCTTTTCGGCATCTTCAGGCATTCTATCACAAGGATGCAACAGAACTGACGTAAAATAAACAGTCAGCATCGTATATGCTCAAAAAAATTGGCATATATACAGTCATGATTTTCTAATCATTTTTCAATTAAAAGTTCTGTTCTTACCACACCACCGCAAAATGACAAAGCAGCATTCTCGCTTCTGTAAAGACACCCTTCAACATCATCGAGGCTTGGGAGATTGGAGACAGGTTCACTTCTATTTGCCCATCTTCTGACAAACAAGAAGTGAGGATCCAAAATGTCAATGGTGGGCTTCAATTTGACATCAAGAGTGTTTGTCAGCACATCCGAGTCAATTGAAATTTTTTTGTGAATATCTCGTTTCCGACGGCGGTGATATTTTATTGTTCCCAATGAAAAGCTGTTTTCTGGAATAGCATGAAAAAAATAATTTTATCTTCAATTCACCTTCATAAAAGAATTGCCATTCTTTATTTTTTTACATTGTTTTAAAAATGCTTTAGTATATATTTAAAAATATTTTATAACTAACACGGTGAAAAAATAGCAATGTATTTAAGTTCTACAAAATTTTGTAGAACTTAAATACGTTGCTGTTTTTTTTACCGTGTCATAATGGAGTTCTGCCAAGTGAATGCCAATTTAATCAATATTTTATAACTTTTCATTTTCATTAATAGATGTCAATATAAAATTTAATCCAATGGTACAACAATGGTATAAAGCATTTTATTTAGTTTTTAACATATTTTATACACATTGAAAGTAAAATAATACATAACGTGTATTAAGCATTTAAAAATAGAAAGAAAGGATTCAAATTTGCAGACCTACATTCATTTAACTTTAATTGTACAATTAGTTTTTTTGAATCTTTAGGTAAACTTGTCTCTTTTTGCTGCTACTCTAAATAAGTAAAGGTAAATGCGTTTTTATCTTCAAGTAAAAAAAGTGCAAATTTTCTTTCATCTGATTATAATGTATATTTATTGTTACAAAATTTCATGTGGTATTTGAAAAGGTACCTCTGTGAAATAGTTTTTAAAGCTTTTGTCGAATAACAATTAAAAATAATCGCAATAATGACTACTGAAATAAATTATTTTTTTTAGCGAGAAAAGGTACATCTGTGAAAGAGTTTGCAAGGTCTTTTTCAGATCACAATTAAAAATAATCGCAATAATGACTACTGAAATAAATTGTTTGTTTAGCTAGAATTATATACTTATAATAAAATAAAGCCGAATTTCGAAACAGTCTTTCCAATGGTGGCCGAAAAGGTTCATATTTTGAGACGGCGACATCTATGATAACGAATTATTATTAGAAGCCTAATATTTGTGATATCGTCAACTCTAACTAAGTAAAAAAAGCTAAATATCCTAGCATATTAACCTTTATAGCCGTGCTTTCCAAACTAGTGGCCGTTCTTTTTCAACAAATTTTTTGTTCAGGGGTGCCGCAGATTTTTTTACGGATTTAGATTTTCTTCCACCATGTTAATAAAGGATTTTTTTGGTTTGAAGAGTTAAACAAGATAATTTATTATTTTTGTTGTACTTGTAGTTTTCACTTTAAAATAACTACAAATAACATGGACGTGTCATACAGTCATTGACATATGTCATTCATTCATTCTCATATTATTGTATTTTCTTTTTCGTCAAAGCAAACCGCCGGCCTCAAGTTTTCTTTCTAATACACTAAGAAGTTTTATCGATCATAGAAAAAAACGTCAAACGTGAACTGTACGGGAACTGCTTGAACTTTCATAAAAAAAAATAAAAAACCGCCCGAAATTCTGTGAATACAAAAAGCACCGATCGAGTAAAAAATGATGTTTTACTCAACCGTTTCAAAACGAAAAGAAAGCGAAATTAAATTCTTCCGTGATACAAATGTTATGTATTTCTTACGAATTTAGAACGAAATAATTTAGTGTTACACGGTTCTGTAAATCCACTGTCATTCGCTGAACAAAACGCACCGACAGTACTCCGTAATGTAAATGTAGCCATGAATATTCTTATGAGATGCGTTCTGTGAGCGGAGATGCGTAACCACCATTCAATGTTCCGTTAGCAGACACCAGTGGCGGCCTCGATGCAACAATATAAATTAATATTTTTCAAAAAAGTTTCAGAAGTAAAAGAATGTATTTTTAACAATACTTTTCGACTCAATTAACGAAAACTAGATAAAAATATAGGCGCACAATCAACGATAAAGGCAGGAAAGAAATATTAATTAGTTGATAGCTCAGTGAAAAAAAAGTTAAATATCACAGAAATAAGCAATTACTTTTTGGCGTATGATTATAAAATGGTTTCAAAATTTTAGCCTCATAAATAACAAGAGAAGGGCATCTTTAAATACAAAACATTAGGGTTCACATGAATTTTAAATTAAATGCATACTATACATATTTTTATGTCTTGCAATGCAGGGCCGCCACTAGTAGCTTTGCAACCTGCGTGCAAACAAAGATAAGTCACTTCCATATGAATATATTCATTAAATAGTATTTCACACATCGATCTATACTGAATGATAATAACCATGCCAATCGATACCAATAAAATAAAAAAAAATATATAAAGGGCAGATATGTTTTGATTGGTCGTTTTTAAAATATAAAAAAAAACGTTTTAATATTTATCAGAAGGTTCAGAACTCGGAACTGATTTATTTATACCTGATCCTTACCAGAGATGTACTCTAACCCAAAGAACAAATAAACAGCACAGTTAAAAAAAACAGATGTGATGTATTAAAAAAACTTTTATTAAAAAGATTTATACACCCCTGTACACTCCATAAGTTGCATGACGCGTTGAATTCAAAATAATAAATATGTGAATATATTGTACATTGATTACCGAATAACTATTATTGGTTTCACACAATTTCACGAGTAAGACGAAAGTATCAGCATCTGATTTTGTAATGTGACAAATAATAATATAAAACACATATATAATTTAACTCATGCGCCTATTTCTTTTATACGTCACTGTGCCGTATCACAATTATCAACAAACGCGGAAATGGCTTTTGTTCTGTCATGCCAACTTTTACAGATCTGCTAACAATCTGTATGGTTATATACCACGCCACCATGTTGCGTAGACATTGGATAGAGTCACTGGACTGAGGGAAACTTAACTTTTCTCTCGAACAAAGCCGGAATCTTTCGAAGGGCTAACGGGAATTTTATTACGGGCGATGTGGTTATTTAATAGCCATCTTATGCACGCTGCAAGATAAACGACATTTGAAACTATTACGAAACATAACCGTCAGTCACTTTCTGCTCTTTGCTTGGCGAAAGTTTAACGTAAGTTATTTATTAATGTGCTTTTTATGTTCTGTCTCAGTGTGGAATCCATGACCTCCTAATGAATGTACAATATATCAACAGGAGTTCTCTGCACGTCACTCAGTAGTCATCCTGTAAATTCAATTGGGATTTCCGAAGGGTTTATTTCTATAATGCAACCTTTAATATTGATGTATGGATTTGTGTTCTAAATAACGAACTTATGTGATAATTTAAAAAACAAGAGTAAAACAGTCTTTATTAAACGATTCTTTCGTCGAGTGGTCATCGTTGGAAGTTACATACTTTAATACAGGCAGTTTTATAACTTTTGTTTTGAAATCTGTTAATGGATTCATGAACGACGAACTGAATGTATTGGATATCATAAATTTTCTTCCAATGTCAATGAATACGATTCCTGTTCTAGCGCCATGCTTCTGTCTTTAACCTCGTCATCTTTCCAGACTATATTTTTCTAGTTAACCCACTGACTGCTAACGTCTCAACTATTGAGGCGGAATACTCATGTGTGTTGATAGTGGATACTCAAACACATGAGGGTATTAACAGTGCTGATAGTTTAGCCTAATAGTTATTTGTTGTATTTAAATATAGCCCAAATTGTTTTGATACTCTACATAAGTTTGGTTTACACAAGCACTACTGAATTAGTATCAATGTTGAAATATTCTTTGGGCGGTTAGGGAGGAACGGTACAAGTAAAATAATTTGAATTATCTTTATCCATTTAAAGAAATTATGTTTTGATTATTGAAATACAATAATTTTCCTCCAAGAATTGACAGTTAACACATTAAAAGTTTTATTTAACTTTTTAACTTCTAACATCTCAACTGTTGAGATGGCTGATTGCTGTGTGTTGATATTTGACACTCAAAAATATAAGACAGTGAAGTGTCAAAACTTTCGTGTTTTTACATGCTATTTTTGCAACTATTTTTTGTATTTGAATACAATAAAATATATTCTAATACTCTCCGGGAGTTTAGTTTTTATTATATCAACGCTACATATTTTTTTTCAAATATTCGTTGTTGAAATATCCTGCATACCACTCAGCAGGAACTGGTTTACATGTAATTTATATAAAAAAAATACATGTGTCCGACTGTGATGGTCACTGCTAGATATCTGTATATTTTCATGGAATGAGTTAATCAATCATACCCATACCATATTCATAAGCACTTACGTTTGGCATTCGTAAGGACTAATATGATTTCAAACATTAATATCGTTTGCACCATTAACTCTCAATTATTGAATAACATATTTTGAAAATTACAAATACAATAAACAATATTTTAATAATGGAATAACCATTTATAATAATAAAAAAAAATCTACTGATAATTACAATATCGCGTGTGAGAATGAAGCACGATTTTTTTTAAATCGCTATTATTTTTAGAATAATTAAAATGTGTGAATGGTTTTTATGAATTTAATAACATCACCAATTATCACTGTTTAAATGGTTTTATGATAAATTATTCTTAAAGAACAAATTAATTTGCAGTACATTATAGTTTTTAATTTACGCTGTCACGTGTGTAAACAATGATGTCCAATCTATCGAAGTACACAGACAGTGTTGAAAAGTCTCACAGAGCCGATCTATCGGCCCAAATATTTAACTTTCATTTATTAAATTATTATATATTCTTTTGATTGTTTTTCATCTGAAACCAATACATTTAGAATACACAAAATACTTCGATAAATTGACTATATGAGGTTTTAAGCATAGTTGAGACGCAATGATAGAGCGATCTTTTGATGTACAAATGGTTCATATATTTTAGTTTTTCCCGAGAAAAACTACTACCGAATTATTTTTAAATACTCTCCACTTTTATTGTAGAGCACAAGCATTCTAAAAAGAACACTTAAAACCAAACATATAAATAATAACTGAATGTATATATTAAAAAAGAAAGATGGCGTTAGTGGACTAGTTTTTAAATTATCACTTTACCTGATTCATTTTTGAAACATTTAATATGAGGTCTACGATAAGCACTTTTAGGGTGTTGAAAAGGTATTATATTTTAAATAATTAAAACACATTATATATTTTATGATCAGGACCAACAGGTCAGGACTGATTAATTGACCAGATAATAATTCTTGCGGTAAGCAAAACCAGCCCTGATCACAAAAAATATTGTGGAAATGAGTACAAAAAATGTGTCTTTATTATTCAAAAAAATCATTTAAAAAAGTCAATGTACCGAAACTTTAGCTCGGTATTTAAAATTCTTCATTGCGGAAAGCAGTGGGATAAACAATCAAACAAGATTAGAAGTTTATTGATTTAATTGTCATTTACTCGGTAGAACTGCATTATAACACGGTGAAAAAATAGCAATGTATTTTTGTTCTACTAGATTTTAAAGATATAGTTGATAGCTATTTCGGCTCACACCATCGTCAGAACTATACGATGGCGTATGCCAAATTAGCTTTCAACTATATCTTTAAAATTTTGTAGAACTAAAGAACATTGCTATTTTTTCACCGCATTACGATTGGAAGTATTTTTTAACGTAGGTCAACGGAATGAACGATGAAGATTTATTTATCAGAAACGTGATAATTTTGCATAACCATTTGTTGATTATTGAATGTAACAATAATGGTAAAACATTTCAATTAATGCCACTTTTTATTTTTGTGGAGATTGTATTTCATAATCGATTATACCTAAGGTAATTATGCCAATTGAAAAAACACGCACGCATTATTCACTGTATTATGATTATTCATTCAACGTCTACGTTTTTTTTTATAAAGTATTGAATTGTGTTTTATTGTATAATATACAAAAAATATGTACGTAGAGTAAACAATAAAAAAATATGGTCTAAATATGAATGGAATAGCTGACCATGATTTGTTTACTAATAAAAAACCGAATATCTACTCAACGCCTGTTTAAAATACAATTCAAGAAGTGAGAGCGAATGAATGTTGCTTTTTATTCAGGGATGTCAATTAAGTTTTTCTATCTCGTTCATTTTTGATTTTAATTATTCGTAAAAGTAAGTGCTACAAAGTAAACGATTGTATTTTAAAAAACAGAGGGTGCGGGTAAATGTTCTATCCCCGCAAATAACGCCCTGCTGTATATTTCATCTTGTTTTATAAACTATTCCCAGATATAATGAAGATAAGAAAGCAAGATTTTTATTTAAAGTAACGTGTACTTTTAAGGTGTTAACTGACACTTCTTGGTGGACTTCTTGAAGCATGATATTTGAAATATTAAAAACACATTTTTTAGTACTTATTTCCACAATATATGCTTTGATCTTGACCGGTTTCGCTTATACCGAGCATTATCATCAGTTGATAATGCTTGCGATGAGTGAAACCGGTCCTGATCAAAAAATATATTGTGGAAATAAGTACTAAAAAATGTGTTTTTATTATTTATAATATAATGTGAATATAAAATGGCCGATGCATTATTGTGGTCGTTTATGGAACCAAACGCTTTCTTAATTATTTCTGTCTTCTCTCGTAATTTTATTGTGCGTTCGATATTTAAAAAAATGTCCATTCAAAGCCTTTGGATGGGATATAAGAAACTGAACAAAGAATTGGAGGGAAAAATTAGTTCCCTAAATCGCCGCAATGTCAGATCGACCAGCTTAGAGAAATTGCAGTATAATCAAAGTCATAACTTATGAAAGTATTATATGAACTGAATGATTTCGTAGAAAAAATTGTCGGTAAGATAACATTTTAGAGCGACAAATATATTCCAAATAAAAGACGAGTAAAGAATTCACAATACGTGATAAATCCAAGCTTGAAATACCATTTAAATATTTGACCTTATAAGGGCATGCTGTATCATATGTAGTTTCTAGACATTATCGAACATCCATAACGATTTTATCTGCACAAAGATCTGTTCTCAAAATGTCGTATATTATTGATACATTGAAAAATAATTGGGCTCCGAAATTCTAAGTCAAAATCGCAGCATCTTGATCTTAAACTTCCATTAATTTCAGGTTTTTTGAAACAACCACAAGCACACAATTATGAAAAAATATTTAACTAAAACAAATAAATAAACAGTTTTATATTCACAATTTAGTCATCCCATATTTAACAAAAATGCATTCTATTTGTGGGATACAAATTCTTGTTCGATTCAAGTATTCACACAGTGAAATATTTTTAAAGGATATCAAAATTTGTCTCGCGATTTTTTGAAATTGCGATATGTGAAATGCGTATACTGAAACAATTTGCTTGAACAATAAACTTTTGTACAATCGAATTTGTAATCGGTCTATTCTCACGGGGGACGTTAGTCGCGATGAAAATGGTGAAAATCGAATATCGATATGTAATATCCGCTTGCATTTTTGCGTGAATAATGGCCACCGTGTCATTTGATTATTTATTTGAATAATTTCACGTCGGTCCGAATGAATTTTTCTGTGACAAAATTACCTGACGACTGATTGTTCTCCGCGTGACCAAAACGTATATCACGGCAGCTGTAGACTGGCAGTTGAATACTATTTCAGTTTATATGACATTCGACGCCAACTATGTGGAGGGCGTAACAAAAATGGCACGGAAGTATTTTTTTTTCGCTTAGCCAACTCTACAGTCTATTTTACAGACAACTTCATCATTCTCATTTTTGTCCAGGTCAACTCTCTCTCAAAATCTCTTGATGCTATTTTTATATCACCTCCGTATATCTCCTTTCTATCCAAGACTTTTTGGATTCTTTTAGATATACCGCATTACAAAATTTGACCTATCCATTTAAGACATCTTGGGTTAAATATACAAGGCTTCGATAATTTAAATGCAAAGTTTATTTAGTTTATGATATCGACTGAAGGAGCTTGATGAAATTTCAATATTAAATTTGAATCGTTACAACTTTGTACGATTCCACATGTTTTGTCACTAACGACCCGGGTTTCGCCTTTCGGCATCTTCAGGCATTCATATATCCCACGCATGCAACAGAAATGACGAATGCCTGAAGATACCGGAAGGCGAAACCCGGGTCGTTAGTGACAAAACATGTGGAATCTACAAAGTTGTAACTATTCAAATTTGATATTAAAATTCCATCAAGCTTCTTCAGTCGATATCATAAAAGAGTTCATATGACTTAAAATTATCTGGCATTGGCTACTTTTGATTACAATATCAAGTATGTTTTCATACTATTTATAATATATAAATTTTATACTTGCTATTTAATATAGGAACACTAAAAAAAGGTTCACAACATATGCACTAGTTACTAGTTCAAATATCTACTCCGTCAAATTTAATAATATTTTTGTTGCGTTGTTGGCAGGGTCACATTTACATTCATACACGGGTCACGTTTACATTCATAGGTTATTCGCTCTTTTTTTTCCTCCGAAATAAAATAATATAAGTGCTGCACAATGAAATGTTGACAGGTAAAAACAATAGTTAGTAGGCGATATAAAAAAAGGTGCGGGTTAACAATAATGTATGACATTGGACGCATAAATGCTTAAATTGAATTACTTAACAATGTCTTTATCTATAACTGTCAAGGCATTTGAACAAAAAACGAATGCGGGAAGTAAATATAATAATTTACGAGAATGCACATTACTTGCAGACATTTGATCTTTACAGCATCCTTTACGACGTAAAAATGTATCAAGACGCTTTATCAAAGAGAAAAATATATTATATAAAGATTGAATTAGCATTTACTTGGTAGAACGCCATTATAACACGGTGAAAAAATAACAATGTATATGAGATCTACAAAATTTATAAGATACATATTTGGTAGCTATTTAGCATAGTTCTGATGTAGGCGTAAGCCGAAATATCTATCAACTATATATCTTACAAATTTTGTTTGCGTTAGTAAAATATATGTATGAATATTTTCGAATCGTTTTTAATATTCAGATTCAATAAGCGATCCTCAAATTATCGCTAGTAAATATTTTTATATTAATTTCATAATAAAGGCCACACACTTTTTGATTGCCTTCTCAATTTTTAGCTTCACTCTACCATAAAATGAAAACAATACATATTTTCCGATAACATGTTCCAAAGATGCATAAACAAATGTAATAAATCATTAACTGAGGTTTGAAATATCGTATTATACGAGACCCCAAATTAGCACTTTACGGTCCGCACATTTTCGCTAAATAACTACACCGAAATAGTTTTTCCTATTTTGATTTCAGACCTCGTGTATATTCTTCATCCATCTATCGATAAAGTTTGAAAGTAAACATTAAAATTCATATTAATTTTTGGTAATATAGCTGCGCGTATCTGAAGACGCCAAATTGGCGTCCCCGGATCGTAACGTTTGTCTCGAAAATGACGCCAATGTGGCGTCCGCGGACTGGAAAGTGTTAATACACAATTTGCAATGGAGTGGACACAATTAAGCTTACCATCTTTATCTTGGCCGACGACATTGTCCCATTCAGTGCTAGACAACTGTCCTTTCAAGGATTCGAGAGTCGGCTGAAAAAACAGAAAGGTAAAAGATAAAAAAAGTCAGATCACGATAAAAAATATTCATGTAAAATATACTTGTGAATAAATAAAGGAGCTATTTTTATGTAGTGAAACGAAAACTACCCTGTATAATAAATACATCAGATGAAAATTGCACCTGGAAATTTTCGCTCGGTATGCAGACAGAGAGAGTGTGCACGTGTATAATGTTATGGTGTGCGTAACGGATATAATTTAATATTCGTGACAAAATTGGAAATTTATTCTAAAAATACAGTTAATTCCAAGTAGTATACTGTTATATTTTATTTGATTTTTCCCATTTCAACACCATTATAAATAATTTTTCAGCGTTGCCTTATAAAATTGATTAGAGCTATACTGCTTGAAATAGTAAATAATATTAATACGGAAGATTTACGTTGTTCAGTATATTTTGTTGTTTTATATTTGCTGATAAACATATTCATTCTATTGTTTTATCCAAAAAAATATTTATATTATTCAGGCATTATTTTTAATTCTGAAAACGATAAATTGATTTGTTATAACCGGTACATTGAACAATGATATTTTCGCACAGCAAAAAGTTTGCCTTACATTTGTACCAATAACACAAAAATTAAACTAAACGTCAAAAAGCAAATGATGTGAACATAGCAATTTAATGTTAGAAAAGCAGAGAAACATACCATATTTTTTTAAAGAACGAAGATATCTTCATTCAGTTTGAAATAAGTACAGATCATAAACTTGTTGTTTTTTTGAAAGCAATATAAACGTTATGAAAACATATATCAAATAACGTTTTTTCAATTATTTCGCTTGACACTTCGTAATTAATTAACTGTTGACACATTTTTACTTCGCGGATGGTTTATTTCTTTTCAAACACTAATTATTTTTTTAACCATCAGACGATTAAAATCACGTTATTGCATGCACTCTGCAAACAGTACTAGTTTGTTTTATAATCTTAAAATCAACCAGTTTCTCAATTAGTATCGTACTAAACCAACATATCTTCAGCCACATATCAAAGTTAGTCCATATAGATAATTTCAGAACGATTATAACAATTATTTTTGAAAGCTGAAACGGAAAAAAGTAATCTATAATTATGATTAATATATTCAAAAAATGTTGGTTAATGTTACTCAGAACCTCTTTGTACTTTTTTACAATTTCTGCGCTCAATGTGGAGCATATGGATTCTTTTGGAGTTTATCCAAATATTACTGCTTGTTAACGTGTTTATCGAAATTTATTTTTGAAAAAATGTAATTTTGTTACGCCCTGTTTTAATTTCAGTTAAGTGGACTGGTGGCGAAAATTAATAAGCAGAAAGCTCTATACATTCGAGCAAATATTGATAATTCGACTGAGATTTTAATTAATGAAATTGCTCATGCAAGAATTTAATCCCTAAGAAATCAACTTTGAACCCTCGACATACGAAATTGATCAATAAAATTTGTGTATGAATGAACATTAATTATTTCTTATTCTGTCCTTACTAGTTTATACTGAAGGCCTTTAAATTTTGTTTAATTATTCATTTTCTTTAAAAATGGAATCGATAGCAATGCAAAAAAAGGTAATTCTACCAAAAAGAGACAAATGTGAACAAGAATATAGTCAACACTACGCCGAAAATTTGGTTGAAGAAAATTATTTTATAAACATAATTTGGATACTTTCTCATCAATAGATACAACACGGCGAGCCTTGCTAACAGGAAAAGCCCATAAATGTGTCTATAGTTTTTTTTATTTACGGAATTTTATTAATGCAGTAATTGAATAAATAGTTTCTTATGCATTATTAGCAGCAATTTAAATTGTTAGAATTTTGTACGATTCCTCGTGTTTTGTCATTAATGACCCGAGTTTCACTTTTCGGCATCTTCAGGCATTCTATTACATTGATGCAACAGAACTGACGCACAATAAACAGTTAGCATTGTCTATATACCGAAGACATTAATTGAAAGAAAACACACTCCAAGGTAAAAACTAAATGACAACTAAAATAATTTAGATGATAAAACTGTTGTGCGTCAGTTCTGTTGCATCCATGTGATAGAATGCCTGAAGATGCCGACAGGCGAAACCCGTGTCGTTAGTGACAAAACATGTGGAATCGTAAAAGTTTTAACAATTCAAATTTGATATTGAAATTCCACCAAGCACGATCGATATCATAATTTAAATTAGACGGTTCGGGAAAAACTATAATAATGGTATGTATTACATTTACATTACAGTTTTTTTTTCGATTTCGCTGTATCCATATTCCTTAAGCTAGCTGTTCATGTAATGATTTGATTTTTATTACAACTCAATTTTTAATTAAGTCAGAGAGATTCTCTCATATTTAAATATTATGCATACAACAATATGCAAGTAAAACTTTCTCGGTGTCGTAAAAGAATGGTCGTTATTAAAAATTGGACGTGTTTTTTTCCAATTGCACAAAAAAAAGCAAAAACACATCTCTTTCTAATGAGTTTTCTAAGCGATTGTTATATGAAATAATAAGTATGTTCGAGGCAAAATACTGATTTGTATTTACCAATTCACGAATACTGTTTATATTAGAATAAGTGCAATTATTACGATAGCGGTATTTGTAAATTGGACGTATGTTTACCATATTTTACAGAATCGCGGCTTAATGATTGCGTAAAAACAAGTACACACCGTTTTCACTGAAAATATTGCAACAAAAAAAAAAAACACCAACCACGTTTCTGATTATTTTTATGTACGTTCACGAATTTAATTTCGTTATTTTACTGGCTTCCACGTGTTCAAAACAACAAATCGAGAAATTCATTCCACTGTTACTATTTATGGGTATATAATTAATATGACTGAACATTTACTGTTGATTCTTGAGACAAACATCAAAATTTAAAATTCAAAATTTTTTCACATAGGTAATACAATTTATGATATCGACTGAGGGTGTTTGATGGAATTTCAATATTAAATTTGAATTGTTAAAGCTTTGTACGATTTAAAGTGTTTTGTCAGTTTAATTCAAATTTGATGCAGGAAATACGATAAACGTAGAAACCAAGACATATATATCATTGATATTTCATTCTACTTGTTTTCACTACAATTAATACCTGGAGATGTAGTGGAACCGATAGCATGAACAACTGACTTACAATTTATTGATTTAATTGGAATTTACTTGGAAGAATTCAATTATAGCACGGTGAAAACATTGCTATTTTTTCACCACGTGACTTACTATGAATCACTTTTAAGGTGTTACCTGTCACTTCTTGATGGAAAGGTATGATATTTTAAATGATAAAAACATATTTCTTAACACTATTTCCGAGATATGTTTTAAATTTTTAAATACTGTTTAAATGCTGGCGATGACCGAAACCGGTCCTAATCATAAAATATGATGGGGAAAATGGTACTTGTTTATTATTTAAAAAAATACTTTTCATAACTTTTTACCCACATTTAAATTTGTATTCCCGTTTGGAGAAAAGTTAGACCACACTTTGATAAGCCCAATATTTCATTTGTCTTTTGAAATTTGTTTAGGGAACTGAATAACAACAAATCACTCGTATTTTAACCATAATAAGATCACAAACCTCCACTCGTTTACTCACGGCTTTATCGATACGTAACACTAATGTTAATATTTTTTATCCCATTAAGAGATGTCACTATCTTTTCACAACGTTAAATACACACCTTTTGATATTTGTTTTTCTTCACAGACATATAAAACAATTGTAATGACATAATGAAGGGGCAGTAACTCCGAAGAGTGTAATTAGACTTGACAGATAGCGCGAAGAGTTTATGCTCTTTTTTTGGTAATGCAAAAACAATTTGAATTCGTTCCTTACCCATGACGAAAATAACAAATGGGAGCCATTTGCTCATCCTGTTGAATTAAAATAATTCACGACGAGATAAATTTATATGATTGCCAGAGAAAATAATTTTATTCCGGCTAGATTATTCTAGAGACAATATAAAAAGAAACAGATTTTTAGCTATAGTCATTTTTAATATAGAACAAGTAAAAAGCTCACTATCCCACAATACTTGAAAGAATTGTGTTCAAAAGCTTAGTAAATTTTAAATTCTTAAATTAATCGTTATACCGTAACTTTTTCTATCTATAATTATTCATAATAAATAACTTCATTTGGGTATTTTAATTCTATACAGAGCCACATTTTTAGTTTTCAATTTTTGACATATTCCCTGTTGAGTTGCGTTAATTGTGTTCTAGCACATATATATATATAATATACGAATATAAAAAAAATACATTCAGTAACGCTGGTTTTCCACAACTCTTCTACAGATTATGAAGACAAATCAAGCAATATTTTTGTGTAACAATTAGTTTGTAAAATAACGTTTAACAGTATTAACCTTCGTAATATTTTTGAGTATCAACACGTTACACTCTGTTGTCACAATAGTTGATACGAATAACATATATTTTATATCTTAATTCCTGTGTAAGACAACTTATTTAAGTCTTTGCAAAAAAATATAATTCATAACACGGTGAAAAAATAGCAATGTATTTTAGTTCTACAAAATTATTTTTAACAAATATAGTTGATAGCTATTTCGGCTCACGCCATCGTCAGAACTGGTTCTGAAACTGGAAATAGTTCTGACGATGGCGTGAGCCGAAATAGCTATCAACTATATTTGTTAAAAATAATTTTGTAGAACTAAAATACATTGCTATTTTTTCACCGTGTTATAATGGAGTTCTACCAAGTGAATGCCAATTCAATCAATAAATTATAATTCATCGTAAATTTTTGTCACACAGTTAAGTGTGACAGCACAGGTAATAGTTTACATTAAGTAATCTATTATATGATTCATAGAATTGTTTCTTTTACTTAATAAAAATTCGCGTTTTATTTCCCAGCGTTAGGTATACAAAAATAAAACACTAATCAAAGTTCATTGTAGCCATTAAGTTAATAAAAAAAATGTTTCAAATTAAAGTTTCAATTTGAAATACAATACATTAAAATTAATTTACCTGCGAGAACTAACCTACCGAATAATTTATTTTCGTGTGAATTAAGTTTTTCATTTAAATTTTTTTTTTTTTTTACCATTTTGAGTTATAAATCACGAAGAGTGTAGTTATTTCATTTTAGTGAGAATAATAAAAATGCATTTAAAATTTATTGATGTAATAAGTCCGTGGTGTAGTGGTAAATGCTTAAGTTTTTATGGGCTAGAGTCTAAGTAGTTTTTCTTAATCGGTTTATTGATTTTGTTTGAAGGAATGAGTGTTTCTGATGTGTTGAAATTTAATATTTCACTTCCGATCCTGAAAAATGGGAGAAAAAAGCGAGAGCGGCTTGTTAGCCACTAGTTCTGTTCTAGCCGTATTCGTTCCACCTCTAGTCTCTTTGTAAAATGAGAGATATAAAAATGGTTCGTAGAAAAAATCTGTTATGATATGTTAATTTCGTTCCGGGGATGTTATCCGAAAAGAGTATATGAGTGCATCACTTTGCGAGAAGAAAAAGATTTAAAATTGAATCATTACACATCCAAAATTATCTTCAATTGAAAAACAAATATATTTTATTTTATATAATTTGTCACATATATGGCAATACCAAATCATTTTATTATAAAAACTTATCATTCCATAGATCAATATGATGAATATTCCGTATTTTTACATACCTTTTGCATTAAAACAACCAAAAATTTATTATTCACAAGTTTTATATATAATACATTATATAATAATATTATTTATAAATAAAAATAATATGTAAAGATAGTAAAATAATGAGATATAGTTGTTCTATGTTTTAATATCCCGACTCATACAAAAACACTGCCATTTGAAAAAGATTAGTTCAAATTGAATAAACAAAAATCTTTGATTCCATATTCAAATTAATAAGATATATGAAAGCAGTCAAAAATCTCTTCACCCCGCTTAAAGAATAAGATGTGCGATTGTAAATTATATATAATACGTTAAATATGTCCTTAGAGGTGATAATTACTCGAATAACAAAAAGTGAACAAAAAATATAATAGCCATAGACAATTGACATACGTTACAAAGCATTAATTTCATTATTATGGCAGTTAAAAGGCAGGTGATTGGGTGCTTAAGTATTTCACCGAATTAAAAAATTAAGCTTGCGGTCGGCTGCATTCGAAAAATTACACAATTCGGCAAGGACGTCATAAATAGAATAAAAAAACAATAATGAAGTTCCGTTGTGGCGGCCATTGTTTAATCGTAATTTTTGGTCATGAAAAAAAAGTTATAATTCAGAACGCAAAGCGGGGAATAACTTTGATTTTTAAAGTGCTTTTTTTAAACTTCGAATTCGAACAATGCCGGTAATCTTAACGTGCGAGAAAAATGTCAGATCATCAAGATACTCCACAACGAAAAAGATTCATTGGATCTAAAAAAATATATTAAATAAATATTTTAAATAAAAAATGTTTCTACAAGTGAGATTTTGAATTGCAGGTCCAGACATAGAAGACGGAGATAGACGTGACATTAATCCGGTACGTCAAATAACGGGGGGTGACAATAATTCCCACAAAAACTAAAAAATAATTTTCATACATTAACGTGTTGTACATTGTCAATATAGTTATATTAGATCGCTGAGTGAAAATTTGGTGATATTAAAAAAATATATATACAGACCATTTAAATTAGATAATAACCAATAGTAATTTCAGGCGCACATGTAAATACGTTTTTATTCATAACCAAAGGCGAAAAGCGTTAATTTCAAAAAGCTTTTATCAGATAATTAATTATTCATGCATGGTAAAAAAGCTGAATTTAGGTCTGTACGATTGTCTGTTCTAGCGTATCCGCAATATATCATGAAAATCTATTTTGTCAAAGCTTTTATGTAGTTTTTTTTAACAATAGCCTAAATAGCAATCACATACTCAAATTTTCAACTGTCGTGTCAGTGCATCTTCTAAAAGCGACCGAAAGCACCGTCATTACGTTGTCTCAATTACCATGATGCCAACAATGCTTAGTTAATCTCTTTTGATACAGAAATGAGGTAACGCACGCTAGTTATTGCTATTTGCCCGCCTGCCGCGACAGTCTCAAAGGCGGAATGACAGGTAAAAATAGTCAACTATGGTAATCATGCTACAATGCCATTTTGTTGGACGTGTGAAAATTTGTTCCACGTTGCGGGTTCACATAGTGAGCGAAGGGGCCAAGGCCTGAGCAAAATTCCCGTATGTTTGTCAAAGGCGTCAGCTCCTTGTTAGCATTCACATAAAGTCATATAACATTTAAACTATTATATTTTGGCTGGTCAGTTTGACAGCTCTGAAGTCTTCTCTAGCGCCACCCACCGTTTCGAAGCCCACTACAAACAAATTCGTAAGTCGATTATAAATACATTTGTTTTGTGTTTAAATAATTGGATCTATATGAGGTTAACATTATCTTCTAAATAGGAAAAACACATTTTTAGTACAAGAAACCTTTGGTTCTATATACTTGTGAATTATTAACTAAACATTGTGGTTGTAATTTGTAATCTATTAGTTGATAATTCTCGCAAATGAGCGAAACGTCCTGATCACAAAACATATTGTGGGAATAGTACTAAAGATGTGTTTTTATTATTTTAAATATAATGACTTTCCACCTAGAAGTAACAGTTGACAACTTAAAAGTGGTTTGGGTTACTCTTATACAGATTCGATCCTCAAACACAGCGAGAGTGATTCCCTATATATTGTATAATATTATATTATACAATACTTGTCCGGCGCTATCCTAATTTTTCTATTCTTATGTTCACCGGGAAACAGAGTTTAAGTTACTAAACAACAAGCAGTTCTTGCTGAAAATCTGCTATAAAGATGTCACTATTAGAAATCGATCGCTGAACTTTCATAAAAAAGCATTCCTTATTGAAAAAGTCTGATTATAAACAGGTATCTGAAGATTTTTGTTGGAAATATTTAAATTGGAAAATTTACCAAGTAGTTGAAAAAGCTTTCATTATTTATGTTGTGAAAACTAGTGCATGATTAATTATTCTGAGTCTTCAAATGGTTAATCTCAACTAACCCTAACACACAGGGAATTTCCTTCGCAATTTTATGCCATATGAACGATGGAAAATGTTACGTTGGAATAAGATTACAATTTTTATAGGAAAAGCTTCGAGTATAAATACGAATTATGGGTAAAACACAATAACTGTCTTAGGTACTCTACTGTAATTAAAACTACTTTGGTACTGTAATTAATTTTTAAAATTTAATAATTAATTAACATTACTATGTTTTAGCACCAACAAACCAACGTATTTCAAGAAATTCGTTACGTAGAAGACAAAATGAATACTAGTTTAATTTAGAAAGAGGGTTTTGAATAATTGTATTGGGGTAAAGATGGCTGGTGTTGTAGGTTAAGTAAGGTTAACAAATATCACACTGTGAAAAAATAGCAATGTATTTTAACTCTAAAAAATGTATAAGGTATAAAGCTGAGCTATTTAAGCTTACGCCGTCATCAGAACTATGGTTAAAGGTAAATTTACTTATTTAAATATAGCTGTGTATAAAAGTCACAAAATACATCTTTTATTTTGTTCTAACATCGTAGTTTTATTTTGTGATAATAAAACAAAAATATGATGTTAGAAACTATTGAGTTGTAACAAGTAAATGCCAATTCAATCAATAAACAAATATTGCTTTACAACATCCATTACTTCAAAATAATATTGGTGTTCATTCAAATTTGGTCTATACAACAACAAAGCTCGCTTATATTATATATGCCATTATTTCGAACATTAGCATCGTAAAATATTCAAAAATGGTTTTTTACAATGTGCCTATAGTTAGTTTGTGATAATGAGTATTCTTCTTTTTAGCTTTGCAGTTTTTTTCTTTCAAATCCCAAATAGTTGTTTCCAGTGCCGCCAGTTTCAGTATGGTAGATCATTAGTAACGGTGCAGGCAGATGTAAAAGAAGTGAGTGGTAATTTATAGCTGCCATAATTAATCAAAAGTTTATAAGTATTTTGCTCTAAAGCGGTCTCGAGCCCTGGGTTGCCAACCCAGGGCTCGAGTTGCACAAACAAATACTGCACTGATAGATTCTCTGCGTTTAATAAGATGCGTTCTATTTAATTATTTTGTAATTGAGAACGAAAATATTTAAATAAATTTTAGCAAGACTCAGCTTGTAAGTATCAAAAATTTCCACAACGCACTCTTCTCATTTAAGCTTTATAATATTGTAAAACTGCGGGAAATATACAAAAAATATACAAATTAATATGATAGAACTAACTGTTAAGCAATCGAGGCAAACTCGTTATTGCCTTATTGATCAATACAACTATTATCATCCTGTATTCTCACTTATTTCGAATGTATTTCGAAGAAATAACTGTGTTTTAATTTTACTAAAAGTTTCCTAGCCTCGATCTAGTAAAATTAAATCTATATTGAATTGTTTGTCATTTGCAAGGTATTGTATTTGGTGTTTAGCTTTTGTATTAAAACTTACTCACTAATGTTTTCTATATGGATGTATTTCTTCAGACTATTATCTCGTCGAGACAACATTTTTTTTGAAATTTCGGAGCCATATAAAAGAAATTTAGGTATATTTAGAACTAGGTAGGTGTTAAACTATTTTTTTTATTAATGAACCAAGCACTTTCCGTTTACGGGCTAAATAGCCAAACGTGACAAACAAATCACCACGTACTTATTGTGAATAAAGCTTTGTTTTTAATATTATGATTTTACTCTATTTTGTTTCTAACATTTTGATTATTTCATTTTGTCTGTGACGTTTTGTCTTTACTATTCTATCTTCATACTTTCCTGTCTCTTTTTCAGGGTAACAACGCTATCTATGTTTCAGTTTTTTTCCAGGAATGTCCGAGGTAAGTTCCTCAAGACTTGGTTGGATGCTCATGAGTGTGCGGAAAATTAAAAAAAAACTTGGTGGTTTATGTATACGTATGTATAATATATAAATCTATTTATTGATGATTTCTAACTCATAAACTAGAAAGTCTTACTAGAACTACTAAGTACAATATTATTTCGAATAATAAAAACATCAACCGACCGTTTTTTCTCAATGCGGGAATTATCACCAGTTGATTATAAAAATATAAAGTTGTGGAAATATTACTAAAAAAATGTGTTTTATTTTTTTATCTTCGGTAAGTTGAATAGTGTTTAAATATATTAAAACTAAATGTTAAACAAAAAAGGTTATATCAAGATATAATTGAAAGCGTAATATTTTTTTTCTCCCGGTGGTATAAGAAATATATATATTTATAAAATACACATAAGATTCAAGGGTATCTTATGAGAAAAATTATCAAAAACATTTAAAAATCACAATCAAAGGGTTCGAATATTTTTGAATATCTTCAATGTAATTTCTAACGACAATTTATTGTGTTGTGAATCGATGCTACGATATCCTCTCACGGATTGTGTTTTTTTAACAAATTCTTTTTATCGGTGTTAAATTTTGACAGTAAGCGATATCATTAAAGCACAGAAAAAATCACATTGTTAAAAAAGTCTAGTTGAGATATGTTTGCTTCTTTGAAACTTCCTTCAGTGTGTGAATGTGTCCTTTTGACCTAACTAATCGACTATTGTATAGCCCGGGGGGTTTCAAAGAGCGGCTACCGAAACAGTGGGTCGCAAAAATTAATCACGGCGAAATTAATCTACAATATAAGCTCGTTCAATTTGTGAACTCTTTAAAAATAATACTTGAAACTTTTAGTATTATTTTGTTTTGGTTTTATTGTATTAATTTGTTGAAGATGTGTACATGAGTGCATTATTAGTAATGATTTAGAATAAAAGACTCGGAAAAAGGCGTAAGGCGTATGCCTAACCTGTAGTCAAGTGGTCAACGTTATTGATTTTGATTTTGGCGCTTATGGGTTGTGATAAAAAATAATAGTTTCGTAAATTAATTTTTGGAACACAAATCCATAAGACTTGTAAGTATTTAAATAATATTCAGTCTTCATTAAAAAATACTGTTCAGATTCTCCTGTTAACAGTTCATATCTTAACATTAGGAGCAAGCGTGGTTGATAAAAGGCGTAACGATTTATTATTCTCTAATACAATTAATTACCAGGTGTCACTGCCACCTGTTGATATACGCCCAAGTCTGTAGACAAAAGAGTGTGTGTATTTTGAATTACATACGTACAGACAGACAAATTAAGACTGTATGTTTTATGTTTTTAAATAGTTATAACTCAATTCACTTATATATGTTAATCTAATCGTTTCCATAGACGCGCAACAAATATTTTCGAACGAGATGAATTGTCAAATTAATGTGCTACAGTGATTTTCATTGGCTCAAAAATAATAGCAATGATTGATGTGACATATTGATTGTTTCCCAGGTTAATGTTTTGTAATATTTTGACCTTGTACACAAAACGCACACAAATATATATATTGAAAAAATTGTGGTCGGTTGGTTTGAAGCAGTGTTTCCGGGTTTTGGTGAATAAATTTGATTTTAAAGTATGTTTACAATTAATGTCACTTTGTTGTGTCGCGAATGCATGGTCACATCGACACGGTATTTGACCGAGAGGCAACTAGGTCTGCATAAATCTGCGTTTCTAGTCGAATAGTGACGTGATTTTTTGTTCATCCGGTAGAAATAAAGCCGTAATTATAATACTTTCAGTGAGGTGCCTGTTATTTTATAACCCACCTATGAAATCGAGGACAGCGCTAACTTGATACATGACATAATCATTATCATTATTTCGTCTTGCCTCACATTTTGCTGTCATTTTTTGAAGTTCGATTTTTGAAAAACAATTAAAAAATATTATTTGATTACCGAATAAGCCTTTTAGTGTTGCCATAATAAAATTTAATAATGTAAAATTGGAATTCCAAATCACGATGTATACGAATATACGATAACATATGGTTGATTAATAAAAATGCAACGGTGTCATAATAACACAAGGTTTTTTCTTCTCTGCGAATTGTTATCGGTCGTTGACATATCAACCCGAAATTAATTATGAATGTCAAAAATAATAAAATGCTAATCGTAAAACTGTAAATTTCAAAAACAATTTTCAGTCAAAGTCGTATACTTCGACGCAAAAGAAAAAAAAACGGATATTGTATAAAATGGACAAAACGGATTTGTGACATTTAAAAATTGTATATGTATGTATATCAACAAATATCCTTCACGATTTAAATATTTATGAATACAATAATATATTTCCTGTTTTATAACATTTAAATATACGTATATTTGAATGTGTATGCATGTTTTCTTTCTTTCTGACGCCACTGGATGAACGTTGTATCATCCAATCTGTGGCCTTAATTGGCTCATCTCACACGGAACCCAGCAGTGGCGCCGTCAATCAGTTCACGATTTAATACACGGATGTCGCGGAACTTTTATTTTGGCTATGTGAACGAACTGTGCATTGAATCGCTGACATAGAAACGGCGTTTGCAAATTAAATTCTATATTTTAATTTCTTTATAGCAAAACAAAAAATTTTTGAGATAACGAGAGAGCCACTGGAATCAATTTAAGTGAGCACAGCTAAGGAGCAGGTTTTGTTATATTAAATAAAACATAAATTAAATTTCACGAGTACGAAATTTCTTTTTATCCAATTTTACATATTTATTTATAATCATATTAACCTTTTTAAGGATATGCAAATTTTTTGTTATTATTGTATTTAAGGAAGAAATCTGGGATAGTAAGTAGTATTCAATTGATATTTCGAAAATTTTTATTGTTTAAAATTTTTTTTTATGTACAATTTGAACTTAAAAGAAATTTATAGAAATGTCTTTATGGTATACAGTGGTTTATCGGTTAACGAACATAATCTGTTCCAAAACTATGTTCGCTATCCGAAATTGTTCTTTGACCGATTTAACGATTTACACGCATTGTTTCGTCCTGGAAATGACATCACGAACCAAGTCAAAAGCGTACTATTTTCAAAAGTCTGTCAAATGTAAAACGTTGATTAGTTTTACACATAGAATAAGTTGATTTGAAAAAATGTTTTAATGCGTTATCCGAATATGTGTTCATTGTACGAATACAAAAATCTTTCATAATAGTGTTGTTGTCCGATTTGTTCGCAGTCTGAACTGTTCGTTAACCGATCACCCACTGTACTTGGTAGCTACAGGAACGATAGTTTTATTCTGTTTTACCTTATATGAATAATATCATATCTTCTACGTTTATATGGTTTGCTCATTTTTTCAAAATTCCTGGTCGACGCCAGGCCGGACGTATATATCGTATATCTTATATAAAATATCTTATGAATTATTGAAATCTCCCAGTTGGACACTAGATACACATTTCGCTGCATGTATAACATAAGTTGTCATACTATGTTATTATTTAGGAAAAAAACGAGCACAGTGAAGACGTGGAGAGCACTGATTGATGCAGGTTCATGATTAACTTTGTAGTCAAAATAAAAAAAAGAATTATTTCGATTTATAAAAAATATTTTTATTTAGAAAAGTTTTTATTCATTAATTTCATTAGTATTTTTATAATGAAGAATGTGCAGAAAAAATAATCAACCTTTTTAATAAGTGATACTTTATAGTAAAAAACAAACAGTAAGTATGATGAATTTTATTATTCATGTCAAATTGGATTTATGTCCTTTCTCAACAATTACTGGTCTATGCGAAAACGACTTTGATGCCTTTCTACTTAAGTTTGATAAAAGACAAATGGGATCATCTTACAAAAGCCAAGAGTATTATTAACGCATCGGTAGTTTCCACACAATTTCTATATAAAAAAAGTTTAAATGTATTATATAATTTTTACATGATTAACCCATTCTCCGCGGTGCCACGTGAAAGGTATTCAAAAAATAAAAGTATCAAATATTTGCTCAGTCGGTATTGAGAAAACTTTGGAAGATCGGAACAAATTTGCTATTTTATATTTTAGCTTGTATGCATATGAAAATTTCAATACTGCAATATACCATCTCAACAGTTATTGGATTAAGCGATACACAATTTAGTCATATCTGTGCTGTGATGTATTTTATGACATTAAATTATATACGATAATTATGACTTAAAACGAGTTATCGCTGGAGTGGATTGTTTTATACATTTGATAATTTCCCTTTCGTGAATATTGTGATTGAAGAGTTTCATATATGTACATATTATGCTATAATTTGGAAGCGAATATGGTTCATGATATGAATATAATTTCAAAACCTTTTTTAAGGCGAAAGCAATTGATTTTTAAAATTTAACATGGAAAGAAAAATATAGCTTAAGGAAGACTATGGCTATTCTAACCGAATGAATCTTTCGGTAAAAGCTTAAGAATGAATGCTACCATTGTGTATTCAAATCCTTCAGTAACTAAATCGATACAAGACTATATCAATTCGCTCACGGTTGTCGACTTATTTGATATTGGACTACAAATGGAATGAAATGAATCACCGTTAAAAGAAATATTGTCAAAAGGTTTCAGTTACGTTGATATTATTTGAAAGGACGTTCAATATACTAATATGTCAGATAATAAAAGCGTTTACTTATAGATAGTAATTGAATCATGTCAATATTTAAAAAATATATTACATTGTGCTTACACTACCCCATTTCTTCGTCAGGGTAACGAAAGATGGCATAAGGTATTGTCGGTACAATTGTTCGACTATCAATTAATATAGTGAAATAGATTTATCAAAAGCCATGTTAGTTATTTATGGAATTTTCCAAATCGCTTCACATTTTTTTGTAGCGAGATGAAGCATTGAAAAATTACAAATAAGTTTCATTGATCTGTCACCAGTGTAAAGAGTAATAAAAGAGGTTGATAAATAAAAATCTCGTATTAAATAAATTGAAAACGAATGATTTCAGTATATTAAAAGGTTATTTATTGATATCTAGTTAAATTATCCGGAACGTTAACGTAATACTCGTAAAGTGAATGCACTTTGACTAAGTACTTTCTCACTTTTTGTAAGTAGTTTTAAACCTGTATCGAGTATGTACCACTTTGAGTCAGTTAAAATATTGGTCTCAAAAAACTTCACTGCTTATATACACTGCTTTCTCCGTGGTACAGATTTGATCAGAGTTTTTCAATTGATTTAATAACTTTCATTTTGAATAAAAATCAACTATAAAACAACGTGATATTTTCGCGCTGAGTAGGGATGGCAATTCGAGTATCGATTAATAATCTTCTATTAGTAACATTGTGTGTATTTGAGTATTCGATTACTTGAAAAATATTCGGTCATTTTAAGACTATCATATTTAATTTTAAAGCTGTATTATCTAGAAACAACACATACATTTATTGAAATGAAAACGAAATAAAAAATTTACAGTAAGCACAAAAACGTGTTTTTTTTTAATTATATGCATTCATTGCACATTTTATTAGTCGATTACACGAATATTAAAAAAAATAAAAACGTAAATTTATATAGTTATATCTAATAAACTGGGTATATCGGTACCTGGGTATGAGAATTAACATGATTGAACTTCCCAGATATCTCAAAATTCGCAAAAGTTGTCATTAATAGCTGCGAAGTGCTATAAATGACTATTTCTGTTGATCCCGCCGTTTATTTTGATTTCTTGTATTAACGCCATTTGATTTTTTCTTTGAATATTAAAAAGTGTTTAAATTTTTCACTGGACATAAGTCAACTCTGTCGATATTTAAATTGAGCGAATCAAATAGGGCTCAAAATGTAATGATGCGAATCGAAAAATAGAAATCTTTCGTGAAATATCGATATAAAATTTTACGTAAACGATAGACATTCGTAAACTATTATAATTAAAAAAGAAAGTGACGTGTTTTACCACGATTTTTATGGCAATAAAAAAAAACAATTAAAGTATTATCGAAGACGACGTTGGTAAGTACAATACAATAACCTCAGTTTTACGGCGATATGAAAATATTTTAGCACTTTTCGATCCGAATTTTCTTCGGTGAAAAAATAAGAAACACTTGAGTAATACAGCCTGTCCAAAGAGTGTGAAACCGTAGGTAATGTTGGTGGATGCTACGCTGAGTGCCATCAAATATGGCAATATCAGTTATTACAGAAAAACATCAATTTGAAGGCTTAAAACTTAAAGTTTATGTATTGAAACACAAATATGTGTCCGGAAAAATTTAACGATTTTTTTTTCAACGTCAGTAATAGAAAATATGATTTGTAATATAATAAACATTTTTTGTAGGCTCAAGGTATTACCAGTTGATTTCTAAAGAGGAAAGAGACACTCGGACCTGGTTGCGCATCGAAGGAAGATTAAATCGCGATCGACCATTTTTATTTGAAAATTAGACTTCCACCATAATAATAATAATTGAAGGTCTACTTGGGAAATCCGCATTTACAGCGTGCTTCAGAAATTTGTGTGGATACCAATGTTAAATTGTTTTGTGTCATTGTTTTGTAAAAATATTATATCAATGTCATATATTAGAACAATTGATTGATAAAGGTTATCATATTTATCTCACGGAATAAAATTCTCAAGATGTAATAATGTTTTATGTTATTTATGTAACAAAGTTTGGACAGTCGTCATTAAAAAAAATATTATATTATTTAACATGGCTACCGTAAGTCACATCTAATTCCAAAAAAAATAAAACTAAAAAAAAAACCCTTAAATGGTGAATCAGAACTACATTCCTAACTTGAAATCGAAAATAAAATATCATTGATTAAAAAATACGGTATATTTTTTAACTTTTAATTCAGAGCATTGTTTAAAAAAATCCCTTGATATAAAACCATACATCCGAATTTTTAAGTGCCATTTGCTCACAAGACAGCAACATTATTTTCTATTATCGTTAACATAATAAACACAGATTCACTGAAAAAAGTAGAAAAATATGTGGTAAAAAAAGATAAGGAATATACTTTAAATTAATACGAATATTACACGTCATAAAATTCCATAATTCAACAAATCCATTTTTTTATGTATCTATGTTTTATCTATATTGAACATTAAAATATGTTAGTTTTTTTATTATTTTGACTTTTATCTGTGAATTGTTGTTGAATATGACATTCATTTATAATATCATTCATTTGAATATTTGGAAGACGTGTTTTGGTTAGGAATTATTTTAATTCCATATCATATCAAATTACTTCCTTCAAATTAGAGTTACGTAGAAATATGATTTGAATATTTTAATAGCTTTGCTAAGACGAATGTTATTCTCATTTCAATTGGGTTATGTAATATCACGATATGTTGACTTCTCTCGCTGATATATTATGAAAATAACCATATCATTAGGTATGTTGAGTTTCATAAATTAACGGTACACGTTTTCTTGGCGCATCTTGTACATTCATATGATGCATCACGAGCAAAGTGATTTTATCGTTTCACGTGAAACATAGTTTCACAATATCTAAGTAAGGATCCTTGGAGAATGAGAAGGTAATTTTATTTATTAACGTTGGGATCGCGATAAATGTAATTGTGGTGAATTACGGTTTAATTAACTAACCTTTATTGAGAAATATTCTTAATTTAATTTTTGTACAGTTTTTCGAGTGCATTATGTATTTAATTTAACAATGGAACTGTTAATAGAAAGAATAAACAAAAAGTGACAGCACAAAATGGCCGCACAGAAACAGCTGTATTTTGGAGGCGTAGGATTGGATGGAATGATCATACTTTGTCATTTTTTCAATGCAAATTCATTTCGCTAAATAAAACAAAACTGATTTACAACAAATAATAAATAGTTATTATTATTACTTGATTTACGGTGATTTAACTATAGTCGAGTATTTGACGGCTTTATTAGGTTTGTTGTATTCGTTTACGGTTTCCATTGGTTTTTAAAAATCAAATTTTGAAAAACTATCATTCTTGGGGTATCCGTAGTACGCTTTAGAAAAACATTCTTTCATAAACTGATAAATGACTCGAATAATCAAAGGTTACAGATGTAAAGGATTTGTTCATTTATGTCAATTTTACATATTCGATCATGAAAACCCATCGCAGAGAAAATAATTCGCTTACTAGTCGATTACATAAATGAAATAAATGCCTGTATGTATTTTTGTAGCGATGTTCCCTCCAAGTGAGAACCATATCGACTGCTCAAAGAGCTTATCTCAAATAAAGAAGTTTTGCGAAAACTGCCTCAGTTGCCCAATCTCACTTTTTCGCGATATATGTTTTTGAGATAGATAGATAGATGGTATATAGTATTTAAACAGCGATGAGTATTTTGGGGTGCATAATTATATGTATGCATATAAATATCTGTGTAACGCCACGCATGTTTTTTGTCGCTTCTCTAAAAGATTGGTTTTACGATAATAGTATTTGGTTGCTAAGCAACTTAGACCTTGTAATATTTTTTATACATTATAAGTATTTGATAACGTTAGGGAATGTGCTACGGGAATGCGGTTCCGAGTAAGAAAATTATGCTCTTCGTGTTTACTTGTATATTATGGGTGCCTAAACTTTTATCTACTGTAGGTGGCGTGATTTTGAAATTATTGGCGGTAGTCTAACTATTTAGTTTTAATTATAAATAAACATTAATAATACCAATATCGATTTATTTTATAACTATAATTCATGATGACTTCATACACATATATGAATAGTGTGTAAAATTGAGGTTATTTGTGACGCTATGAGGGCGCCGCTAGGGGCGCGTTGGTGCTTTCGAGTTTAATTTTCAAGTAATTTCTTAAGGGAGTTGGACTAAGTTTTAATGAAGTAATTTATATATAAGGGGAAAATTGATAAAATTTGGTGCATTACCACGAAAAAATAATTATCGTTTTGAAGTATCAGACAGGCGGGTGACTACGGGCAGGCTACGCGGTCGACCAGTCGACGCTTTGTGCCACCCCAGCTTTATATAAATCCTAATATAGTCTATTCTTAGTGATTGTTAGTTAATTTTAATTCAAGTGTGTTAAAAACATATGAATAGCTGTTTGCAGGGCTGTGGAATCGAATTTGAGGAAAATAAGCGACTCTTAACTACTTTTCGATTAGACGATATTAAAAAATATTTTATGAATAATTTGCCGCATTGGTAGGTTAAACAACATGACAAAATTAAACTTTTTACAGTCGTGGTCGCGTTGTTGGTTAATTTCGGAGCTAGATTCGTGTTATTTTTTACGAATCGACAGGCGCTGACTGTTTGAAGTGATCCCGTGAAAAGCAGTATGGGACAGAGCGTATAACATTATTTAAATGATAAAATGCCTATCAATGTAGACAATAATCAGTTACTACTGACAATGAACAAATATAACTGTGTTAACATTGTACTGTACGTAAAAACGTTAGAAGTGTTGCCACAATTTTAATTTATAATTACACGTTGTCAATTTGCGATAATAACTCGAAACAAAGCATAACACGTATCCGGAATACAATTGTTTTAGCTTAAAATGCGACGAAATCAAAAAATTTTGACCCTGTTGTCAAAGGTCATCAAATTTTATAAGTACTGTACATACCTAGCTATTAGTATCCGCGGAAAATTAATATTTTCTCACCTATACTCAAAGTATAATAATCATTGTATTATACATAAGAAGGTCAAAGAATTATTATTTAGTTATGATATTCGGCAGGGATTGTTAATGTGCGGCCTCTGTCAAAGCGTCTTAAATTATATGTGATTTTTTTTTACTTTTACCATTGAATTAGTCAAGCATTTTAATCTCACTCATATTATCACTTTTAAGATTTTAAAAGTTTGTTAGTTCTTGATGGAAAGGCATGAAATTTTAAATAGTAAAAAAAAACATTTTTTTTATTGCTATTTCCACAATATATTTTATAATCAAGATCGGTTTCGCTCATAGCGAGAAATATTAACTGATGATTGTCATAATCAGCTGCTAATTCTCGCGATGAGTGAAACCGTTCCTGGTCGTAAAATATATTGTGGAAATACTACTAAAAAAATGTTTTTATCACTCATATTAATTATTACATCGTCCTTTGGGTTATATCAAAAAGCAATTTGTTTGTGTTAAAGAAGACACAATGTAATAGAAATAAGGCAATTTTAAAAAAGACTACGAACGAACACGAACACACTGTGGCATGTTCACAATAGCACTCTTCACAGACACTTGTATCTGGAACCTATCCACAAACATATCATAGAGCTGTAGAAGTTTTCCGTGGCTGACAACTCAAACACAATTTGAAACTTTATGGCTATGTCGAGACTTCAGCAGGCTTCCGTAATGATAATAATAATATTACTTTTTAAACTCCCTTGATTCATTTTGTTCACACCTTGTCTCACAAAGCAAAAAAAAACATATTTTAACTCACATAACCGATTTCATATAAACAAAAAAGCCTTCAAGAACTATCAACTAAGATAAATTTCAGATCGTTCATTTCTTTTCTTTAACGTTTTTTCCCTATATCTGTAATATTTTTACTTTTTTTTTATCACATACATATTTTTAAAAATGTAAACAGTTACACGTTGTGGACCACGATATCCCAGCATTAAGCTAACACCCGTCTATATTGCAGATAGAAAATATGATTCAAATATTTAGAAAATATTTTCTGACTCCGAAAGGATCTATAGATCTGGAAGAGCCCTGATTTTATAAGTAGAAGTTTATTATGCAGTGCGTGAGTGTCGAAATGATTCTCTGTCACTTTATCGTTGATTTAATTCTTATTTTCTAGATCCGTAGAGATTTTTTATAAGTATCTGATCGTCGTCCAGAATTCCAGGCTAAAAAGGTCCAGGTAAATCCAGGTAGGCTATTTTGGCGACCGGCCATGAGTTGCCCGTGGACCCAATTCGAACAATTTGAAAACGTCTCGTTAAAACAATGCCAAAAATGATTACCCGAAATTTGCATTTTAACAGACGTTTCCCGAGTAAGTTCAAGGATTCCCAGTGTTTAATGACAAAATTACAATCTTAATTGGATAATTTATGCGCCTTTACGCGGATGTTATAAATATCCAACGAGTTGCTATTGTAATGAGTGGCCCATTCCTTATAATTGCGTTATGAGGTTAAATCGTATTTCAACAAACATGAAGTTAGGAATGAAACGACCGCACTCTTTTGAGATGTTATCAAGTATCAACTATCGGTCAAAAGAAATTATATTTATTTTCAAATATAACTTATTTATCTTTAGAGTTTCAGGGCTTGGAATATTAAATTATTAGTATAGTAATGCACCAAGATAAAAAATATATAAATTATTAAAAAACATGTTACAAAAAACATATAACTTTACGATTTATCTACATAATGTATTTTTTTTTATTTACACATCCGATTTGTTTAGGGGTGCAATTTTTTCACTCTCCTGAATTTAAAAGCTTGTTTTCGACTCAAATGTATTTTCAATTTGCTTGCTCCTAATTTATAATAAAATTTGTGGCCAAAATCAAAAATTAATACATTGTTCATCGAATTGATCGCAAAATTTGTGTGGCTGGTGTAATTACAAATGTAGACATAGGCATTTGTTTTTTCACTGATTATTATTATTGAGGAAATACTTTATCGAGCAAATATTTTCAAGGTTTTCTTTATATGAAAAAAAGGCATCAATATATATATATATATATTTAATTTTTACTTTCATTTGTGTTTTAAGGGTAGCTTAAAACTATTAGTGTCTCTGAGCCATGCAATTTCTCTGAAAATCCCTGGCCTGTTTATCGTATACACTTAGGATATTAACCTATAAGTATCTATCTAGCGTAAGACAACGATTTTCCGGTTCACGGCTGCAAGCGTTTCCTGTCTAGGTCAATTTTTGCAAAAGATATAGGAAAAGGGAACATCAAAAGATGTATATTTACATTCGAAACAATGCGTGTAGACTATCACGATCAATTTTTGACGATGCAGGGGTGACACATTCAAAATTCCCATCGGCAAATATAGTTTATTATAATTTAAATAACTATGTATGTTATTCAATTCTTTACGAGCTAAGGCTAATCACGTTATAAAGGAATCACATAAGATAGATTCAAACTCCGCGCCTAAAAAAGCGCCTAAGTGTTTGCATCTTTGTAGTAAGGGTCGCAGGATGACGGCTTTGGAACAGCTGTAAATCAATAGACATCAACTATCACAAAGGATTCTTAACGAACAAACTAATATATTGTCTTCTCCGTTACTTACACTCTGTTGGGTTTCTGATTTGCTTCCGTAATAGACCATTTCCGTGCCGCATGTAAACTTATTGACATAGCCGCCTCTTTAGTTTCATTTACAGTTTTTTGAAAAAAAATAGTTTTATTGCGAGCAAAAAACTAGCTAGGTCGTTAAAACAGGAGAGAAGATGCATTGTGTACCTTTTCTACACAGCTTTATATGGATAAGCAAATGTTCGTTTAAGCATAGTTCTGACGATGGTGTGAGCCGTAATAGCTATCAACTATATTTTAAAGAATAATTTTGTAGAACTAAAATACATTGCTATTTTTTTCACCGTGATATAATGGAGTTCTACCAAGTGAATTCCAATTCAATCAATAAATAACTTAAATTTAAAATATTTGAACTGAAGTGAAATGTAATAATTGTGAGTGTTGCCAACTCAACATACATATGGGAATCAATCAATCAAATAGCGCAAAGCATTAATTTTGCCTTCAATTGATAACGTAATGAATTATTCTTATTGCAAACAGTTTCCTCTATCTGATATTTCAAAAATCAAAGTATTTATATAAACGAATGTTGTTGTCAACAGAACTTTTCACCAAAAACTATATAATAAGCAATAAGAAAACTCAAAAATTTTTTCATCGATCTCTGTAATATCAACTTCGACCGATATAAAAAGTGACCGTAATTGAATGGGACCGGTAATTGTTTTACGCAACCCTGTTTGTACATAAATATTCCGGAACCGCTAATAAACCACATTGTTTACGTGTCGACTAATGCATTTTCAAACCATAGACAAAGAGAATATTAGCATTTATTTTATATGCGTTGATACAGCAAATGAAACCTATAGTAAATATCCATATTTTAAAATAAACAATGAATCGTTAGTCGTTTGCAAGAACTGTGATTTTGAATACAATTTTCCATGATGCTTAAGTGCATTCGTGTTAAATCGTGTATACAAGGATTTAAAAAAAAAATAATTTCAATTAAAGTCGGACTATATTCTTCAGCAAGAAAGTTTAGTGAGCTGCCGGTTTTACACCACTTAAAAAATATGCTCTTTATTTATATATATAATTCATTTTTCGGGTTTATTCTTTCAATACGTTTTCAAAGTTATGTCGGAGTACATTACACGTAGTAAACACATGTATCACGTAAAAAAAACAATAGACAATTGTAAATATATAAGGTGTGATGCTTTTGCATACGCCATTTATATAAATCCACCACGAAAACGGGGTATGAACTAATGCTTCAATAGCAGTGAATTATTTCTAGCCTTATTCACACACTAGTATTATATATAAAGATGAAGTTTGTCCTTTTGCGGCACATTAAGAGCATATAACGTAAAGAGTAAAGCTTAATACATTTTTGGTTGGAGCCTACAATCCACCAGTAAGTTGACACCATTATCAATTAATTAACCAGTATGATATTTTCAAAGTAAAAGTTTACATTGCATCAATTTAGTACGGGATTGTGACAAATCCACTGTTACGAGAAACATAAACCAAACGAGCAAAAAAGATTCCCGGGATGGAATTTCATTCCAAAACGTTGACAGACAATTTCAATTAACATTTTTTAGGGTTTTTTGACCGTTTTCGAAATAAATTTAATCTCTGAAATTGTTCCGCATCATTAAATAATTCATTTTGGCTGAAAGTGGATGTGTCACAATTTACAACAGGACTGTCGAAATAGACTATTTAATTGTGTAATTTTATTTTGAACATTAAGAATCAATCAATATTTTTTCTAGCTCAATGAGGTTTATAATTAATTAAAAAAATACTTTTGAATACTTAAACTATCAAATTAAAATTCAATATATCTTTTTATAATATATTGCTCAAATTTAGTAAGAAATATTTAAATAATGTTTGTATATTGGCAAATCAATAAATTCATTCCACAATTCATTCACATTCAACAATCAAATGTCTAGGACCGGTTTTTTCATCACAAGCGATGTTTTAACCCGATTTTGATTCAACTGATTTAATTTTTTTACTCTTTAAGTGATATATGGTGACTGATATTTCCGGACTTATAGTACGAGGTCAATATGAACATGTCGTAACGTCTCTTCTTCTCGAAATATGTTTATTAGATTATATTTGGCGAATTTTTAAAAAACTTTGTGCCAAAAAAATGCATATATTCTCTTTTTCTTTTTACGTGTATTTTAAGGCAAAGATATTTTTCTTGTGATAAGAACTGAAAATAAAATTTTTACTTGCGTATTGAACTTCTCGCAGGTATACTATAAAGACCAATTCCGGATCAAATAACTAAACATTCTATTCAAATGAAAATTGTAAGGAAATATTGTACTATTTGTTCTAATTGTAGACACGAAAATTCAAAAAGTGCAATACGACTGTTAAAATACGTGGGTTATTAAAAGGAAAGTACATATTATTATCATTATATAAACTTGTCCGCATGCATACAATTTCACCCATTAAGCCCGAGTAACCCGTAACGGACGCGAATCGATTTTTGTGGTTAATTTTGAATGTTACACTTTATTTTCGAGATTCTTTTTAATGCGTGCTAATTAGTCATAAATTACTATTTTTTTAAAATTATTATTATGATTGTGAGAAAAATAATCCATTCATTCATAATTCCGCATTTCAGAACGTAGCATTAATGTGTAATACTTTAAAAATTTTAAATACAGTTATTAGGAAACAAAAGCTTGTTTTATCTGTAAATAAATAATAAATCTTCCATAAATAATTTTGATAGAGTGAAGTGAATGATTGAGATCTTTAACTGAGCGATGAAAATTGTATCTTGATATTCCAATTGTTTTATGAACGAGCTTGGACATACGATGGATATATGTCTAGATTTAGAACTCCTTCACACTTATACAATTCTAAAAACAGGACGCAGAGAAGGCGATATTTTTTTACTTACAATTTTCTATTCCCAACTGTATTTCTTTACTGTTTCGGAAAAAAGAGAGATTGAGTGATTGAAGTGGTGGAATTTTTTTTACTTTCAGAAGTTTTGTCTTAATTTTAATATAGTTTTTAGTCTCTTGATCTTTCAAAAAAGCACGAAATGTGAAATTAATTATTTACTAGTAGACGAGGAAGTAAAAAATCAGTTCTGTTATCAAAGACTGAGTTTAATGAGAATAGCGATGAGAAAAGTAATATACTCGTAGCTATTAAAATTTAAATTGTTATACATTAAAATTCACGTGTGTTTTGATTTTTATACTAATCACTACTTCACATCAGTGATGGTGTATTGTACACGAGGCAAGGAGGTTTCATATTTTTAACCCTCAGACTGCTAATGTCTCAACTGTTGAGATGGCTGATTTTTCTGTGCTAATAGTTCATTCCCAAAAATATATAAATTAACGGTGGTTTAAACCTTCTTGTACTCGCTAATTTTTGAGTTAATGCATTGCTTGATTTGTCCTGACAGACTCAATAAGATTGTTTCAAACCAATATTATTCAATAATTTTTTGAAGTACAGGTGTTGGAATATCTTTTAAACGGCTCAGCAGGGAATGAGTTAAACTTTCAATCTCATTTTTATAAAGTTTAAGTATTAAAAATTGATTGTTTTCGTGGTTAATTTAAAATATTACATGTATAATTTTTAATTGGTATTTTTGAAAAATAGCGTAATAATATGATGTAAGTTGGGTCCTAAGGGGTTAATATGTTTTGAGTTTATATAGAACGAGTTCGCTTATTTTGTCAGCGTTTAGGTTGTCAGTAACTGGTATCGTTTTGCAACACATTTCACTGTTCGATATACTGAAGCTTGAATAGAATGGTTTTTTTCATAATATTTTACTCAGTAGGGCGATTGTATCAGGTGATACGTATGCACTATGTCAATATGTTTAAAACACATGCTTAATGCGCGCAGTCGCATATTGCTGGCTAGCGTATACAAAAGTGCCTATAAAGCTGTGATCAAGTCTTTTTTAATCTAATTAGTTGTACCATTTTTTTTTGTTTATCAACGGAAGTATTTTTTGCGACAGTTTTTTTATGAACATAACAGAATTTTAGCTAGAAATATACTAGCGCTTAGATTTAAATCATTCGAATTATTGATATCGATTTTGTCAATCGAAACTCTGGCTTTGTTTTTCAATAGACTCAGGTATTCGATTGCTCATAATTACTCATAATTATTCATGATTTGTGATATGCCAAATCAATCAAACACTCTGTTTCCATCACTTTTAAGTACCTAACTGTAACTTCTTGATGGAAAGGCATGATATTTAAAAAAATGTGTTTTTATTATAAAAAAATCTCTGTTTCCATTTAAAGTAACTGATTGATTGCTAAATCTATGGTCTATTTATAAGATATGAGAGAGATTTTAAGGGTGCGTTAATATCACAGACTTCGATGTTTTTTGAAAACGAGCCTTTAATGGATTGATAAACAATTCACGAACTCATATATGAATAATGCATATTTTTGCTACCATGTTTACTACTAATGAGTACAAGATTGAGCTTATTTTCAAAAAGCTTTTTACAAGAACTGCTTGTTACTCTGTTGCTGAGATGGATAGATAAAAGCTAAAGCTGTTAATTAATCGCTCTCACTATGTTCCATTTTAGGACCAAATGTATGAGCGGATAGGTGCTTCATATAAATCAAATTTCATACTAAGTTTTGAGCCCATGAGTATCGTATCACATTGAGTAGTCATATACAGGTCGACAAATTAAAAAAAAAATACAATATATTTAAAAAAAATCGATAATCCCTGCCTTATCGTTACAAAAAGAAAGTTAAATTAGTTAATGTGCATGTAATATTTTTTGATACAATTGCGCTAAAACCGGAATTATTAAGTTCTTAAAATAATATTACATAAGACTTCTAAATCAGGAAAACGTTGACACAGTTAGCAAACGTAAATGTACTTGTTTCTTGTCATTTGTTTTTCAGATCAAAGTAAATACACGATAAAAAATCATGTTTTAATTGTTGTTAATTGCAAACAAATGTTTTGATTGATCCCTCATGCTTTGTTGATTCGTCACCACATTTGTAATTACATACTTAAATTTCATAATAACATTAATATTAACCTGATATAATAACCTGAATGTTACTTTCATTGAGATAAACCATTGGAATTCCATACGATCTATTTGAGAAGATAAAAAGGCTTAAAAAATATTACTGACATATTTACTATAAGTCGTCACTGGTTTTTGTAATAAGACAAAATATAAAACATACAAACATTTCACAGTAAAGCTTTGACATTGCAGTAGCATTTTTAATGTCAGCCGATTTTAAAATTACCAAATAATAGATTTTTTGATAAGAACAATCTTAATTTGTTATTTTCATCACTGTAATCTGAACCCGGAACCATTTGATAAATAGGGCAATGCTCTTACTACTAGAACACAGAAATTCGCATAAGAATATCCGCCAAAAATAAATCGGCGCAATATTTTTTTGACATTTTCCGATATTATTACAAAGCTGATATTCCGGATTTTTTTTTGAATTGTATGAGAATAATAATTGATGTATTATAGCCAAACTAGAATCAAAGAAAACTATATGACCTTATGCTTTGTACGGTTTATAGCCAAATATAATGGATACGTTCTGGTCTACGTTACCAGGTCATGTACCGTAAAACACTATGTTCAGCGCCTTCCAAATGTTATGTATTGTTATTATGAATCAACGACAGCGTTTAAAAATATAAAACCTCTCTCTAATTACAACAAAATCACCCGTGCAAAACCCCCATAAGACTTATTATGGTGAATGATTCAGGAGCCTGGACATACATCAAAGAAGAGAAAAAACATCAGTTGATACTGCTCGCATGAGTGAAACCGGTCCTGATTAAAAAACGTATTGTGGAAATAAGTATTAAAAAATGTGTTTTTATCATTCAAAATATCATGCTTTTCCATCAGGAAGTGACAGTTAACACCTTAAAAGTGAGAAGAAACATTGGTAACCAAAAGTCTTCAATTGAAAAATCTATCGAAATATGTGAGATACGTCTGCGAGGATGGCATTTGGTGACATCATTAACGCGACTCCGAACTTAATAGTATCCTTGAGGAATCAGACTTATGCAAGTGAGTTTTTAAATTTAATACATACGCTTAATTGGACATGCATGAGTAGAAAACTAAGAAACGCCTCTCATTTTCTACCTCTGTAGAAAGACCGCAATTTTGTTGACTCGACTAGCACATGAAACTGTACTATCAGAAAAAAATAATGATTATATTTATTTATCGCTAAAAATATATTTTACTATAGAACCGTAAAAGTACTTTACAGTTTGAGAGCTACTGGAGTTGTAAAACAATGAACATTTTGAAGTGCAAAATTTTCTTTTGTGTAAATTATCGATGTTCAAAGTTATGGACTGAATGCCGAAAATAACAACAAAAAATGAGTTACTGTGCTATTGGTGAACCTGCGAAATTAACGCATTCTGATGAAATATAATGATTTTCAAGGATTTTACACGAAAACAATATTTTTATCGACAAAGCAATACAAGCCACTACTATTTGGTAACTATAATCCATTAATCATTTTTTTTTGCTTTAAAAAAGTTTGATTTGCATTGTGCTAGCCAGCTAACTATAAATAATATGCGAGCGAGTTTTCGTGTCGTTGAATGTTTAGGATTATACGGCTTAATTTCATGGTATTAGACGAGTGACAGATTGATTACAAAATGGCCGCTCAGAAACAGCTGTAGTTGACAGTTATATGTAGAAACAAAAGAACGGCTACAATAAATTAAAAAACAATACAACTTTATAAAAAGATACAAGATCCGCAATATTACAAAGTGATATTTATACCTATTAGTAATTTTAAGCCAATTGGAATAGTTAATTGACGCCGATATTAATTTATCATGACACTATCGTCAGGAGTATGGTTAAGCTAATTTTGTTCGCTAGCGACGATGATTAGTTAAGTTTATGATTCTTGTATAGCCCATATAAATCACATAGCGTGTTTTACAAAATAAATAACAACACTAGAATCAAGTTTATTGAGTAAATTGAAATATTAGCGGGCGTGGTTTGATAACACTTAACTTACTGCAACGGAGTTAAAATGACTTTCCACCAAAAAGTAACAGTTAACACATTAAAAGTGACCAAAGAAGCAATCAATCAATTGTAAATGCTTACATAAACCATGTTCAGATTAAATTCGCATCACTGTGAATCGTATGTTTATTAAGCTTTTTTCTGCTGTTAAATATATTATAATTATTGATGCAAAACTCATGCGAGCGGCCTACACTCCGATACATTATCATAATCGTTATTACTATCACTATTGTATGAAAATATATTTTATTGTATAGTTTTTCATTGTACAAATTATGTATTATTCAATAAGGTCACCCGTGTGGTTGGCACTGGGTAAGTGGTTACAACAAACTGAAAGTATTATATGTATTATAATGATATAATATAACAACGGTTAAGCCGATCGATTGACGAGAGATGAATGAATTTGTAGCTTGTTGGTCAACGCGTTAACGAGTCGCCTGAAATCAAAACTCGCATCTTGCATTTTTATTTAATTTTTACAAATTATTCAAAATACATTAATCGACGAAGAAATCTTATTTATTTTTATATTTCAATATTTATGATTTTTTTTGATATACTACAATAAATGAGGATGATTTTTTTGTTGTATTTATAAGACTTCATTTAGTTGTTCAAAGTTATAAAGTACAAAAATGATTTTTGATTTCGATTGGTTAAAGAAATCTTGCTTTCAAGATTTTACTACGATGATGTTACGAAATATAATTTTTATTTTAAAAAATAAACGCGTAAAATTTGATAAAGTTTAATAAAGTATATGCATACGCGTAACTGTGTGTACGTTTGTATGCATATAATATGTGTGCGTGTTTGGGGATATAAATATAATTATAATTTGTGTAGTATTCATGTGGTCCGGATTCACTGTTGATTGCTCAGCTCTGCAGCGACTTATGTCTATCAACAGCATCACAACGACTATGAAGAATACTTGAAGAGTTCTTATCCTAACGCGTCATAGATTTTAACGCTGCATTAAATTGATATATAAAAAAGTTACGTGGTGCCATTATGGTTCCCAATTATCTGTCAATAGCTTTGTTGTCTTTTATAATATGGCAGCCGATTTATAGTACAATCCTGACATATTTAAAATCATTTGTAAATTGTTAAAAGTTTAAATCTAAATTTATTTCTACTTCCTGAATCAAATTCATTGTATTTCTCATTTCTCAACCTGGTTGATTTATCGATTGGCAAAGTTTGTAAGCGTGGGTATAAAGTGACTTGACAGAAATGTATTGGAATTTATCATTGTGAGTCAGACATTAAGCCAAGTCGAGAACAAAGTTCGTAGTACACTAGAATTAAAATGTATTTAACTGCAGGATACTAAGTTAAATGGTTGCAAGGCAGCCGAAACCGGAACAAGAACTACATTGAAAATGCTCCAAGTATCTCGTAGTGAGGACATATCAATTATTTTATTAGCCATTAATACCTACGATAGTGAAGATTACATATTCTGAAACAATTACATAATACTAAAATAGAATCAGTGTTTGCAACTAGATAAGGTTGACCTAGAGTTCAGAAGGTCTGAAACTAACATTTGACAGGGTCAATTAAATATTTTGTAAGCCTGTTGCCTTCTTTACTTAAAGTTGTCGTATACAAACGTCGTTAAATTACGAACGAATCTAAAAGAAATGAGCATTAAATATACTGAGAGTCGTTTACGAATCGTCAATCAAAAAGGATATGTCACATTAAAACGAGATGAAATAGCAAATCACTAATCCATAATAAGTACACATTCCTTGTTATGTTTTATTTTTGCAGTGACCTGTGATTTAAATAAGATAACTGTCAATATTTATTACGTCTTTTACGCCGGTGGTTGCATTTGTTTGCTAATGAAATTGTCAAACTTAGTTAGTCTTTGATTTTTATTAAATCAGTGTATAATTCGTTTCATTCAACATTAAATTTAATATAATATCAAAATAAAATATTAAGTAGTATTTGTGGAAATAGTACAAAGTATTTTGTTTTTTTTTATTATTTGATTATATTACCTTTCCAGGAAAAAGTGACAGCTAACACCTCAAAAGTGATTAAATAATTTTATTTATTATTTATCCGGTCTGATTTTAAGTAAAGGCATTATTTTTCATTAAAATGATAATCAAATATAATGTTGACCTTACTTATGTAAGCATCAAATCGATAGAGGAAATATTTTAATATTGTACATAGTAACATACCATTTACGCACTTTGCTTACATGCCATGATCATTTTAAATAATAAAAACACATTTTTTAGTAATTATTTCCACAATATATTTTATGATTATGACCGGTTTCATGATCATTATCAACTGATCGACATGTGCTCGCGATGAGCGAAGTCCTGGTAGTAAAATATTTCGTGGACATAAATACTAAAAATGTGTTTTTATTTTATAAAATGTCATGCCTTTCCATCAAGAAGTGACAGTTACACCTTAAAAGTGACATCATGATCACTACCAAAGACGAGCTTGTGGATAATCAAACAGGATGAGCTTGGCATAAACTGGTGGTAGATCTTCTCTTCAATCATTATTTCAAGTCCAGAAAAGTAAGATGTGACTGGAAAAAGCTTACTTTTATTTTTAACTATACATTCTTGGCTCTTTTATTGAAGATTTGCTGGCTAAATTGAACACACTGACATTTTGAGCATATCACTAAATTAAAGGTTTCATCAATAAACACAAACGATTAATTAAGTGCCTTAAAAAATTACTGCCGATAAAATTCTGCTTATTTCCTTTGAATAGACAGAGTTAATACTTAATTGATGCCAGAACAAAGAACCAAACCGAGTGGCGTGTAATCGCAAACGTGTCACACGCCGCAAAAAAAGGTTAGAAAATAGTGAAATTGTGAGAAAATAACGTAAGAATTGTAATAGATATTTTATTTATACAACTCCTTCTTAATCTTAATGAACGTTTCATTCACAAAGAGTTTAAAATTAAATTAAATATTTTTATTGATAAGTCTCGATTTTCTTCATGCTGTTTTTGAGTTCAAGCGATTTTCTCACACTGTGTTACAGGGGCGCATTAAGTCTTTTTTTATCATCAGAATTTTTATTACACGTTACATTCCACGGGACGGAATCTCATCACCTTCAATAATATTTACATTTCTTTATATCCAAATTGGTCGTTGTTCAACTTTCAGAGCAAATGACAGTCAGTGAAAGCTATAACAGTGTCTGTCAAATTGTGCGCTCTAAGAAGTCTCATAGTGTGTCACGAAAGAAGAAACATAACTGTTAATTTTAGCGAATCCTAACAATTTTGTTTTTCAGTTTTAAATGAACTCAACATTTATGTATTCAAATAAACATTTGTTGTTCGTACATAATCGACGCGACACAGGTATACAGTGACGCTAGTATATATATATATATATATATATATTTTTTTTTATTTGGTGTGCCTAGAAACAAATCCAATTCACGGGTGTGTCGTGAAGTAAAAAAAAGTTTGACTGACTCATATATACGAAGTAATTTTTTTTACTTTCTTCTTCTCTATATTAGATAACTGAAAATGACTTCTTTAGTCTACTTTTTGTCACCCATAATTATGTGCTAATGTCACTTAGCCAGCGAAGGTGGTCAATTGATCACTGTTTTATTGCATTAAAATTCAGGCAATAATCAGAAGAGGAAGTAGATAAAATACCTCAGAAATGCATTTCTTATAAGCTATAAGAAATATCGATTAACTAATGAGATAAAAACAAAAAGTGTTTTGCCTTACAAATTTTCATGTATTTCGATTTGCCATCGTCAGAACTATGATAAACTAAAAGGAAACATTTCTGATAAAGAATAGATTATGTATAGTATTATAAATAATTTAAGAATGTAGCCTTAAATAGTCATGATAATAAAACGTTTAGATAACTGAAATAAAATTTAATAACTATGTGTAATTACGCGAGTAAGAAAAAAATGAGTGCTAATATATTTTCTGCACTCATATATATATATATACAATGGCAAAGTTTGGCAAATATCTAGATACAGCACTGTGAAGATTTGAAGAAAGAGTATGATTTTAATGAAATATGTATAACTTTGTATTTCTAAATAGAATCTCATTTTATTCTTTGAATATATGTGTTTAGTTTGTCAATGGTAACGTATTGCTCCATTTCGATATGAATAACTTCTTGTGACGTTGTGATTGACGTTTTCTTTCAATAGAACTTTCATAGCCTCAATAAAAGTCATGACTAAGTCACTTCTTGATATAGTCTGCATATTTTAATTGGTCGTGGCAAATAGATATGATTGTGAATGATTCATACATTTGTATTTCTATAATATAAAATTGATACATGTTTAGGCTTTGTATTATGATTACTTTTGGTAGAAAGGCGTCATATTTTAATAAATAAAACAAAACTTTCATTACTTTTCCAGAATTTTGTAATATATCGACCGGGAGTGGTTTCGTTTATCGAGAGCATTATCAACGATAAAATTTTTATAAATTTAATTCATAAATATTAAGATTTATAATTAGCAGTAGTTCAAAACAAATAGTTAAAAAATTATGAAAATTTACAATTTTTCCATAATAGAGAAAATATGTTAATTAAAATAAATTTTATAATTAATTAATGATATGTAAAAGACATCTAAGAACCTGATTAAATATTTGTTGTCAGCTAAGAAATAATTCCGAGCCATTTATTAACGATAATAATAAATTTAAAAAATTTGGTAGTCAAATTAAGGTTACAATAATTATAAGAAATGCCAAAAACGAATCTAGTCGTGATGTTTAAGCAATATATTTATTTTGGAAATACTACTAAAATTGAAAAGTATAAAATTAGATATTTTCATATTTTTAAAATACTGAAATTGATATAAAAGATTTGAGGATGGCTTAGGCAAAGAGAAAAGATTTTTTAGGCAATAATCTGTAAAATATATTTCAAAACGAGTTCGGGGTATGACAATTAAATCAATAACTATATAGATGTAATGCATGAATTTTGCTAAAAAAGCTTAAAATAGAAGAAAGCTTTTTTTATTTGCATCCGTAAAAATAGCAGAATATTTATTGTACTCAACAATAAAATACATGTGAGGCAATTAAAAGTTAAAAATATTCTTCGTTTGAGGTTTGAAAAAATGTACATCAAAAGAAAAGAAGGAATCAGATTATAAATAAACTAGGACGTTTTTTTCAAGAGCTTAAACAAACGATAAGGAATTATGAGGACACTAGCTTAAGTATATGAAACAATGTCAAAATTTTGTTGAAATCATTTCAATCGAAGTGGTATATAAAATAAATCAATTATTATTAGGAAAAATAGCGTTTCAGAACTTCTTACTACGCTTGAACGAACAAAGTTATATATTAAATTTAATTGATTACAAAACATCCATATAAACCACATAAAATTGCGGTTTGTAATGAAATTCTTAATATTTTTATACGACTAAAAATTAAAAAAAAATTCTCATATTGCAATTTACTAAATATCTGAGCGCCATTTCACATGAATGTAATAATAAACACACATCGCGCCACAATTACGGCACGGATAATTTCACAAGTATGAACTCACGATCGACATTGCATTAAATTAAAAAGATACAGTTTTTTCTATATTTTGTAAATTTTACGACAGCAAATGGTGTATCTCAGTGACTTTTACTGTCAGTCTGGATGCTAAATGTGAATGATTAAATCGTTTAATGCTTCACTAACATAATATATAATTTAAGCATATAATAATTGTGAACAATTTTTATACACATATGGCATCTCGAACGATGTGCTTAAGACGAAAGTTAATATTTTTTTAGTTGATGTGAGTCTGAGATAAACGTTTAATCCAAATGTGTAGTAAATCGAATCATGTTTATTTTCAAGCTAAAATAGACAATAAAACGAGGATAAAAATAGTTTTGAATTAAACTTCGATATTAGTCAAAACAAAATTGCCCAATCAATTAGGTTTCATTATTGTTCTCTTAAAGATATGACACTTAAGCAGTGATCAAAATTTATTGAAACTCAAGCAGGTGTTAAGTAGTTTTTTTTATTATTGTTTAATATTGATACATTTAAAAATATCATGTAGTTATTATTATAATAGCTAAAATTGTAAATTGATAAAGAAGCCAAACGAGTGAGTTTGAACAAGATCTACTTTAATATGTTACATTAAAAACAGTTATCGTTAGAATTTATTTTTAAGTGAAATATGTCGATATTTAGAGTAATACTACTGAGCAATGTGAAAGCTCTTTTCAGTGGCATCCATATTGGCAGGCTGGTAATACACTTTCGAGCCAACAAAAATAATATTTTAAGAAATGGTCACGAATATAAAGCTTGACATTACTAATAATAGTAAATGTATCATTTTGACCTTGTATAAGTCGAAAGAAATAAGTGATCAAGTACATTTATATTTGATAATTAACTGACGGTAATTTAAGAAAACCAGTCAACTGTTTTTTCAAAATAAAAGCTAGATAAAAAAGATACTATAAAAATATTAAAATGAATACATATTTTGAAAATTTTCATACACATGTATTATAACAAGGTATGTAGCCAAGTGGACATGTTCCTGGCTTCGGTGTTGTCGGCTTATAGTCCACCCAGTATAAATAGTTCGATGAGCTTAAATTGATTTTATAATAGATTTATAGATTCCTGATTGAAGGCATTGATGCTTGTGATAACTTATTTACCTCTTATCTATTCTATTCCAAACACGCGGCGGTGTCAAAATGACTAGTTAATCGCAAGTCCTTTCGCATCCTGATTTATATATTCTAAGTCATTATTAAATCAGTTCTAGCAGAACAAGTCCTATTAATTTATGATATCGACTGAAGGTGCTTGATATACTTTCAAAATTACGTAATTAATATCTTTGGTATATAGACGATGCTTACTGTTTATTTTACGTCAGTTATGTTGTATCCGTGTGATAGAATACATGAAGATGCCGAATGGCGAAACCCGGGTCGTTGAGTGACAAAATTCAATCAAATCAAAATTCAATTCTGTTAAGGTAACCTTCATAATGAATTAGTATGCTTTATGTTATTAATAGATTCGTTGCATTGTTGCATTTATTCAATTAAATGGAAAAATTGTGTTTTAAATTACAATATAATAAAAAATTAAGATTTGTTTGCTGAAACGGATATTTGCAACACTAACTCGTCGCAATTGTTCTTCTATTCTCTGGCATTGTTAATAAAGACCAGCATAATTATTTTAATCTGGAATTTAATTACATCTTTTTTTAAATTGATGCTTATTAAATTGCGTAAAATCTTCCAATTACACGAGTAAAAGTAAACAAAAACAACAGCAGAGCACGTGACAAAGAAAAGTGACTGTGGAAAGAGTCTGTATAGAGAATTTAAATAACGTATTTTTTGCAGCTGGTTGGGCACGTTTAAACTGGTGTTATAATTGCATTGTTGTTTTTAAGTGAAATAATTATTTGCTCGGGGCGCTTTCGTAAAATTGATATGAACGAGTGGTCAAGTAGGATCACCGGTCAACTCAAGCATGCCGCAGCGCATGCGTTATCAGCTGTTAAGATATATATTTGTTTTTTCTTTCAATATATGTGCAGATATATTCAAAACAGAGTTGAAGGTTTTTTTGTATGAAAGTAAGGAGATATTGTCGTCAAATGGTCAACGTTATAAGTTCTATCTTACACGGGTGCGTGGAATAGTCGTAAAAGTTCTACTAATGATATTTTGATAAATCGTTTTGTATATTTGTATTTCAAGTGACCTTCCAATGTATACATGGATTTTAACCGTTTTGGATCAAACTGGATCAAATATTATCATTATTGGTCACACAAATTAGATAATAAGAATTCGTTTGAGCTACTACTAAAACGATTAAGTGTTCAGTTAACTGTATTGGATTTCAATTAAAAATTTCGTTGTATAAATTGAAAATGCTTGCTACATGGTTACTTAAACAGAAACAGAATTGTATAATATTTTTTTATTTGAAATCTAACGTTTTTATCGTTTTATTTTTTCTTTTTTAGAAGAACTTTTACTTAAGTTTTATTGTTATTAGTATCATTAATTTAAACATAAAAATGAAAGTTATTCAATTCGTGCTACAACACAAAATAAAAATATATTTTATTCAGTGGATGATCGGTTAACGAACATAATCTGTTTCAAGGTTCTATGTTTGCCATCTGAATTGCTCTTTAACCGAATATCGACTTACTATACATTTTTATCATGTATTAGAAAGATCATTTTAGTTCATTACCCGAATATATATTCGTTGTCCGAGCAAAAAAATCTTACGTGATAGTGTTCGTTATCCGATTTGCTCGTAGTTTGAGCTGTTCGTTACCTTACGTTATTCTTCTCAAAAGATGTTTAATTGAAACATAGAAACGCTAAAAATTTTAATTTGATTAAATAATTGCTCAAAATACGTGAAAACATATTTCACTTATCATCATCAAAGAACCGTCGACTTTTAAAAACGATATGTAAATATTAATACTAGTATAGTTTTATCACCACCCAAATATCGATAGTCTCCTAATAAAGAGGGCAAAGTGACTAAATAACGAGTATTTAAAATAACTTCTTTTGAAATACTTGAAATAAATGTATTATTTAGTGTTTTTTTAAGACATCTCGGCTCTCCGTGTGAAGTATAAAGCATAATGGAAGCATCTTAAAAAAAAATCAAGCATTCTAGGGTTGGATTAACTTAGTTAGTGCGAATATAAAAATGGAGATACGATGTGGCATAACTATTTTATCTACGCCTATTTTTGGGGTCTCATAGGTTCAACAATCAATTAATAAATTGTCTTTACTTGGATTTCAACAAGCGGAACACCGAAACTGAAGAATACAACGTTGACCACTGGACCACATTTTATATTTTAATTATGTAATAAAGACTTTTAATTCGTTTATAAAAATATACCAAAAGAAGTTAAAGCAACATTGCAGTAAATTTGAAATGCAAAATCAAATTTTTATACTAAATAAGCTATGATACTTAGTTCTATAACGGATAAAATAATACAATGAAAAAAAACGCAATGAAATATTTACGAACGAGACAATGCGTCTCGGAGCATACTTATTAAGCCGTATTTTTTTTTTAATTCGACAATGCTGTAAAATCTCTTTTTATTGCCGTGTAAACATTATCATATCCGAAATGGCTATAGAGATAATTAAGACTCGACTTAAGTGCTCGTTCTCGCAAATTGAAACGGTTTCACGATTTTTTTTGCCTTTCACCAACAGGCCATGGAACAAAATCGACAGATTGCCGTAGTTTTTATTCAGCCAATAGTTTGACAGTAGTGATTATTATATTGTCGTGACTACTTAAAAGTATTAGCAATACGGATCACAATATAGCTAAGATTACATTACGGCGGAGCGTGGAACTAAATTTGAATATTTCGAAACCAGAAACAATAGATGTCATAAACACCTTCAATTTAATATGCAGGAAATATTGTCTATGAATGACAAAGCGTTACCAATAGAAGTTATACTAGAAGGCTTTCAAAAAAACCCATCTTTATAGGTTATTTTTGATTATTGCTTTTATTGTGTATAAAATTTTGTACGCATAATTTTATTTAAAGTTGATAATTAGGTACATGCTTATAAATAATGCAGCCTTGCATAAGCATTGTTATATCATACGGAGAAAAAATAGCATTGTATTTTAGTTTTACAAAATTTATAATGTATTTACTTGATTTCGGTTTACGCCCTCTTCAGAACTATTGTTTAATTATTTAATGACCTAAACAGTATCAAGATCTTACATTACATATAAATTGATAAGAATAAGTTTAAAGAAGAGAATTTAAAAATTCCAATAAAATAATACATTAAAGGAATATTTCAGTTAAATCAAATGCAGGTATACATATTGTAAATATACGGGTCGAGCTTTTCCGCCTTACTATTAGAGGATATGGAAAGAAAGAAAAAGTGACGCATTGAATTAAATAAAAGCTCGTACGCCAAATAAATTACATGTGAGTTGAGTTAAGTACGCTTTTTTATTGATCCTGAAGAGAATTTTAGAAATAAAACTTATAGTCTTTAAAAATATTGACATTTTAGTAACCATGTCAATATTTCTAGAGATTTATCGTAAAAAATAGTAACATATATTATAAAAATCTATCGTTTTGTATTGAGAAATAACAAAAATATCACACGATAACCTTATAATAGTCACTCTGAAGATGCTACCTAGAGAAACGACAGGAGAATGAAAAAGTTATCAATTTTGATTAAAAAAGCTTAATCTCTATTTAACACATTAAAAATTGTCATTCTTAGTAGTTGTCAATTCTATTTCAATAAAATATAATATCATTTGTGATTGCAGCAACCCTTAGGCACTATTATGTAACCCGTCATTGCGTTCAAGCTTAGCCAGGGCATTCGATAGTGATATTTCGTTTCTAATCCCATATGTACTGTTCTATGATTTTTATTGGCGATTCGAATTTTGCATATGGTTTCCAGCAGTTGTAGACAATTAATCTTTTTTATTAAACGGCTCGGAGAAACATTCAATGGTTCTGGAAAAAAGCCATTCTTAGTTTCAACATTGTTAATAAAATAATTATAATTGTATTCATATTTTCATGCTGTGAGAACACTTTCGATGTTATTTTTGTTGTTAGAGATTTCTCGCTCGCTATGCCGTGATGAATTTGAACGAATCATACGAGAATATTTAATTAATTATTAATAATTCATCGTGACATGTAATAAAGGATTTTTTAACTCAACCCAACTGTATTAAATATTTTATTCTGTTTTTGCACGATTGTTGAATTGCGCGATCAAATTGAATATGTTTTTGAGCGTAACATATAAATTATTTTACGTAAATGAAGAGTGGAAGTTGTTGGAAATTGTCAAATTGTTGTCAAATTGTTGTGGGAATTTTTGTTACAAATATAAAGTATTTTCAGCCGATTGTAGTCAGCAAATTGTAGATAGAAATAAATAAAGGATAAATTTCCTCTTTATTTTGTATTGAATTACGCTGTAGTTTGACGCAATTCTTATTGCAAAAATGGAAATGAAATTCATGAATTTATCATAATATTTTATTTGACACTAATAATATTGCAATATTTAATATATTCCCAGTTACTACGCCAAACAACTACTAACAGAGCACCTTTAAAATAGTTTGCATTATGATGAATATTGTGTGCATGACATTTTATGAATGAGCATGAGCTTTTTAATTGATAGGCAATTTTTGTGTTTTGATTCTTTGAATAGTTTTTCCTATTAAAATAATAAAAGCACTTTCCACGTTTAAATTTAATAACAAAAAAAGACAAATGAAGAATTTTCCCAAACAACGCTGTATATAAAATTGATGACTTTATATTGACTGTGAAAAACTTGGTTACTTACTGTGCAGCGCTGTTCTAACATGTATCACATGTAGTTTTATTACAATAATCTAATTCCGCCAGGTGGCAAGCTTTTGTAAAACTGACTGTGCTTAAATATGTGCAATGTGACTTAAAGTTTTGCTTAGGTCAAAGGTTCAGATAATAAGCATGCATTTTTGGTATTTTATTTTTTTAAGATATGTTTCAGATTTTTTTCTTTATGGCAATATTGAACGAGATTGCCGCCGGATCGTAAATTGTAATATATAGAATATTCATCTATATGGTTGATAGTATTTTTTTTATGAGAGAAAATTTAAATTTCTGTATATGTTTTAATCCACTGGCGTAGGTGTAATATTAAACGGCAATTAATTATGCGAAATGGGAGAAGCTAAACGCTCTCTCCGCCGTATCGTGTTTTCTAAATCATCACGTTGGCTCTAAATGCACCTCTGCTAAAAATGATTCATTGCCGCTACGGTTATTTTTTATAAATCTATTTCTGCAGTCGTATTATTAAGACCGTCTTCATACATTTATACATAATATAACATAGACACCTTTTGTCGTATTTTTTTTTTTATATTTCCAAGAATGTATATATGTTAAGATGTAACTGTTTATCATTGAAAGATACAAAGAAATTGTCATTATTATGTGCAAATATTGATTGAATTAATAAATATCTTTTAACGGATCATAGTAACAGTAAGTCATAAGATTTTTACGAGATGTAATTGTAAGACCATGGTTTTTTTTTTGCCCAACACTTTGACATTGGGCAGACATGTACCATGTACCCCAAAAAACCAAGTAATCTTCAATTTCTACTTTATTAATTATAAATATTGATTAAACGTGGCAATAAGTTAGATTTTTGATTAATAAAATTGTGATTAACTTAGTAGAATTTGGTTATAAAATATCAATCTTTTAAACAATTTAATTTAATAGTTTTTAAAAAGTTAAAGCCATTAGACATTTTATCATCAATACGTGCTAAGCAGATGCCTTTCTTTTTTGCTGCAGAGCTCTTAATAATGCTGGGAAATGTAAATTAATGCAACATGAAAATGGCACCTGTAATAAAGAAGTAGAAAAAATTATTTACACATTTCACATATAGCGTTACGCCACTTATCTGGTTGATATCCCGTTGTGATTTCTATACCAAATTAGCATTGGGTTCGACGGACTGGTAGCCATTGAAAAACTTCTGTTGAGTGTAACTTATTGCTCTATTTCTACCGAAATAAACGATTCAATACCCAAAACACTCGAGACTTATTGCATAATGTTGAGTTTTTTTTTTTAATAATTGTATAACATATCGTTAGTTATTAATTTTTGGAGTGATTCATTAAAAAAAAGAGTGATATTAATGTAAATTTTCATAGCTTGCATAATCCTAATTTGACACGGACATTTATCTCACGTTAAATATATCATTAATTTGGTCAACTTATGCGTAGCATATTGCATATTTAAATTATTATTTCTAGAGTAGTTTTTCTATGATAACTATATTACGTCAAATTGATTTTGATAAGGGAGTAGGGATAGACAGATAAAGCTACGACAAGGCTTGTAGTTAGCTCTTCACTCTTACTGCGGTTTGTTTTTAAGTGGAAATCTTATCATCCTAACGGAAAACCATTCATGGAACAATCCTTACTGGGATTTGTTATTATGAATGCTCGAAATCACGCGAAGAGTTAAGCGATAGCATTTATTAAGTATAAATATATCTTTTCACATACGTCACGTGGAATTTTGATACTTTTTAAATAATGCGATTAGTACTCAAATATATATGGGAAAACATATGAATTTTATAATTTAATCTAACACATAATCTTTTGTTTAAATGTCACTGGTTGTTTGTATAATGACATCCAATTTAAAAATAATAGACTTAAATTGGTGCTTCAAAAGATGTTGCATCTCAAATTGAAACATGCGATGTACGCGGAGGGCAAAAAACACTCCAAAGAACAGTTTTAATGAACACTTTATATGGTAACGGTTGCATTTTTCCCATTAAAATTATCTGAAAACGAATCAATAACGGTCATAACTTTTATTATTTTCTTTGGCGTAGTTAATTTTAGATAGAAGTCTGTTTGTAAAAAGATAATCGTTGTCTTTAATTGGATATGCGGATTTCATAAATATGCTAATAAAATTATTTTGAATATTCACTTTTTATTTTCGCTCTATAATTGATTTTTGAAACGTGCTCACTTTTAAAATCTTCGAAGCATTTTTTTTTCTTTTTGCTTAAAGTAACTTAATAGTTATAGTTATGAAACAAAAAAAAATCATTCGTTCAATCTATTGATGAATTTCGTAAAACTATTCTATACTTTTTATTCGACTCTCGGTGAACCTGCAAGCAGCTAATGTCTGACCAGTTGTTTTCTTTATTTTATAGACCGGTATAGGTGTATTTACTACATTACTCAGGTTTAATATCATTTTAATTTTAAGTAATAAAATATTTTATTTAACTAAAAAACTATTTAGAAACGAAGTTTTTTCAAAAATAAAATACTAATTAATTAATGATATCGACTGAAGGTGCTTCATGGAATTTCAATATCAAATTTCAATTGTTACAACTTTGTACAATTCTCATGTTTTGTTGCAGATATAGATTTGTTGCACCCGTGTAGTAGAGTGCCTGAAGATGCCGAAAATCGAAACCCATGACGATAGTGACAAAAAATGTGGAACCGTACAAAGTTGTAACAATTCAAATCAGTAATTAATTTTTGGAGCTCAAGAAGAATTAAACATTTAACTCAATTTTTTTGTCAATTGAGTCGCTTTTTTCGCAGAAGAAAATAAATATTATTAACGCCTCTTCTGTAGAAATTAAATAATATACTGAAGACAATAAAGTTCATATAGAATATACTAAAATTGAGTCGCAGAAGCTTGTGGTAGATCAGTGCGGAACTTTCTGCAAAGCTAATCAAGTAAATTCCATGAACGTTTATTTAAATTTCATTTAAGTGAAGTAATTTGCAGTGTGAGATGTAAACTATTACGGATAAAGGTCACAAGCACAAATGTAGACAAATTATTTCATTTATTCATACAGCAAATGTCTTTTATTTCATTACTTCATTAATTTTATCAAAAGCTTTTAAGCTCATGGAAAAAAAACATCATCAATTGCGGCCACTTGAATAAGATTGGAAAGTCCTTCGCTCGGATCCTAATTATTGTGTGGGACGATGGTCAAGGAGGAAATTAAACAATAAAAACAGCATTTCATTATTGCGTGTGATTCCGACACTAAGAGATTATTTCAATTGTTATAGTTGTGATGCGATTCGGATAAAAGTCGCAGACACTCGTATTGTTATATGATATTTGTATATTATATAATGTCGTTATAAATTTACGGTTTCTTTGACCGAGATTTTTCTAATTAGACTCATTCATTCATCTTGTATTTCAATGAAATTTCTGCATGTAGTAAATTTATCATATGCTTGCAAATTATAACCAATTTGAATAAAACGTGCAGAAATAAGGCATTCATTTTACTTTTTCACATTAAACTTGATAGTTAAATTTTATGTGGTAATTTGACAAAGAAAGTGACAAGAAATTCATGAAATATTTTTTCATGATACACACACGGATGATATTCGTATTTTGAATATGATTATATACCTGAAATATTTGGTATGTAAAAATTATAGTTTTTCTGAACGTGTTTTTTTTTAATATGACTGTAATATAATACATAACCAGGGTATTTATAATATTTAACTGATGAAAATTCAACGGTTTTTACATATTATTTGGATAAAAATCCAAATTCTTATAGTATCTCATCATACAATAAAATATGTGTTAAGTAATACAGAAATACAGTGAAAAAAATAGCAACGTATTTAGTTCTACAGTTTTTTTTTTTAATATAGTTGATAGCTATTTCGGCTCACGCCATCGTCATTAGTTCTGATGATGGCGTGAGCTGAAATAGCTATCAACTATATTTAAAAAAAATAATTTTGTTGAACTACAATACATTGCTATTTTTTCACCGTGTTATAATGGAGTGAATGCCAATTTAATCAATAATACAGAAACATTAGAGGTTGGTTTTGATTTGTTTTGGAATTAACTGAACGATGATTTTTAAGAACAGCCGTTAATTTATGCGTATTAAAAATTTCAAATTTTATTTTTTTTCGTTTAGTTGGTTACCTGACAGTGGCAAAATATGTTTAGTATTTTTAACGGAATTTTCAAAATAAAATTCCATTTCAATGACAACGTTGTTTCGAAATGGTGCAATATAGAAAATTTGATATATTCCTCGGTTTTTTGGATTAACAATATATTATATACGATATATATCGAAATAGAAGTGGCTTTGATTGAATCGAAAGTCGATATGGCGATATATATTGTTAATAACTTTAGTACTAAAAGACTGCATTCAACCAACGAAAAGAAAAGTTATGGAGTTATGATTAATCTTCGATGAGAATCGAGTGGCGTGGACTTTCGCTTGACTGACGGTTGAGCTCGATTTGCATCAGCGTGCTAAAACAAACAGTCTACGCCAACAAAGGCTTCACCAAACTACCAATAATAATTGTCCGATAGTTTGACTAATTTTCTACATTATCAATCGTTGAAATAGTTGAATTATTGACAGGAATAAAACTTAATCAATATATAAAAATATCTGCTGATAAGTTTCCAATTAAATGAAACACATTTGAGTCACGTAATACATAACACGGTGAAAAAAATAGCAATGTATTCTACTAAATTATTTTTTTAAATATGGTTGATAGCTATTTCGGCTCACTCTATCGTCAGAACTATGCTTAAACTAACATTTGTTTATCTATATATATAGCTGTGTAGAAAAGGTACACAATACAGCTTCTCTCCAATATTAACGACCTAGCTTGTTTCTTGCTCGCAAAAAAAAGCACGTAATGAATATTCATTTGCTTTTCATCACTATTCGAAAAATCATATTAAAGTTATTGTTTTACTGGTATATGGATTTTTAACCTTGTTTTTTTAGTATTTATTATGATTTAAAATATTTATGTTTATATCGTCAATTATGACAGGAAAATAATGATTGAATCGTTTAAAAAAATACCCTATTTTCCAATCACAATTAAACTTTAAATTGAAAATTCAGACAGGATAAAAATAAATAGTAACGAATTTCTCGTATAATATTAATATTAAATTATTTATTAATAAAATACAAAAAATCGTTGATATAATTTAATCAAAATATAATAATATATTACAAAACAATGCAAGTTTTAAAAGCATCATTAATACTACTTTAAAAAAATGTAGAGCCCACACCAAAAACCGTAAACATGTTTTATTTGATAACCCAAATATATTTGTAGCATATAATTATTAGAACCAATCATATATATTTATTTGAGACTGTTACAGTTATAGGAACGAGTTTTGTATCGTACACAACTATTATAACAGCAACAACAGTAATTTTACTGATGTTTACTTTTACACGGATATGTTTGATACTGACCTTTTTAGACGAAAAAGCGGAAATAGGTCGTCCCGCCAAAAGCAGAAGGGCTGCGGTGCAAGCCCACGCGAGCGCGCGCATCGCTTCCTGGACACCTCTCTTCACTCAGGGTTGCCCTATCCATAGGGATTTACCCCACGAATTCCGCTCGCTTTCAGCGCGCCAATTTCAAAATACTAATATTCATCATTACCGAAATAATAAATCACTCGAATTTCAAATTGAACCAAATTCGAATTTGGAAGTATTTTTAAAACACTGTCACATGTACATTATTTTATTGAATACTTAAATGAACACCGATTTTCGATTCAAGTTGTCCAATTAAAATACGTTTTACTCTACACATAAATATATATTATATATATAAATTAGTTTATATTGTTCACAAGAGATTCGCGAATTAGAGAGCATTTGCGTTGCGGTTCTCAGTTAGCGAATGCTCAACTGGCAGTGGCTGTAAAGAGAATTTCACAGCATGCGGTTGCTATCGTTTGTAGTTTTTGAGTTCCCACTCCAAAAATATACACAACAATAAGCGGCAATTTTGGTATTAATTCCTTGACTCGCATCTTTTTAACCTTAATAATGTAAATTTGGTATCATAATAACAAGGCAACGATTTTCAGGCATCAAATAAGCGACCCAACCGCCATTGTACATTTGAATATATTTGTAGTAATATTTTCTATATAAACCTTTCGTTTTAAATTTAGCTGCCACTATTTATTTGTTTATAACTATGCGGTACAAAACTTAGAAATTATCAATTCATTGCTTTTGCAACGTTAACATATTTAAATATAAAGTATTGGCAATTCAACAAGTACACAGTAAAACAATCAACAAGGGTGGCAAAAAAAGTCAACCAAGTAAGCTCATGAAATATCTACTTTAACTGAAAAAATAGCATTCGTCTGTACTCACTTTCGTCCACATGAAATATGTCAACATCCGAAGCAATAATGTAGAACATTGTTAATGCTCTTACCATTGGCATCCCCATTGGCAGACTGGTTCTACACGTTGGAATAGTAAGTAATAAAGTAGATAACGATATAAATTCTGTATGACATATTTTAGAGATTGACAAGGAACTTTTCTGTTTGTATTGCGGTTAATAATAGATCCGATTATATGATATATTTTTAAAAACATACAGATTTTTGATTTCATACTAGATCAACTCGAACAAAAAAGACAGACAAATAGAAAAAAAAATGGTATGGCCCTTGCTAGGATCTAAGAACAGACATATATTTTTCGATTTTCGTTCGACAGTATTGCTGTCTGTAATACCCCAGATTAACGCATCCAAATTCAAAATTAGACAAAATCAGTACCAGGGCCGTACCTAGGATCTCGGCCGCCTATATATAAACACTAATTAGCCTTCTCCATAAAATCAACACACATTTTGCAAGTTATTGCTCAATATAGTTTCTTCTCGTTTAAACAGGAAAAAGCTGTAGAAAATTTTAATTTTGTAACTAGACACCAGTAAAACAATATTTCGGGAAAAGCATGACACACTTTTTAAAGTTAAAAAAAACAATGTCTTAATCAAATATTTGTCACAAGATTTGGAAGTTCAGAAGTAAAAATGAGTCAGGACTAATCTACTTTAAATGCTCCTTACCCGGAATGTAATATAACATACTATGTAATTAGTAAATTTACTTTTAAAAAATACATTCTTTGATATCATATCCCGAAAATTAAATATCAATTCGGCCCCTTACAGTCAGCCAATTGTGTATTCAATAATTACATTATATGGAAATCTAAAAAATCTGAACAATTGTTTAATAATGATATATAAATAATACAATATTTTACATACAATGCCTTATCAGAAAGTTTCGACATCGACGACGTTATATATTTGAAAAAACAATTAATACACAAATAGAAATTTGTTATGTATATACTATAATATGATTTTTTGTCAAAGCTTTCTTTGTTGATATACGAAAAATAGGGTTTCCGAATTGGATTTGGGCCTTTCAAAAGCATACTCCGCCACTGATGAGGTGAGAATTGAGGATATTGTCGCGATTGACCTGAATAAGCCGGTTAATATAACAATGTGGTGACATCTACCAACACACTTAAGCCGGCTTGTCATTTACGATGGTGTCAGTCAAGTCGGTAAAATATCTACTAAATTCTTGAAAATCTTCTCAGCCGTCTCGACGTTATTGCATAGCTTGTGGATTGACGAGACATACTCGTCGTATGGTAGAATTCAGAGACTCATAGGACTTCATAAACTTTGATTTGAAAATCGTAACTTGTTAACTATCGAAATACCAGCTGTTAAATGAAGTTTAATAAGATATTTTTTTCAGTGATGCTAATGCATTTTGTTTGTGTTTTATATATCATTCATAACTAAATTGAACGTATTATTGTAGTTGATATGAATGAAATTATTTTTAAAAAAATTGAGAAATATGTTTTCATAATTACAGTCAAGTATGTTTTTTTAACGATGAAATCATTGATTTTGAGACAATTTTATTTTTATCCATTCAAAATAATTGTTAAATTACCACTGACATCTGTTGTCATAATGAAAACTTATTGATCTATAAAAAGATTAGAAATAAACAAAATATAGAGGCAATAATTTTCTATAATGGTTTGCATTCAAGAATGTCACTTGATTATTCCTTGGCTAATTATCAAGTAGGTATCGATAGCTGTGTGTTTGTGTGATGTTATTTAATATAAAAAAGTTGTAAGGCTGTGTTTGCCACGCCATCTATGATTCTATGGACGGAAATGAGCCAGTTAAATATTGAATTATCCAATAGAGAGCAGTAGATGCAGGCTTAAATCTAAGTGTATCTGTGAATTCATTTTATTTGTTTGGGTAGATGTCGTAAGATGGTCATTTTATAAGATGGGATATGTGCATTATAAAGTTGGACAACAGCCAGCTAATAAATTTTTGTCAGTAAATTTTTAGGACAAATCAGAATAAAGTTAACTTCTATAGTGTATATATAGATAAGAACCACACTAAAGGAGAGTTTCTTATAGAATGGTAGGCACCCATACAAAATTTGAGGTTATGTATTTTTAATTATGTTTTACAAATTATGAACAGAATTACCAATTGAAATATTTTTAAAACTTTTATACTATCACCTCGATCTATATTTAGTTGACCATTTTTTCTTTTCATATATGCATTATATATATCAAATATATGAAACTGCTTTCCCCATAAAAATTTACCGTTTTATGTATAATTTTATATAGAAGGGATTGCTCTATGAAAAGCTGTCACATTCGTTATAAGGAAATTTGCTATAGGGAGTACGCTACAGGAGGGTTGACTGTATACAGGATAAGTAATGTGTGAGAAAAATAATTTTCATTCCTTGTATTTAAATGTTTATTAGTAACGTAAAAAGTTATAAAAATATGTTTGACAAATCTTGTACAAATACGTTTTTATCTATATTATGACATAAACATATTTTTTACATGCTATATATTTATAGATGTATTTATTTCTTTCAATTAAAATAAATTAAAAATCATTTCAGTATGCTATCTAAAAGAGCAAACGATTAAAAGCGTAAAGTTTGTGAGTATATAAGAGGTATTTGAAATATGTTCTTGATTTCATTCTTATGTATAAAGTAAAACCATAGCTATCCAAAGAATCAGTTATCATGTTTGTAATGAATTTATGATATTTAGATGAAAAATCAATTAATGCAACAATGTGGGTGACACTGAATATTTTGTTTAAATATAATTATTTTGTATGTAACTATTGTACAATGTTGTATTTTTGAGAATCAAATGAATTTGATATGCCATTTTTCATAAATGCTGAAGTTTGTTTAGATACAACTTAAAGACTTAATTTATCCTTCAATTCTTATTTTATCAAAAAAAATGTATCATTTGAGACTTTGTAAGTTTTGGTTCCACTATTATCAAAATAACTTTCCTCGAACACTAAAGAAAAAGTGAATCATGCATATTGTTATTAGTCTTATTTCATTTATTGGAATATCAACTAAATTAAGTCATTTTTAGCAATTTAAAATTTAACATATGTTTAATTTACCTATTCCTAGTTTAATGAATTCGAATATAATTCAATTTTAACATTTCTTTATAACAAATATGTGAAGTCTCAGGTTTTTGAAAAGTGACATCTGTTGTTGAGAAAATTTGTTAGCAATAGCTTACTAGGTTTTTGAATATGGAATTTATTTTTATATAATTCTACTAATAGTCATCCATATGGGCTGCAAACAGTGAATTATAATATAGAAAAAAGAAGAGGTGAAAGGTTGTATAAGTAAATAAATGTTGTTTTATATTTATTTAAATATGATGCCTTTCCATTAAGAATTGACAGTTAAATTCATAAAACTAAAATGTTGTTGTTTTAGAATGCCACCGATATCCTTTCCACCCTAAACAGTAGATTTTGTGTGGAATATGATAATATAGAATATCTAAGATTTGTGAAATATTTACACATTTGTAAAAAAATATTTTTTCTCATTAATAGATGCCACTGGCGCAATATCTGAACCTCTTCACTACCTATAAGATTAATAAAATAAATTCTAAATTAAATATTTTATTTACATCTTCTTTAAAACTACTAGATTTAAAATATTTAAAAATTATATTTGAAATGATAACTGTAATATTTATTATAAATTTATGCTTTTTACAACAATAAAAAATACTAACATTAACAAATAATATACAATGTCATACATTGATTGCACTGTTGTAAAATAATACGTTATATCACTCTTACTGGACGAAATAAACATACATGCAAAGTAATAATAACCAAATTTCTTTAAAGCAAAGACCATTGCAATATAACTTATAATATAATTGTTATTTTCCCATTTTTAAACGTGTAAAAAAAATTTTTTATGGTTAAAAGTCAAGGTGACCAGATTCTGTCAAAAATTTTGTGTTCATTGATATTTTCTGAATGAAAAATTTGAGCAGCGGTTTTTGACCAAAAGACCTCAACAGGTCAGACTTGAAAAAAAGTAGAAAATTCTTTTGAATTGTTTTATATCTTTAAGAAATATAAATGAATTGTAATTTATAACTGACGAAAAAAGATCTATTTAGATGCAACATGATTGACGCTGTGTTTGACATCTTTACAAACTTTTTTTGTGAGAGTACATGCTGCTTCTCAGTACTTCGTAATTCACAACCTCTCCACCTTCAGTTGTTAAATATATAACATGACATTGTCAAACTGAAGATGATTTTCAAAAAGGCGAAGAAATTTTACGCTACATATAGTATCTGTTTAGCACATTAACTGCATAAGAAACGACTAGCAAGTTAACACATATTATATTTTGGAAACACACATATACGTGTAGCACATTGTATGATAATGCTCTACATGTATATGATATGGTTAGCAGCAAACACTTGGAAATATTTGGCGTATAAACTTAGAATAACTTAAGACGCGCCAGGCACATATCAGTGTCTCTCCAATATATGTATTTGTGTATGCGCTATCCGAGTATTTCATATCCAACAAAAAAAAAAATTGTTATTATTTTACTATAAGTGCTATTATATTTATTCCAGAATAAATACGAAAACATGTGACGCCATCTTGTTTTTGACCATGTGTCTGACAGGTTAATACAAATATTTTGTGATCAGAAAATGTTTCCATTCAAATTAAACTTGGTTTAGTAAGCTTTGAAGGAATGTGCTGGTACATAAAATGTAGAATACTTATAGTCAAATGTTGACATAAATTTTCCATGCTATTTTTCTTCACAAGAAATGCCATTGCTGATTACATATAACCACATAAAACAAAATAAAACAGTTTAAAAGTACTGGTAAACACTGGTGTTAAATAATGTACAAGTAATATATTATTAATCAAAACTAATATTGACTTTCTTACACTCCTGTTGATTATCTTGAAAAGATTATTGTATTAGTTTTATTGAAAGCAACCAGATCAGTCATTGAATGCATCAAAATTATCTGGGACTGATAACTTTCAATACAATTAACAATCATCCATTTCTTTACCATTTATACAAGACAACTGGCATTCTAAACTGATTTTTTTTTACACACTAATAACAAATTTTCACCATTAATAATTCACTCATTTCTTCAAAGGTCACCACAAATTATATTTAAACAATGAATCAATCAATTGATGGATTTTTTCAACTATATCTGGAAACATTCTGAAAGTTATTCTGATTGTTTACTTTGTCAATACTTCAGTAGAAAATAAAAATTTCATTTTTTATAAATAAAGTAAGTACAACAAAGTCAATATTTTTTATTACGAAGACAATGACAAATGTTTAAATAATGTTTGGTGAGCCAAATGTCATTCTGTATATGAAAAAACAATTATATCTAAATCGGCTTAAAAATAATTATATTAAGTTAAAAATTATTGATAAAAATAGTGCAAAGGTAGATTTTGTTGACTGAAATGTGTTTTGGTTATCGATATGATGAAATATTTTTATGTGTATGTATGGGTTTAATTAATATGAATAAAAAATACGTAACGATCATTCTTTTAGTAAAAAATATATGTATCAAATTGCACTCTATGAATAAATGTTTTTATTTATAATTTAATGAATTTTTGTGTAAAAAATAATTCAAATAAGTGATGGTTTAATTAAGCTAAAATCGAATAATTGTATTCTCAATTTTAGCGACTCTTAAAAATTATAATGAAAACAAAATTGGATTTTTATAAAGCAAAAATCAGCTCACAATGGCTGTAAGCTGCTATCAATTATTATAAGAGTAAACACAGTGATTTTTTTTTTACCTTATTATAATGAATTTATGAAAATTCAGTAAAAGTTGGTAACACTAAATTTTTCATATTTTTGAACCATAATACATATTTCAATAGTATTTTGTTTTCATTACAATATTTACATCTATGCACGATTGTCTATGTCATTCTTCCTTTCAATTTATATTGTATATTATCCAGTCATTCAACATGTTAGGTTATTTTATCGTAAGTATTACTAAATTTCATTAAATTTAATTTTTGTATATTTAAAAACTAAGTATTCTCAATGGAAGTTGATGTGAGTAAACGTGACATGAAAGGCTTTCAAAACAATTATTTTCAAAGCATATTTCTCAATATCATTTGAAATAAATGTTTTATTCAATAACCATTAAGTAAGATAAAAAAAAATCATTCTTAAATGTCATCTATACTCTTTCGTTATTTAAAATTATTGAAGAGATAATATTTTTTTCATTTATACATATTAAATAATATATGGACGGTTATACTGACATCTTCCTATAACACTTTTTAGGTTAAGCACCTAGCTCTAACGTCTCGTTCAATGTAACATTTCATTGGTATATTGTATTAATGTGCTAACTTGAAAATATGTGTCGAAAGTAAAAGGAAAACATCTGAATATGTACATTGATTTGATATTTACAAACGTAATGTAAAAGCTATAAAATGTAATCCTCAAAAAATTACATTAACAGACATAAGATGAGCTATAACTCATTTTGTAAATATACTGCAAATGCAAGGTGAACACATTAGCATGGACTCAGTTTCGCTTGCTGCTGTTTATCAGATATTTACAGCAATGTGTGAGCAAATGTTTTTCTCTTTCCGTTGAGCCATTCTGTTGGTGAATGGACTGTCCGGTTCCCCTCTCTCTTGTATAAACGTCCAAGCCATATTGACCTAGAACAAGAAATGTAAATTATTTTAAAGATTGTATGTTAACACATTGTATTTGGGAAAGATACATTATGGATTTAAACGCAACTCTTATAGAAAACGAGAGACAGTTACCGATATTGGATGTAGTTGAGTTTGAATGGTGTAAAACAATGATTTTTGTACTACATTCATGTATGTTGTAATCTACTTTATATTCATGTGAGTAGATATTTATTTTGATAAAAATGAGAATATTTCAAACCAATATATCAACTAAAAGTTCTTGATGAAAATTCAATATTAATTTGGACTGGTTAAACTTTGACACTTTTTGTTTTCCAAAATTTCAAACCAAAATTCATGGAATTTCAATGTCATTAATAATAAATTTAATTCACATCAGTCCTTCCATGCATTGGAATGCCTGAATGTGGCGAAAGGCGAAACTTGGGTCAAGAATTGTGAAAATATATGGAGCTTGAACAATTCAAATTCAAAAATACTTTATTTAGAAAATAATTATATCACACACTGTACTTATGTCATGCATGCCCAAATTTAAAAAAAAAATATTTGGCAAACTTTGGTTTTGCTTAAACAGAAAAATACATACATGTTTTACTTCTGAAGTTTCTAAATTTTGTCTTCAAGTCTAAGTTCTAAATTTTGTTTTTATTCAAAGCAAATAAATTTAGATATCTACGATATTAGCTTGGTGGCTTATCTCAAAATTAATTTTGGTATTTTTAATTCATCAAAAAATTGTGATCAGTTATTAGTAGCATCAGATGTCAAATGTATATAGAAGTTGTCATCATAGGAAACATTGCCGTCAGCTGATATGTTCTTTGCATGTAGAGTGAGTAAAAAATAGCATTTAGTGTCTGATAGCAGTTGAGTGGTAAATTGGAAAATCTAGTGTGTTTTTTCTTACCTTCTTCTGGGAAACTGATGACAAATGTCACTATGTCATCTGTGACAGTATGTGTAACAAACTTGGAGAGTCGTTTTTCTTCAACACCATTTTTATGAAGAGTCGCCATGAAATCAGTAAGCTGCCGTGACATTCTAAATTGAATCTCAACCTCCCTTCCAGCAAATACAAGTGCATCCTGAAAGTTTTTTGTATAATTTTATAACAATTTCAGAAAGCAACATTTCCGCTCTCCGTTCTCAAAGAGTATGATCAGCATTCTGAGTTATATTGGTGCATTAAAAAGTTGACTAATCTGGAAAATGTCTAGTTACAAATTGGGTACACTAATGATTTGGTAAGTTCCCTTTTCATTGAACGAAGATCATTGGTTTTGTGAAATTTAATTTATGAACAAGAAACTTAAAATGAAATGTAATTACAGTTAAGACACTTACTTGATGTGTGATCGGTACAAGACCGAATAGTCTTGTAGCTTTTGTTGGACCCCATTCTCCACTAGCGCAGTCTGGGAGTGGCACCATAACTGTCTGTAACTCTGCACAGCATATCTGTAAAACAAATCAATAAATTATTTCTTTACCTTTTGCAAAGAATCCTATAAATATCAAAATGAACTCAGGTATTTACTTGATTTAGGTTATGTTAGTTCCTGCTATTAATAATTGTTACTTTACCTAATATATTTGATAATAAGATTATATTCAGTGAAATAAATTTGTCTTAATTTAAATATTGCGATATAAAAATTTATCCATTGCGATTTGTAGGTTTTAAGTCTGTCAATAAAATGGAGCTTAAAACCTTGTAAAAATGTAACATTGCATATGATTTTTTAAATAATAAAACACATTTTTTTAGTACTTATTTCCACAATATATTTTTTGATCAGAACTGGTTTCGCTCATCACGAGCATTATCAACTGATAGAATACAATTTACAAACAAGTCTATTTATACAAAACAAAAAATTAATTTGAGTTAAAGGTAGCAGGTGTACAAAACCATGGGTTCAAGAACTAGGAACACAATTTACATAAAATCATACAATATTGATACAAATAAAGTAAATTAGTATAAAAATGTTTCCAAAACTCAATATTTATTCAAGTTTCCTTCTCTTGTTTAGGTGACCATATATGTGTATAAACAAACAGTTACAAAATAAGTATTGTTAAAATTATATGTTTTCAGAACATATATTTCTCAAAATAGAAAATATTATATTTCGGCAAAGTCATTGCATTTCGGCCATGCAACGATGGTCGAAGGGTCAAAAGATATTTACAAAAATAATCACATTTAAAATATTGGGTTACCTTAAATTTGCAAACACTTTTGAATTTCATAGGTTCACCGGTGAGGTATTCTTTGGGTGTGACAGCGTTTGCAAATATGTCCAACAGGAATGCGCCACTGCAAGGTGCATGCACTCTGAATGATACCACATTGCCAATAACAGACTGGAAAAAGAGATAATCAAAATTATTGTCTGCTCATTATGCTTGAAAGACGCAAAAAGTTTTTAACATATGTGTATCATGTTAAATTATTGAACGAAGGTAAGAAGTGCATAATTCTGTCAAATTTATACCCAAAAGGTATTCAATGACATGAGAATTTTACAAACCTGCATGACAAATCGTTTGAGGCTGACTCCATCGAATCCATCTCCTTCGGTATCGTAAAACTTGAGATTGTAGTGGAATATAAGAGTGCTCTGCATGTGCGCGGGCATTGCGATTCTTACTGTAGCAGCACCTTTAATGAAAAATAACATTTCTTGAAGATCCTACTGGGTAGAAGCAATCAAAAATATCTCTTGGAAAACAACATTGTATTATGGCTATATTTTCTTAAAAATTGAACATAAATGTCAAATAATCCTTTTTGTATTGAAATATGCAGGCAATAATTTTCAAATTTATTTTAAAGTGTTTGTATATTAATCGTGGCTTTGTCCACCTGAGTATCTCATGCTTATAAAATTTTAATTTTTTCGTTTATACAAATTTTATTTCAAGAACTCGAGCTCTTCTCGAAGAGTCAAACATGCTTGAGAATTGTGGATATGAATAATTGTTGTTTCTTCTTCCAATGACTTTAATTACTAGGATTTAAAATTTTTCAATAATATTTCTTTGGGTATTACAAACACACTTATATAAGGTGTTAAAAGGGATGTCGTAAAACTCCTTATGCTTTTCTAGTACAGATTTTTTTTTATTCCAAGCTGTCTGATGATTTTTGACACTCTATTGAATAGAAATGAGCATCGAGTTTGTGGCTTTTTTGCAGATCGGTTTTCTTTCATAAATTAAATTAAATTGATGATATGATATTGGAACATAGCTTTAAATGCAGATTTTTTAATTTGAGCTTTAGAGAGCAAATGTTAAATTGGGAAAAATATTGTTTTTCTATATAGTTGGCGGATATTTGAGTTCTTTTAGTTAGAATATATAGTTTACCTGTTGCGTCTGTGTACATCACGGCTTTGGTATTTGCATCACTAAAGTAAAGTCCATATCGGAAAAATAGCGATCTTACAAATGGCAATTCTTCAAAGTCCCTCAGTGTTATCGGCGTTTTAAGGAGCTGCCAGTCAGATTGCAAGGGGAAGAATTCATAAATAAACTCTCGCGGATCAGTCAAGAAATAATGGTCATCATATTCATATCTGAAATAGAAAAATTTGTTGTATCAAATATATTGTAGAATAGAGTTGCCAGACTTAAAAAAATTTATAGTGAAACTCACATATTAGAAGCGAACATGGCTGTATTTGAATCATCAGATCTTTTAAAATAATTATCCATTTTTATACAATCCAAAAAATTACGGCTTTTTAAAGAATAAATACACATTTTTTATTATTTTTTTCACAATATATTTATTTATACACATGTAATATAATGCAATACCTTAAGCTGTCACTCTTCCCTTTATTGCCAGGCTTCGGAGCATCTTTGGCATTGACAAGATGACGTGCCCCCCAATTACACTGAACAAAGCGCCAAGCACCTGCTACGTACACTGCGTTCCACGAATTTCTGAATCGGTTGTCTTCAAAGCGGACACCTGGTTGATATCCTGCTGATTTACTGTAGCCTTTGATAACAACGCAGTGAAGACCGGCATAACTGTTGAATTTAAAATAAGATAATTAAAAGAAAAGCTGGTGTAGGACTTAACATGACGAGCGGAATAAAATGAAATACACAAGCAAAGAGTGTTCTTTAGCGAGAAGAAAATTGTTCAAATTATAATGCATCATACGCACGAATAATTCATGACACATTTTCTGTGGCAATCATTTTGTGTAATATATATGTATTTGTAACTCTTATATTTTTTTTAATCGAATTCCTCTGGGGGCTTTTGGGTTTCTTAAAATTTCAATGATATATTCATACTTCAGCTCTATTTTTTGAGTTCACACACATACTAAATAATTTTATGCAATTATGACTAAAAATGCTGATAGAACTAATATAATATTTTGATTTGTTATGCCAACAATCAACAGCAAAAAGAAAATGTTAAATTAGAAAATTCAAAAGCATCTAAGTTTTACAGTTCTTAGAGTTAAATGCCTTATAATTTTTCTAATACAATATTTTCTATTAGCAAGCCATATATGTGTGTCAATGACATCTGTGAAAATATTTTCATTTGAGAGATGATAATAATAGGTTTACCTGCAAAGTCTCTTGAATAGCACATGGTAACTCTCTGTGCCATGCTTGATGCCTCTTAAAAGTCCCATTGGGGTATCTCCTCTGAGGTTTTCATCAAATTGCATAGTGTTCAAATTTTTTACAGTGATCCAGCGGAAAATGGTTCTGTAAATGTAAAATTAAAATGTTTGTTAGGAATTCATTTACCCACTTTTCTATAGCAGTCTATGTATTTATTTATTCATTAGTTTCTTTTATTTTGAAGATGTCGCGGCTAAATTTATTGTAAAGAGATAATTCTAGTTTTGCATTGTAAAATAACTTATTGATGTGTAATTAAAATTTCATAGTTAATGAAGTCCAAAGTTTAAACTAAAAGTGCAAGTAACAAATATTGGAACAATGATTATGACAATCAGAAAATATAGATGTCTCCTATATTACAAGCTATTATTATGAGCCCCAATGGTGCTAATAAATTACTGTTAACTTGAGGTTGAAAATTATCTAAATAAAATTTTTTCTCAGCATTTAATTAGGTGATAAAAGATAAGAACTTGTAGTAAGTCTTTTAGAGTTTGTTTGCTCACCTTGCTTTTTCAATATCTGATCCACACCGACCTACCAACTGTCTCACAAGATCTGTGAATGTTTTTTGATCTTCTTGGGCAACCTTTAAAGACAATAAATCAACTAATTGAATTATCAAATATAAAAATGAAAGTGTTGCTTTAACTGGTTCTTTAACTCCTCTTTATGAAAATTTTTAAAGTTTCAAAGGTTTTCATAGAAGGGAACTTGCTCTTATCCAGGTTTGTGATTGTATTGTTGTATTTTGAGATATGAAATACAATAATTTAAGTATTTTTTTGTTGGGCCAGTTATTTTAATTTCTTTAGGTCAGCATAGCCGAGTTCATCAACATTTATATTAATTCAATATTATTTGACCGATTTCAGAAAAGCTATAACTATTCCATTGGAAATTTCCAATTTGTATACTTTGTGTTAAGCAACAAATGCTTTTGACATAAAGCCCTGACGGCAAATGTTTAATATCACGGAATGAGCATTAAATGAGCCAGTTATTCACGCTCACAATAAACGAAGCACAAGTGTTTTTTTTTTGTCATATTGCTTGTCAAGACAAAATGCTACGGGAGCTCTTGATGAAAGGATGTCACAATGCTTAGGATAATTGACAGATTTCAAAAAGCTGTGAGAAAAGTAGTTGATCATGAGATATTGGATTATTCAAAAAATGACTACACCCGGAGCAACAGGAATGTGACTAGTAAAATTATAACTATAAATGTCTACATATACATACGGAGATAGCAATCTGGTCAACTTCTGCAAACTCCATAGGGTCATTATAAATATGGAACTTGGTGAGAGCTGGAGGTGCTGGTGGTGGTGCACGAGCAGGGTAAGGGGCCGCTACTTCCGCCGCATCTTCGAAGAGTGACTCGGCTCGCATGTATTCAGATCGCTTCTCATTTATAAGCTCCAACATCTCGTGGCTCTGCTTCTCAACCAATGCAGCAGTTGCAGCTCTGAAATCAAACATAGCATTTTGCTGTAGGATATACTATTTAATGTTATATTTAATCCTAACGCAGTATACAGATGTCTCTGTTTCTTTTTTTTACCTGAAAATTTTGTCATATTGGAGTTAGTCAGAGAAGTTTATTTATAACGTTGAGCTCAATAACCTGCTTTTGATTCCATCACTGTTCTGTTGCATCCGTGTGATGGAAAGCCTGAAGATGCCGAAAGGCGAAACCCTGGTCGTTAGTGACAAAACATGTGGAATCGTACGAAGTTGTAACAATTCAAATTTGATATTGAAATTCCATCAAGCACCTTCAGTCGATATCATAAATTATATCAATTATCTGCGTTTGTTACCCAAAGAACTGTTTATTATTCGGTTGCTCAAACTCTGTATTCAGGTTACACTAAGAATATAAGCTAGCTTATCAAATTATTTATGCCCAATTTTAGTATCTGTTAAGTGGAAGGAAATGTATACATATCTACTACAACACTGACTATACGGTTTACCTTTCATGTTCAAGCATCTTCCTGGTGAGACTTTCCTTTTTCTTGTCCCGTCTCAGGGTCATATTCTTTTCCAGGTCGTCCTTTTCTTGTTGGTGTCTCAGCGTAAGTACATTTTGTTCATCGGGCTTTTTTCTTTTGACTTGCATTTCTCGTTCAAAGCGATGCGTCAATCGCTCCAACTCTTTCTCCCACTCATCCTGAAACGTCATAAATCAAATAAAATTCAGTGAGATAATAAATATGATATTACATACAACAGTAACTTGTAAATGAAGCGTGGATCCTCTTTATTTATTAGTGATAAAAATCATTCTAGTATCAATATTGGGTCAAGAAAGATTCAATTGACTGGTGACACTTTCTAAATTGTACAAACTCTAGAACATTGAACTTATAAGGAATTAATTTACTAATTTTACCATGAGAAGCATTCATTAGTTTAATTTTTTTAGATATATATTTAAATAATTGTCCATATACAACCTTAGATTCATTCTGAGAACTTTGACAGATGGATAAAAAAGCATTACTGATTCCAATGTTTAAGCAGATATGAATGTCAAATGAGTTTACTTGTTTAATTAACCCAAAGTTGGTAGGCATGATATAATGTGATAAATAAAGCTGGAAGGTAGATGGTTGTAATATTTTCACAATTATTGAACTTTTGACAGTTAGTTAATGAAGTAAACTCAACGACAACACGGTAAAATATCCTTTATTTGTTATGACATACCCTAAATTCGTCTCGCATTCGTTTATCTTCTTCTTCTCGATGTCTTGCAAATCTTCTGTAGAGATCATCTTCTTCCTGGCGGTGTTTCATTTCCAACTGTGTCTGTTCATCTCGATCCTGCAAAGAAAAAATTTAAAAAAAATTACTAACACATCCACAAGATATAAAATACACTATGAATCAATATCAATCAAGTCTCGTATGTAATGGAAAGAGTCCAAGAAGAATATAAAACAAGATGAGAGAGTGAGACAAACATGCAATGCATCAAGAAAAGTATGTATGTGTTACGAGATTCAGTTGATTTCTTTTTCTGGTGATAGGATTAAAAATTTAAATAAAGTCAGATTTCTCTGCAGACTACCAGTTGCCGACTGCTGGAATAGATTATTTCATAATGAAGGGTGTTGGAAGCACACAAAGAAAAGTATGGTTTGGCCAATGAAAGTTTGGAGGGTTAAGTCTTAATTGTAGATAATGATGATGTACAAACATACAACGGAGACAACCTTTCATTAATTTATATATTTTATCATGAATTACCTTACACACTGTAATCATTTATAAAATACAAAAAAAAAATTTGCCAAATATTTTTGTTTTTCCTACTATACTCCTAATCTTTAAAGGTTAATAACAATGGATATTATGTTAAGTCTATTCGAATAAAATAATGACCTTTATAATAAAAATATATTGTAAGATTTATTTTTATTGTTAACATATTTCTGTTGGTATTAAAATAAATGATGTTATTTTTATACAAACAAACATGTATTTATCAAAAGAAATTTAAATAAGAAACAATGTAATAACAGCGTTTCAAAAAGCCGTGTGCCATAGAAATTAGCAATATGCTATGAATTATTATAGAGGATACACGTAAAAAATTATACTTTGACTTTTTCATACAAGGTGATTCCAAATGGAAGAATTATTCAAATTCCGTTTTGAGTATTTAACCGTACAGATAAATGCTAAATATATAAACATGAAAATTTAATTTTAATTATTTTAATTTGCAACGGTCATAAAGTTATACATTGTTTAAACAAGACAATGTTACAATTTGTTTCTATTGATTCAAAATATAATTGTGGAAATTTATTTTGAAATTCTGTTGTGAGTGTAGGACTATTTCACTTATTGGAAAAGAATCTAGAGCAGTGGTTCTTAACCAAGGGTGAAGGGGAGTTGTAAGGTATTTCTGGGGGTTAAGGAGAAGCCTTTAGCAGTATAAATATTTTTTTCGACATTTGAAAGCTTTCTTAATTTTCGATGTCGTCCGTTGACCAATTTTTTCTTTGCTTTAGGATTGCTTCCCAGGTATTATGATGAAAAAGCAACAAAAGCCAACTTATTAATAAAAATAATATTGTTTTGTAATTGATGTATAAAATATTTTTTTTTTATAAACAATATATTATATTTCGCAAAAAATGTATTTTTCTACATTAAAAAATCTTAACACATTTTTAAATGGAGCGAGGAGACCTAATTTTAGATTCAAAGGGGTGCGGCTCACTTAAAAGGATAAGAAACACTGATCTAGAGAATAAATGTATTGATTTTTTTCTTCTAGTCAGAAAGATTACTTATCAAGAATAACCAATAAGACATAGGTTCTCAACCTGGGGTTCGCCAACTTATACGGTCGACAAAAAAATATTTTTTATATGCTCTGGAGTGTATGGGAGGTCGCGAGTCACATGGATTTTATGAAAAGGGGTCGCCACCCGAAAAAGGTTGGGAGCCTATGCAATAAGATATAAATTTTAATGTAATGATTATTAATTTACTCAATTGTCTACTGATTTTATTTTTGAAGCTACTATTTTCTGCGTGAAATGTGTTATTCTTAAGAATGAATAATTTACCGTCACAGTAATTTACAGTCACGTTAGCGTTAATTTTAACCCCATTATGACTGACACGTATATTTTTATAACACCATCTTTGTAAAAAACTTTTTTTACCCCACCATTATATAAAACAGTTATTCATCTATACAAAAGTATTTTACGTAATATTATACCCATACGTCAAATTAATTTCACACGCCAAATGTATTATCATCATTGTTTAAAACTGGTTCGTTAGCTCAAAATATAGTACGTCTTATTTTAATTAAACAAAACAAAAAAAAAACATTCCTCCTTTAAGGGGATAATCATTGCTTGGGAAAATAATTGTGGCGGGGGAATGTATCGTATGAATAACCATTGTTACTATTTACGATTATGAGTGTTGATTATATGAACCAAATGATGCGTATTATGTGTGAAATATAAAAGAAAGTAATTGTGTGATATTACAAGTCATTAACAGCCATCGTGACGAGATTTCGATTACGTGTTAAATTGTAGGTACCAAATTAATTATGTGTTCATTGAAAAATAAATCTGGACTTGGGTAGTAAACGTAATATTGAGACTCAGGCTTGAAAAGTTGAACTCGGACTGAAAAATTTGATCAAATTTCGACCCGTGCAGCGGGTCCCGTCTAGCGTAGTGCTCTGTAACCGGTGTGTCGAGAGATGATACTAGGTATGCCGTGGCGCATTTTTTTAACGGAAGAAAAAAATTCAAACAATTCGTTTACAATATAAAATATTTGTGAATATAAAACCATAGGCTACATACATATTATAAATACAGTATGAAATTTGCGTCTATAAGAAAAATAAATAAACAATACAAAAAAATGAGCCATTTTTGACAAATGCGTTGATGGTGAATTATTTGAATTTGTCTAAATTTTAACTAGCGGTGTGCCGTAAATTTTTATAAAGAAGCGTTGGTGTGTCGTGGATGACAAAAGGTTACGGAGCACTGCTCTAACGGACGCTTAGTAAATGTTTAATATTACAAAACAAAAAGGTTCTGTTATAAAAAAAAATATTTCGGACACCTATAATTATTTTTTCTTTTTTTGGAAAGTTTATATAATGTGCTTTTAGGGTTGAAGTATGTATATTTTGAAAGATAAATATTGTGTTTTTTTTGTATCTATCTGAAATTAAATTCATGACGTCAAATATTATATATGCTGAAACGCTGTTTCAAAAAAGTGTGCAATGTTGTAAGTAAACAGTTCCGAATATTATGTTGATTATGATGTCACGTGATAGTGATGAAGAGGCGCGCGGGGTATGGTGTTCCGATAGCAGTGATAGTCGTAAACTTGTATGAGGCAAGCGTGAGGCAGTGTGCTATCAGCTGCCGGCTCGCTGTGGCCTCCGCACGTTTGATAATATGTCAACGACATAACAGTCGCCATTTCAGTCGATTAAGTAACAATACAGCTGCCTAAACATGCATAAATTATTGACAACAGTCAAGGCGTCCTCCGGCTTGGCGGGCCGCAGATTCTTCCACAAAGAAGTCACCGTGATAAACAGCCAATGTGACGTGAGCTCGGATATTTACAAAGAAAACTACGGACTCATGTCTCAGCTGGTCGGTGAGCTTAGACAGAGAACGTCACAGGCGAGGGAGGGCGGCGGGGAAAAGGCAAAACGAGCGCAGACCGCCAGAGGCAAACTAGACGCCCGCACGAGAATCGAAAAGTTATCCGATCCGGGATCCGATATTCTAGAACTAACGCCTCTCGCTGGACCTCCTGCGAGCGGCGGACTTCTTACAGCGGTTGCCAGAGTCCACGGTCGCCCCGTTGTAATCGTCGCCAACGATCCAACAGTCAAAGGTGGCACATACTTCCCAATAACTGTAAAAAAACACTTGAGAGCTCAAGAAATAGCACAACAATGTAATCTACCTTGTGTATATTTGGTTGACAGTGGTGGGGCTCACCTTCCTGATCAAGCTGAAGTTTTCCCGGACAAAGATGACTTCGGGAGAATTTTTTATAACCAGTCGAATATGTCGGCAATGGGGATACCTCAAGTTGCAGTGGTTATGGGGTCGTGTACGGCGGGTGGTGCGTATATTCCTGCTATGTCAGATGAAAGTGTCATCGTTAGGAATCAAGGAACTGTATTTCTTGCCGGGCCACCGCTCGTGAAAGCGTCTACTGGAGAGCAAGTGACAGCTGAACAGCTAGGAGGAGCCGATTTGCATTGTCGAACGTCTGGGGTGACCGATCATTACGCGCAAGACGACGAACATGCCCTTCATATTGCTAGGGATATTGTAAAGAATTTAACTTGGTCAGATACGACACCGAGTAAATCAACTGAGTATGATGAAATTGAAGAACCGTTGTATGACCCGAAAGAATTGTACGGAATTGTCGGTGCAAATTTACAAAGACCTTATGATATACGTGAAGTTATCGCTAGGATTGTTGACGGAAGTAAGTTTCACGAATTTAAAGAACTTTACGGAGAAACTTTGGTGTGTGGATTCTCTAAACTGTACGGAAAGCCTGTGGGAGTGATTGGAAATAATGGTGTTTTACAATCGGAAGGAGCGTTGAAAGGTGCTCACTTTATCGAACTATGTGCGTCAAGAAAAATACCGCTGATTTTTCTTCAAAATATAACTGGATTTATGGTTGGAAGAGATGCAGAAGCCGGAGGTATTGCTAAAAATGGAGCCAAAATGGTTATGGCAGTGAGTTGTTTCAAGGGGCCAAAACTTACAGTCATTGTAGGGGGAAGCTATGGGGCAGGAAACTACGGAATGTGCGGTAGAGCATACTCCCCCAACTTTTTATACATGTGGCCAAACGCCAGAATCTCTGTAATGGGAGGTCCACAAGCCGCTGGGGTACTTTGTCAAGTGGCAAAAGACAAAGCTGCTAGAGAAGGGTTGACGTGGACAGATGAACAAGAAAAGGCGATTCGAGCGCCACTAGAAGCGCAATTTGAAAAAGAAGGCGTACCGTGGCATAGTTCTGGCAAACTTTGGGACGATGGTGTTTTAGATCCTGCCTGCACGCGGAGGGCTTTAGGACTAAGCCTGGCTGCAGCGCTGAACGCTCCGTTCCCGGAAACGCGATTCGGTATCTTCAGAATGTAAATTAATGTAATTTACATGTCAATGAGGAGACAGAAGGACATTGGGAACCGCCTCCAGAAATTCTCGCGCACCACGTTTGGTTATGGTGATGCGACCCACGAGTTTGGTTCTTTGCCTAGTGTCTTGAATTAATACGCAGTTATTATGTATTCGTGAATATTTAAATAGTGTCATGTGGGTTTTTGTTTAGTGTATAGTTATGTTTTCATGGACGAAGATTTGAATTCTATTGAATAATATACGCCTCAATGTTTACGCTTTGGTAAAAAACACCTGTGGAAATAAAATAAAGTAAATCATAGAAATTCCGATGTGATAATAAATATTTTTAAAATTCCAAATATGGTATATTTAGATACCCTTACAAACTTTACACAGTCAGAAAATGTAACAATATTAAATGATCGATTGCAGATTACATTTTTTTCCTACATATGTAATATTTATCAAACGGAACTAAACCAATAAGTTTCATATGTTTTATGCGAGTTTTGTTTTACTTATAATCTATCTACTGAAGACTCGAAAGCTCGGGTAGGATGGGAAAAGAAAAATAGAAGAAAAAATATTTTTAAAAACCAGTCTTCAGTCATAGATTAGAAACTTTCGAAGATGATTTTTTTAATCAATTAAAGGATTTGTATCTAGACAGTATGGATGTTTTTTCATGTATTGCATGACTACAATTTCTTAATAATATGGATAGAAACAATAATTTCTGAGCAATAAAATAGTGGGTTATCAAAACAAAGAAATTATTGTTGTGATTGAATTTTATCTTCGAAATGAGATAACGTATGTCAAAAAAACACACAACTTAACTAATGATAAGGAGAATATGATAAAAAGTATTATTTTAAATAATTCTAAATTACTTAAATAAAAAAAAAATAGTAAAAACTTATCTCAGTTTTTTATAAAATGTAATTTATTATCTGTAATGATTAGTAGATTAGTTGTTTGATGAGATGATATATATATATAACATAAATATTATTTCTATCAATAAAATATTTTTCGAGAGAAGGGTGAGGCCAGGGAAGTAATTCGCTAACCATGAAAACTTTCTGGTGCTTGCATTATTAAGTTGCAATGTCTAGTCTAGAGGCTTGAATTCTCATTTGAAACAATTCAAAGATGTTTTCATTCATAAAAGCCAAAATGTGTACCTCTATAGACGTGTTACTATTTTTATGACACTCGTACGACAAAAAGATTGTGTCATCATACTCTTATTAAAGTGGCATCTACATCCCCTTTTAGAGTCGGTCATTACGATCATATAATATTTCACATTGAAGATCCATTGTGTTCAAAAGAATTAAAACAATAGCCAAAAGATGATCGCAGAGATAGCTGCTAAGTATATCAAAGGATGTATTATGTAAGTCAACATGTGAAAGGTTTACGAAATGGGAATTATAATTAATAATTAATATAATACGGAAATGAGCAGTGCTTTTTTGATGTGTTCTGCAAATTTTATTGCGATATTTTTGTCTTATAAACCTTATAAATACCAGCCTATTTTAGAAACTAACCATAAAAAATAATAAATATGATATCAACTGAAAATAATTGATGGAATAATAACATCAAATTTGAATTGTTGATACTTTGTACGATACCACATTTTTTGTCACTAACAACTCAGGTCTCTTTTTTCGACATCTTCAAGCATTATATCACACGGATGAAACAGAAGACATTTATAAAAAATATCTTTCTTAAAAATTGTCGCATCTGTATAATGTCCAGTAATTTAAATAATAGTTTTATGTTGTTTGTAAGAGCAAAAATTAAAAAAAATATATGTTTATTAAAAAATAACGCTCATATAATAGTAACTCTAATCCGATTAATATTACTACTGCAGGCAATAAAAGCTGACGTATCGCTGAATGTTTGTTTTTGTAAATACTAAATATAAATTGGTTAAAGCAGGACAGAAAGTGTTATATTTGAAATAGATACATATTTCGCAGCATGTATAGTTTTTATTTATGCTGCAAGCGAAATGCACGCTGGCATATGCTTGCTCGGGCATAAAATAGAAAAAAATACCTGGATTTCTCCAGATGTTCAATATGCCTCAAAATGACAAATCTAGGCGTTAACAAATTTTACCGACAATAAAAAAACATGTCGTTTAAACGTGCTCAAAAAACTTGGGTAGATAATTCAGCTACTAGGATTATTCTTATATATTCGTGGAGCCGATAGATCGGCCCCGTAGGATTTAGAGTTAATGTCAATTTAATAAATTAATGTCAATAAAAGAATTTTTCATTATATGTGCGAAGATAATAGACACTGAAAAATAAATCAGTGAATATATCGACACACAATAGTGATAAAGCTATAGTTTCATTGAAAAAAGCTGCAAAGGTGATGTGTCATATAAATCTCTTCATTTTTTTGTTGTTACATGTCACCATAGACAAATATATATCAAAACACTGAGAATGAATAATTTTGAATGATTGCAAGGAGCGACAGTAGATGGCAGTATCATACGACGACAATATTTAATTACAGTCAGATTAGGCTTGTCGGTTAGAAAAGTCTAGCTCTGACAGAAAAAAAACATGTTTTCTGTTACATATTCCGGTATACTTTATCTTATTGCTAGTCCAAAAAAGGTATCTTAAATATGTTTTAAAAAAATATCGATAGAATATTTAAATTTCAATATGTTAATTGTTAATACTCAAACGTATATGAGTGTTAATGGTTTCAACATTTTTTTGCAAAAGCTATATTTTTTTTTCGGAATTTAGATTGATTTTTCATCAAAACTCAATCTTTTTGTAATACCAACATAACCGACAAAAAAATATTTGTTGATGGGATAAACTTTGGGTGGCAGTGCATGGAACAAGTTAAAATTTACTCCGTTAAAAATCTTCTAAACATGGAAAAATTGTGTTTATCTTGTAGGCAATTATCTGAAAGTACCAGTTTCTTTTGAGTGACAATTTTCTTTGAACATTTGGCATTGACATTTAAAAATGGGTGCCAACCATTCACGGAAAGCACTGTGAATAACGCATCCAGTATCCACCTCAATAAAATAATGACCCATGGGTCACATTCAAGTGCCCAAAGGCCGCATATGTGAATAATTTAAAATGCATAAAAACCGAAAATTCTTGACCTCTGGCATAAAAATCTTTGCGGTTGCGCTATTATTAATCGGCACTGAGAGTTGTACGTGACTGTCAATGAGTTTTCACTTATATAATTGAATATTTTTTACACAAAATCGAACTGTCGTAGAGAATGAATTAAATTAAAATTTTGACGTAAAAGTGTTGCCATAAAAATGTAATTGTACATGCAACAAAATTTAAAATTAGAATCACAATACTCAATTGTGACACTACGCGGAGAATTTCAGTAAAGAGTTTACAATAACCCAACGGTAAGCTGTGCGTAAAACTTGGGATATTAAAAAAATACTTAACGATTTCGGAATGACTTTTAGAATAACATGTCTTCTAGTCTCCCTTGTACAATTTGTAAAATTTTGGGTATTTCCTTTTAAATTACAAATGTTTTCATAGAAAACTTCAATTTCATTCAAAATTCATTTTCATAAAAAAGTGTTTCATAGAACTAAAAAATGTTAATGTTACTGAAGTTACGTGACAATATATACATTGGCATGTGGTGGATATCAACACTGAGAGAACGAATATTGTTTCATTCTTACGTCGCTATCTTCATTGAAAATATGAATTTGATCGCGGTAAAGCATTATTTCCAGGAGCAAATTGAGAGATTTCTGCGTTCCGAGTGGTTTATATGATTGATTAATTTATAGGATATGTGACCCCTTGTATATTAAAAATCTATTATAACTTAGAAAGCTGAACTCATTGTGTAAAAAGCTTCAAATGTTAACATTAACTGATATGTAATGACTTATTTTTATGATTTATATATAATGTTTTCATGAATTCAATTGAAGTAACTGGGAAATAGTAATAATTTATGAATTCAAACTTATTTATATGTTTTATGAAACAGCTCTATGAAATTTTACGGTAGTTTAAAAATGACGACTATTTTCTATATCAAACACGTTTCTTGCGGCTCTTAGCGGGTAAATTTGCCGCCCAGTCAATAAAAACCATTTAAACAATGAATTCTCAATCATATATTATATGTAAAGAAGAAAACGTTGACTTAATCGTTTTCATTATTCTTTTTATTCTGTTATTTTCAAAATAGCTTAAAGTTACGTTTATATAATATTAAGATTACAGTTATTTAATATTATTGCATGAACTTATTATATCCTAAAGCCATATTCATTGGCCTGAAGTAGTTTTTGAGTTTGAAATACTGCTATGCATTGTTCTATGTAATGTTGAGCCGCGAATGTTGCATTGAGAAAAGTTGTGCAAATCATGAAGTGAATTGCTTAACTCATGTCAATGTATACAATTCTAGCAATGCACAAGATGCTGAAATTGTATGCATTGACGTAAATGATTTATTTTTGTCTCTCTTTAAAAAAAGAAATCCCAACAAATACATATGTTAGAGCGTCACTACTGACACGTATTCCCGTCAAGATAATTATTTTATTATTGCCAGTCGTCGAAACGGGCCCCCATATAAATAATTATGCAAATCGAGCACCACGGCACTGTTGGATAACGTAACATTATACGAAAACCTGGCGACCTCGGCAAGGTCGCGATTCTCGATTTGTTATACCTACACCCAGCACTGGTATCGCTGTATCGTTTTGCCTGGCGGGTATTGAGAGATTGAGTCCAAAAACAATTGTAATCTTCTTGTAATTTATATATAAAAAACGATGAAATGAAGTGATGTGAGGCAAGTTAAAGGTTAAAAATTAAATTTTACACAGAATATTGTATTGTCAAATGGCGGTTATTACAATTCTGCGTTGTTTTATGGTGGGGAAGTCAATGATGATAATTATTAATTTAATATGTAAATCACATTGAAAAAATCTGCTAAAACTTTCTATATTAGACATTCATAATTTACTTCATTTATGAAATAACGAAAGATTTTAAAACAAACCTAAACAAATATTTATGTATACATTCTGGTATATCGGTACAGGAACTTTTTACTAGGCCTTGAAACAATCTCTGCCCTTTGCTTTAGTTATGTTAAAAGCAGACTAATGAGATTGCAATATTATCACCACGTTAAACGTTAAAATATCTTTGTATCAGTATAAGTACAGTATGAGACAATGTTGTTATTAGAAATCGTAAAAATAATGTATATATATTAAGCATTACTTCTATGTGAATATATATTAAATACCACATTTTAATTTTAAAGCTTTGTTTCATTTCAAAACGAATTATTTATGAAAGAATTATTGTAGTCGATAGAGCATGAGAAGTAATTTATTGCACAGTCAACGCAATGGGGTTCATTTAAGTTAAAGTGTACAACGGTATTTAATCCAGGAAGGAAAATTTTCATTTGCTTTGATAGCTTTGTGTGTAAAGGTTTGAATGAAAACATTCAGTACTGAATAAACCGTATTAGGTGGGCATTTTCGGCATTCAAATTCAAGTAATTCTAACAATAAGAGCCTACAAATTGCGCCTGGAACCTTACAAGTGCATAACCCGCCACTGAAAAAAATAAACTCTCATCAGTCCGTTTCTGAAAACGAATTGCATGGAAAATCAATTTTAAGTACTATTTCGACAAAATTCTAATATAACGTACCGGTTCCGCTCATCGAAGACTTTGTTAAAATAGAACTAAGAAAATGTGTTATATTTTTTATGAACATAATGTAACATATATCTACCGAGACGTGGTAGTAGCACTTTAACCCATTCCCTGCTCAACCAAATACAAAATATATCAAAAACAAATATTTAAAAAAAAAAAACTCATCAATGTTCGTTTTGAAAATGAATTACCGACGAATTATTACTGGAAAGATTTAATGTGTTTGTTTATTATCCGTCAATATGCTGTACCTAGTTTTAACAGTTATGACGTTAGCAGTCAATGAAAAATATTAATATTGTTCTAGTGTCACGTCTCTGCTTTTATTCTTTCCCGAAAAGAGAGTCTGGTTAATTTAACATTAAATTCTCTTGAAAAATATCCGCAACTTCATTACGTGACATAATATAACTCAAACGTATTTGAGAAATGTTTATTCCTGCGCTATATTATAAAACATCAAACGCCTACATTTTATAATAATATATGATTGAATTCGTAAAAATAGCGTGTCTGAATATTATAATAGTGAGAGGAGCGTAATTATTATTGCTTTGATATTATGTATTGTTGTACAAGGTCACGTTTGACAAAAAAATCATAACGGATACACAATACGTAATATAAAACGACATTACAATGTTGTCAATGTGAATCCCATCCGAATGATTATAATCGATTTGACATTCGCGTGTTTAAATTCAATTATTTCAAACCACCAAACGTTTCAATTATCTAAATTTTTATACAAAAAATGCAAAACAATTTAAAAATTATAAATATTGTTTAGTTTTTGCGGATTTTAAGATATTTTGTGGCCCCTTATGTAATGGATTTAATTGTATTTTCCACGTGTATGTTTATAAAAAAAAAAAAAATTTGAGGATGTCATAGATTATTTAATTAAAAATTACTAGCCAACAAAGTAATTTTGCAAGTTACTTTTATATCAATATTATTAGGTAATTTTGCAGAAGAGCGAATTGGCAGATTTACAAATAATATGTATTTAAAAAATGAGTTCGTAATTTTTAAAAATCAATCAAAATTGTAGTCAATTATTGTAATCGAACAATGATGACAATATTTCCTTTCTTAACTGATTTCTTCGTTTGGGGATTGGTGAACATAAATTGTGTCTCCTTTGAAAATGTGGAAAGAATCTTCCAACGGTCTTATTAGAACCTCTTTAGTAATATTCAAAAGATTCAGCGATCCTAAAGTTTTATCAATTTAACAAAAATAGCTACATTTGAAATTCGTTCTTTGAATTTTGGAAAAATATTTTCTACGAATAATTTATTTGTCTTCATTTTAAAACTAGATTGTTATAAAAAAAAAACAATCTCATCAAAATTGGTTATTTTGTGAAACGTTTTCTTTCATCATAAACTTAAATGAAATCTTTTAAATATATGCAGCATTCATTGTAATATGCAGTATACGTTTAGATTTCTTCGTATAAATTAATATCAAGTATGGGTAAAAAATGATTGTATTCATATTATTTGATTCGAAATCATAAATATTTTACGGCAATCCTTAAAAGAAATATTTCCTGTTATTGAATAATACATTTAAAAAATATATTTGTATTCAGTATTTAAAGAAACTTTATCTCGTACAGTCGATCCTATTTCCAAAGAAAAAAGAATACGCAAATATTCTATACCATTTTTATTTTAATCTTAATATTTTTCAATATTTAATTTTCATTGAAACTTTCCTTTCTCGAAAATATGTTGTTGCCTCTACTAAGAGCTCGGAATGTAAGGAATGTGAAATTCGCGAATCGATATCTTTACGGAATGGCGTTCTTAATATGCTATCAGTTTGGTCACGAATACATAGGCCCAAACCGGTTTTCGATAATTTTCCATTTTGACCTGATGTTTAAAGAAAACAATATCGCCGTCGATTCACTGATCGTTGTACTACAGAGTATCACGATCTCTATGGGCAACTACCTAGTGATAAATTTCTCGTTTTGCAGTTTTAACTTGGTCAACAGAGCTTTTTATATTTTCTTGATTATAAAGCTCATTTAAATATCAACTGTATTTATTTTTTAATTTTATAAATACACCAAGTAGCTGTTTGTTGTATTCAACAATTTTATAAATTAATCTCTCAGTCATTGTATGGGTTAACGTTCAAATAAATAAATTTACATGATATTTACATAATACTCTTACTAATTAATCCCAACGCTGTATCAAAGGTGGCCGATAAGCTTATATATATTTTTAAATATTTGTCTATATATTAATTCAACGCTGTACAACGCTGTGGAATCGGAAAGGGTGATTGCAATATCTGACAAATATATTTGTATCGTGATTTTATGTTTTTAATAAATCCGGTATTACCAGGGCAGGGTACAGGAATCTGGCCGCCTCTATTCAAAAACAGATAAGCCACACCTTTAAATATCGATATATATATACACAAAGATAGAAACTTTAGTTTTGATAAACATGAAAATTGAGTGATTGAATTGGCATTCACTTGATAGAACTCCATTATAGCATGGTGATAAAACAGCAACGTATTTTAGTTCTACATTTTTTTTTATATAAGATATAGTTGATAGCTATAATTCTGACGATGGCGTGAGCCGAAATAGCTTTCAACTATATCTTATGAAAATTGAAGCTGTGATATAATTTATCAAGAAAATAGAAATATAATACTTGCGTATTAAAAAAAAAATATTAAGACTGTTTTCTTTACACCTGTTCCTCATTTGACTTGTGTACTGAGACAAAAAACGAATACGCATACTAAATTTTCAAAAATACATTTTATAATGACATTATCATTTTCTTTTGCGAAGCTTGGACGCCCTTAAAATTTTCCGCCTGCATATAATCACAAAAGTAGCAGATATAATAGAATAAGCCTGAGTATTACATAAATAAAGAAAAATAAGCATAATGGGTAATCTGGATTTCAGTACCGGCTGTATAAACAATAACATTGTTCGTGAATCACAAACTCAATTGTATATTATATTAAACAAAAAATAATTAATACAGAACCGTAATCGTGAATTCCTGAATGCACGACAAAAATGTTTTGTATTGCTTTGATTTTTATATCGACTACATTAGTTGGTTTTCACCTGAATAATACAAGTGTTTTCCATTGTCCAAGCCAGTATTTCAGTTTTGAAAAAGCAACTGAAATAACTCTATCCTTTTTCGGCAAAGATGGAATTTCGTTAGACGATATAAAATTCTGAATCGTCTTTGTGCTTGGCGTGCAGTAGCCACATTAAACTAAAAAGACGATTAACATTTCCTTGCTCTATTTACTGCATCGTTATTTTTCAACGATTTAACTGTTAGACGACTTCCCAAGTCTATCATTTAATTCATTTTACCGCTTACGGAGGCCACCCCAAGGATTTTTTTAGCTCACCGTGATTTTATAATTATTATAAAACAAAATATGACGCAATCTAAATTAACGACACAAATCTGTTCGAGACATCTCGAGAAACTTTAAAAGCGTGGACTCTGACTACGTTATTTAGCTGTCCCACGCAAAACTTCCGATTTAGAAGACCGTATAAGGACTTTTTTGTCAAAGAGTAAACACCTGTGTATAAGAATTCGATTGACGTTCATGAAATTTATCAGTATATAGCGAAACCCCATTTTAAGTGTTTCAATGAAATAATAGAAAAAATGTAGGTTCAGGGGTAGGAAATAATTGTTTTTTTTAGATAATCACGCAAATCGGTTTTAAAATGGTTTACCTTTTTTCTGCAAATGTTACAATTATTACAATCTTATGAATTGATAAAAAGTTTCGTCATGTACGTTTCCAACGATAGTAAAGCAGTTTTTAAGTCCTTTATCTGTCTTATAGCATATTTTTTTCAAACATAAATTGTGGGAAATAGAAACTTAAAAGCAGGCACTTAATATATTAAAATAAAATGGGAATGTAAACTTGAACGCAAACAGTGAAAAAACGTGAATTCCGGGCATGTAAAAACGGGATTTTAGTATACAACGTTAGAATGAAGAAAGATTGTGTCAGCATTGTTGAATGTTTGTATTACAGCCGATTGAAAAATAATATTGTTTAAATAAATATATACATATTTTACGACTAAAACAAATAAGTATTATGTAATTTTTTTGTCGTATATTAGGATCCTAACGCCAATAACTTTAATTATTTAGCAATGGGTAAGCAAAGGTCTTAATTAGAATTTCCCATGAACATCATGTATTGCTTAATTCATAAATTTTTCCGACCAGTTCAATTCAGGTTTGTTGTACAACTGTAGTTTACTTAACCCACTGACTGTTGTGTCTCAACTGTCGAGACTGCTAATTGCGATGGGTTGACAGATGCTATTTAATAATATGGTATCGACAGTGTTCAAATTTTTGTGTGTATGAAAGTCTTTTATATTAAAATTTAGCCTAGTTTTTTTGATAATATTCATAAGTTTGTATTAAAATTACCTATTGGCATATCGTTTACGTGGTTCAGCACGGATGTTGATAACTATCCTTATGGGGTACCAAAAAGAACTGCAAGATATCGCTGTTATTTCATGGTAGGGAGGAAAGCGATTTGGCAGGTGTGGCAGGGTATGAGGGAAACAAGAACAAGAAGAACAAATATTGAAGTTTATTCTATAGATGCTCATATGCTCCACATTCGAAGCGGACATGGTTAATAATGGTAATTATTGTAAGTGGGTTAATTAGATGCTTGCATTTGTTAATTATTCGTAGCTCATAACCAATCTGTAATTAGCTAATTTTCTATTTTAAATTCAAATTACATTCTGTCATTAGGAATAACATTAATTTGCTGTTATGATTCTGTAATAAATTTTACAGCATTTAATATTTCGGTTGCAATATCTAGGCCAGTGGTCGACAGCAAAGGTTTGTGGCCACACCAGTGTACTTATTAAAGATGCCAAAAATTAATGGTGTTTTAGTCGTCTATTCGCAATACCAACTGTCACAATATTTTCGAGTATAAAAATATATGTTTTTTGTTATAAGCGAGTCATTCAGGGCGTAAGCCTTAATAAAATAATATTGACTGCTACTATAGCTAGACTGAAGAAATAATGATAATGATCTTTATTTAAAAATTAATCTGTATTTTAAAGATGATAAAAAGTTGGTAAATTATAAATAATATTTACATTTCAACGAAATACATTTGTTTCCTGTATTATAAATGTCTGAATGAATATATTTTCTTGAAAGAAAACTCGTCACAATGTAACATCACGTTAAATAAAAAAAAATCATTTTCAAAAATCGGTTAAAAAAATTGTTAAAAAGAGCTAAATGTTGTGATATTTTATATAAGAGTCTATGTAAGGATTTATATAGTTTACCATAAATTTTAATGTATTGATTGAATTGGCATTTACTTGGTAGAACTCCATTATGACACGGTGAAAAATAGCAATGTACATTAGTTCTAAATAAAATTATAAAATATAGTTGATAGCTATTTCGGCTCACGCCTTCATCAGAACTAATATTTTTTCACCGTGTTATAAATATTAATCCTACTCGGCTACGACGATTGACCATAACACAACAGTTTTTTTTATATTACATATCTTATAATAACAGTCAATACCGTGAGCTTATTGTAATATTACGTCGAAAAGAGGACGTGGGTCGCTCATTCAATCCGCAACAGATGGCGCTAGGTGTCCTTCCGGACCTAAACAAAGGTGAATCGGATGATTCATAAACCAAATAAAATTAGAGAAAGTATAGGATATTGAACGAATACGTAGGCAAAAATCACTAAATACGCTTGCGTTTGACAGTATAATCTTAAATAAGTTACAACAATGCATTAAGAAATATTCTAAGTTATGTAGGTGTTCTTTAAACCCACTTGTTTTCAGTTTGCGATACGAGAATTTTGTGTATTGATTTTGAATTATAATTATATAATGACAGTTTTACTTAAAGCCTGAATTGTTTACGAACGCAAATCAATGTTTCGAAAAGTGGAATAAATAATACTGGATTCTGAAATACCATAGTTTATGGTTTTGATGTTAACATTTGTCTCATTAAGATTGGTTTATTGAATGTGCTAAATTTTAGCTTTAGATAAGTAATATTGATGTGTTATTAAAGAATGGGCGGTAAAACTTTCAATTCGATTTATTTTTTGACAATATATATATTTATGTAAGAAATGCATAGCGTGATGTATACACATATATGCTTTTTAATTGAATTCATAATTCTATGAAGGTGGGAACATAATTAATTAATTATTAGGTCAATTGACGTATAGTGTTTGTCAAACAATGTTACGCGGAATACTGCTGTTCCTTAGAATGTTTTTTTTTAAATAATTAATTATACACTTACTCTTTTTTAATTATTTTGTAATACCAATTTCTGGGTTCAGAGGTTATTTAAAGTTCAAAGACAAAGTTCTGTACAAAAATTTAGGAAATTTAATTGATTCAGTATTTTCACTCACGAACCTGGTTTTGCCTTTCAGCGTCTTCCGGCATTCATCACACGGATGCAATAGAACAGTCAGTAGACACTTTGCATCCGTTATATTAAGAACTGTTTTCATTATGGTGACATGAAAATTAAGAAATGGTTATCTTGTAAATATAACAACATTTTGATGAAATTTTTTACAATAAACAACTACAATTGAAATGATATTGGGTAATTTGATTGCGTAAAGAATTAGTGTTATATAATAGAATGCCTTTAGATGTCGTAAGTAGAAACCTGGGTCTTGAGTGAGGAATGTTAAAATGTACACAGTTTCAAGAATTCAAATATGAATACAATAGCATTATGATACAATTGAAATACAAAAAGTATTATAAATTAATTACACTCTTTGTTTTCAATAATGGCAATAAATTTAAATCAAATGTACATTTTCATTGTTATGCTTATATATTTTTTAGCATTTATAAAAAACTCTATGCATTTAGTAATAAGAATAATACTGCGACGTACCGAGTTATCTGCTGGTAACGTACAATGCAAAAAATATATATTGTCATAGTCTGAATGCGGTGCGGTTTAGCGGACCGCGACGTGCATACGCCGGGCCACGCTCGTAAACCGCACAACGCAGTTCTTTTTTTCAATGCCTATATAAAGTGCGCCAGTAATATATTTTCTAGACAAGAGAAAATAACAATGTAGAAATCATAACTAAATGGTTAAGTGGCCATACAAGCTGTTAAGTTTTCTTTTGGCGCGGTTTCTAACAAGAAATTTACCAACTCGAATCTCCACACGCACATTGTCATAAAGATAAAACGTCACTATTGTATTAAAATAACTTACATACAATAAAACATTGATGTGTTTATTTCAAAGAGGAGTTTAAGAAAATTTCAATAATAATTTATTATTTGGTTGTCCGTCTAAAGCAAATTTCTGAGATAAAAATGAGAAATAGAATTGGTAGTAAACAGTTAATCGCTCTTTGTACGTATTGTATTCAGAAACACGTACGTAAGGGTAATGCAGCAATATTCACTTATGGGTACGGTATTTCAAAAAAAAAATAGCATTAAGCATATTTTTGTATAGTTATATAGACTTTTTGGAAACAATCGATTCCACACATAAATCATATAAATAGTAAATTTGGGAAGCCAAATAATCTATACCTATTTTGAAAATATTAAAATCAAAAAATATGTGAGAAATGCAAGGGTCACGATTAATTTACTGAATATTTATGAATGGTAATTAATTTATATTACAAAAATAAATAAATTTCATTTAAAACAGTGTAAATATGCAAAATATATTATGTATTTAAATTGGTAACTGTATATATTACCTTCGTAACTTTACAATGTATAATTGATTCTTTGATTGTAATGACATTGATTTGTTAGAACGACACTGTAATATCATAAAAATATTAAAGTATTTAGTTGAATAAGAATCATTAAAATTGACTTGTGTATCAAAAACATACCTATAAATTCTTGTAGGAATTAATAAACTAAAAAAATTCGTTATTTATTAGTGACCAAAAAGTCTACGGTTATCTAGTTAACTAAATCTCTTAATGTTAAATCTATTGAATTGATTTATAAAGATTCCACGTTCTAGAAATTGCAATTGGGAATGGTTTGAATCCTATATTCATAAATATAAATTAACGTTTAGTTATGGAATAAATTTATTACGGTATGTATATGTAACATGAAAATGTAATACTTTTGAGTCTGGTGGGCAATTTATGCAACACTGGCACATTTGTGAGCGATGTTCAGTGCCGTGGAAAGTCCCGCGAAAAATCACAATCCGTGACCTCTCAAGACCTCAACAAACACCTATTAGTGTTTTTTTGTTTTGTTGGTCATACACTCACAGACAGATTTCTTTGGAAATTCGCCAACTAAAAAATAATTTATTAAATAATTTTAAATTGTAACAAACAATAATTGTATACAAAAATATGATGCTACTTACGATGTTTTAGAATATATATTCTTCTAATATAATTTAAAAAGCATATTCGTTGTTTACTTAAAAAAAAAACCGATGAGATGGGAAACCGATGTTTTAGTCACTCTGGTGCAAAAAAAATGATTTGTCAAAAAAAGTTAAAAAACTTTTTTGATGATTTTTTTTTAATAGAATTTTGACTAATTCACTTAATAATTTACAAATATTCAACTTAGGATGTGTGTCAACGTTTTCCTGGCTGCTGTTTTGTGTTGATATCAGATAAATGAATGCGGCATTCATAAATGACACGTTTCCTCACTCCTTCTATAGACTATTAATGTCAGCTAAAATTTCAGTCAAAGCAAATTCTTTCAATCAATTTCTGGATATCTGCTGGGAGGCATCCGGTGTCTGTAATGTCTAAAAACTGTTACATTTATGTGATCCTAAAAAGGGTGTTCTAATAGCAATTTGATAACAACTAGTCTTATTCTAGCCCTATTCTATCTCTCCTGCTGTTTTTACTTTATAGATGCTAAGTAACTGAGTAGAAAGAATTTTTTAAATTAATTGAATTGGCATTTACTAGGTAGAACTCCATTATACCATGTTGGAAAAAAAGCAATGTATTTTAGTTCTACGAAATATATACGATATATAGTTGATGGCTATTTCGGCTAACGCCTTGATAGCTCTGATGAAGGCGTGGGCCGAAATAGCTATCAACTATAGATGTCTTCTAATTTTGTAGAACTAAAATACATTACTTTGTTTGAAGATAAACTTCTGTTAAGCTACCCCCATTGGGAGGTCGTATGCTTCACATTAAGAGTGGATATATATTTTTTAAAAAAGTCTAACTACTATGATATGGTATAAGTAAAGATTTTGTAATAATTAAAATTGTATAAAATATGTCTCGCAGCGACCCAAAGCGAAAGTTTTTCTCCACGAAAACTTTTATCGCTTATCAAAAAATTGTAATTAATTGTCTATGATTTGGTTTCATTCATTGACCTATAAAAGTATATAAAATATTTATTATGTGTCCACGAATATATATTTTTACGTTGCCAGATGTTACACAGTGGAGTTGAGATAACGTCGGAAGCACTAGACAGATCGTGTTTACAGTTACTCTATTCAATTATAAACCATGATTACAATAATTGCAATTGTTTACGGTACGGTTCACTTTTCCCATATCAAATGATGAAGCGACGAGATGGGAAAACAAGTGAATCCTCATTGTTGAACAATTTAAGCAGGCAATGTCAATTTAAGTATTAATCATTTCATATTCTATTATACGCCACTATTAATCAATAAACAATGACATTATATAACTTTGTGATGAGGAATAATCAATTTTCCAGCCGCATCAAAATAACGTTATTTGTGTTAATTTGTTTCTGGACTTTTAAAAGAAAATATCTCTAAGGGTTTGTTGCGTGTTTTACAGTGTACAGAAAGATACCGTGATTTTTTTAACAAAATTTAACAAATTTATTTGGATTATGAATAATAATAATGAAAGACGTTGTGACTGATTTTGAGTTGCTGTGTTATCGAAAAAGAAGATTTCAGTTAATTGAATCACAAAATGTATAAACTTTTAAGATATAATGGATAGAATACTAAAATTGCGGATGAATGGGTTCAATTTTTATATCATAACATGGGGGACGATAAATTATTTTATCAAGAGATTCTAGAAATTAATAGAGTTCATTCTCAATGATCAACTCAACCATCCCAACTCCTCCCTCATTAACGTGAGATCGCTTCAATGAATCGGCAATCTCATGAAGAAAACTCTTATATTTCAGTGTTTGATTTTTGCTTGCCATATTGAAATAAGTAGATATTTCTTAAAAAAAAACCCATTTATATATTAATGATTGTTTATTATTATTTATTGTAAAACCCTTTCAAGAACGACTCATTTACAAGATCGTTAATGAAAACTATCACAGGCAATTGTGTTTATGATTATTATTAGATTTATATTATTAAATTTGTTTTAGCTGCCATTTACTGCTTGCTTTGGGGTTTGTGTTTTCCTATAATTAATACATTTGATATATAGACGATTCAAACTGTTTATTGTACTTCAGTTTTGTTGCATCCGTGTGATAGAATGCCTGAAGATGCCGAAAGGTGAAACCCGCGTAGTTAGTGAGAAAAAATTGAGGCAAATAACTATCAGCGTTTTTTGAATCTGCCTGCAAGGGTGAAATTTGAAGGTGTCAGGGTCAGCAAATAATTAGAATTGAGTAAACTATTTGTCAAATCAGAGATTAACAAATTTATTAAAATTAAACAGTAACGCTGGGTCAGACATAAAATATGTATCAATGAATTATATCACTTTAAGTTGTAATGAAACACGAAATGTTGGAAAAAATTCATCAGACGGATGGAATGCTTGTAATTTTACGTAGTTGAGTATCGGATGTTTAAGATTGGCGTAAGAAGATGGAGAATCGAGCGAAATTTGTTGAGTTGATCAAGGTTCATCCTTGAGATAAGCGCCGGACGAGAATTAGATTCACTTTTGTGGTGACACCTGTCAATTTTCGATAGAACGACAAGCATAAAAAACACAAATGTTTGATCTTAACTTTTTAGTTGATAATGCTTACCGAGAATGTACGTGAATTTTTTTAGAAGCGGAATTAATACAAAATAAATTGAAACAATGGAATGATTTCTTTCGATGTTCATACAACTAATATTGAAGTAAATAAAATAAAATCGTTCAGCTTTTTTATTCTGGTTACAGATTTTTCTTTATGTCATGTGACGTAACATTTTTGTTTGGCTTTGAATTTGTGTTAATTTTTTGAGGCAAAACAAAAGTCACGCTTACTGCATCGCAAATATAATTAAAATTAATAAAATTCAAATCGTATGCAGGTCTCCGACTGGATAGCAACTATTGTGCTAATATAATACTGTAGCAGAGAACATTCATACAAGTTTCTGTAAATATCTATTTTGTGTCATTGTATATTCGGGAGAAATAAATTAATTTCTTAACTGCACGTATGATACGTATGACGTTATGATCAATTGATATTTATAATTTACAGTCGAAAAATTCCCCAGTGAGGCTGAACTATTTTTCTATTATATATCATCATCATCATCATCAGCCGGGGTCGATCCACTGCTGGATGAAGGCCTCCCCCTGTTTTTTTTTTTCAGGGGGGGTTTGGACATAGCAACACCACGCTGCCCAGGCGGGTTTGGTGTTCGGTTTTCTGTCTGGGTTTTCCTTCCCATAGCCAAGAGAACACGGCACTCGGTGTTCCCGAGCGGTCACCCATCCAAGCACTATCCGCGCCCAATGTTGCTTAACTTCGGTGATCGCACGAGAGCCGGTGTTTACAACGTGGTATGGTCGTTGGCCTATTATATATATATATATTGAAATTATTTGAGCTACAACACATTAAAATTTAAAGCAATTATAGTAGTGAAAATACTATAAACTTATTAAAAATATTTTATGATTAATCGAAGTTTATTTCAATAAATGAGACGGTGGAAAAAATAGCAATGTATTTTAGTTCTACACAATTCTTTTTTAAATATAGTTGATATTTCGGCTGACGCCATCGTCAGAACTATGCTTAAACTAACATTTGCTTATCTATAATATATATAGTTGTGTAGAAAAGGTACACAATACATCTTCTCTCCTGTTTTAACGACCTAGCTTGTTTCCTGTTCGCAATAAAACTAACAATTGTAAATGAAACTAAAAAGGCGGCTATATCAATAAGTTTACATATGGCACGGATATGGTCCATTACCGAAACAAAGATACATCAGATACATCAGTCAGCGGAGTCAATAATGGTGATGGACATATATTATAAATAGTATTGTTATATTTTCTGACCAAGTTACGTATATACTCGTATGGAGAAAGATTTCTGTATTTCATGTCCCTTACGAGCCCTGTTTTTCTATTCTAACCAACGAGTTTAAACGACTGAACGAAATCTAATTCTCGTAGAGTAATTTATACTACCCATGTTTCCGTTTCGAAAGCGACGATGATAAAAAAAACACTCGTATATTAATATGAAACTATGGGTATAAACTATCAGAAAAAATAGTATATTCCACATTTAAAACTAGGTTAGTTTTCTGAAAAACCTAATATGTTGGTATTTAAATTCTATATATTATATATTGGAAACGGTACAGTTGGAAAAAATGTCGTTTTGGAATCTTTATATCGACACTCAGTGATACTGAACTAGCAATTCAAGTTTAATTACTTTTTTTACGTAAGATATACAGAAATTATTACCATTATGAATTAAAAAAATAACACGTTAGATTAATTTCGAATACACCGATACTATTACGAATTGAATTCTCATCGATCATCTATTATATATTTAACTACTTTGAGAGTTTAAATACAGAATCAAATTAGTCATCGGAGGGGTGAATAACTAATTAAAATATAGCTGAAGGTTGATTTGATTCACCGTTTTCTATGTGTGCGGTAATAACTGACATAAGGTTAATTCGATATCCGAAAAATTTAGAGGATATCCTGTAATTAGGCTTCCATTTTTGAATTAAAATAAAAATATTTTATTTTATATAAATTATTATAAATTATTAGCTAAATTTGGTTTCAATTAATTAATGCTACAATTGATTAAATCAAAATTCGCGAAAATAAAAAATGTTTTGAATCAGTCGGCTAAGCCAGAGATAACTATGCGCCATTCCGTGGCTATTCTAATCGGGCACAAAAAAAATATTCCTTTTCAAAATATAATTAATATTATTACTTCATAAAATGTAAGGTAACATAAGATTTGTTATGAGATAACTAATGTTTTGACTTGGGACGCCGAGAAAAAATTCTGATATTTTAAGGGCGCCAGAAACCGAAAAAGTTTGAGAACCTCTGGGCTAAACATTCTTTTCAGAAATGGCAAAAAAAATATGGGGGTAAGTAACGACTTGCTGGTCAAATGGTCGAATAGTCAATGTCGTCGGGTTTGGGTGCTGTGCTCACGGGGTCAATTTCCAGTTCAGACAGTATCATAAATTTGATTTATGGATGTCCGTGGTGGAGGAACTTTTAAACCCTCTGAACCATCTAATAATAAAACCTAGCATAAATATGCGATCAGTTAACCATTAATCCGTCGAGGAACTTCCTATTAAAAAACGTCTGATGAGATATTGTAACATCCTAAAGAATTTTTATGCTCAAAATTGAGATCGATAATAGTTAAAAAGGATTAGTAAGGTAAATCGCCAATACAACGGAAAAATGTAGGTAAAAGAATATCTGTTAATTTCGAATGGAATTGAATACAAATTGTGAACAAGCTTTTTTAACTAATGAGAAAAAACCCGAATATACATGTTCCTTATTAATAAATGAGCTTAACACACGACACGTGTTAAATTTTTCGCAGGTGTGAGATTATTTGCTAATCATGCTAAAACGGTTGCAATAGAACTGTGTATTTCGAATTTAAATACGTATAACGGGATAAAAATGTCAACACTTAATTAAATATAATATCTGTCATTTTAAAATATAGCTGTTATCAGATTAAAAGGTTCTGTTCATTTTTAAGGTGAAGATTAGTTGACTAGCAATGAAAACAATTCGATCATTCATACTCATAAAAAAAGTATCGTAGAAATAGTACAAAAAATGTGTTTTTTTTATAATTTAAAATATAATTATTCGGTATTAAATTCAGGATTCACTATCAAACCCATTGTTTTTCAAAATAATATGTGACTTATATCCCTATCACGTTAACCGTGGTCATATATGAATGCACCTTACCGGCTTTTATATAGAATATCTTCGCTGGTAATTTTTACACACTATTTAACATCAAGAACAGTTACGTGGTAAATCAGCTAGCCGTTAAACTTGAACTTATACTTATCTGATTGAGTGATTAAATTAATTATAAACAATATGCACGCGTTTACCCATAAACAGACGGTACAATAAATAAATGCGAAAAAAAATTCGAATACAGTTAAAATATTTTTCTTTTAACATTAATTACGCCAAGAAATATGTTTCACATATTAATTTTTAAATTGACGTTCAGCTGAATTGTCTATCTATATCAGACCGTATGATGTAAACTTTTGTACAATCGTATTATCTCATTAAATCGTTGACGGTAAAATAAGAGAAACATTCATTTTCAGGCTGAAATTCCAGTTTTATTATGAAAATAATTGACACATATGAATATAATTGTCAGTACTGTTACATCCACATGATAGAATGCTTGAAAATGCCGATAACCGAAACCCGGGTCATTACTGACAAAATACGTTAAATCGCAAAAAAAATATTAAAAATTTAAATACAATTATGTATAATAATATATATTTAAATTGAGACTCGACGTTTATTTTAAGTAAATAATTTAACGCTTTCCATACAACATTTTCCTAAGTCCGATATATAACGATACCCCCAACAAACAAAGTATTAACTCACCTTTGACAATTCCGCATTAATACGAAACAAAAACTAAAAAAAACTATCAATTATAAGTTTAAGATACAAAATTGTTTAAAATAAACGTACATTAATGAAATCTGGTTTAGAGAGTAATAAATAGTTAAAGATATATTGTTACTTATCTATAAAATTATCAAAAGTTAGTTACCGGTTTGTTCGTTATATATACTGATATAAAAGTATTAATTTAACCAAAGTCTTGTACAACAGTATGTATTCTAATTCTATAAGAGGGGTGGCACAGATATAACAAATGATAATGCAAAATATCCCTTCATATTTGAATAACTGATCTAAATTTAATTTACACAACAAAAATTATTGTACATGTTTGCTGATAATGAAGAACAACTTGTATATTACTGTTTAAAAATTAATATGATGCGGGTGAGAAATAATCGCGTAACTAAAGCAAAGATTGTTAAACTGTGTAAATTTCTAGAGAAATATTTATTCAAATCGTAATGAAATCGAAGCGAAAACTGCCAACAGATACACATAATACACGATCAATATTAATTTAGTTTATTTAGAAGCGGCTGTAAACGGAAATTTTATGTGTACATAACGCCATGATATTTTTATTTTATTCGTTTGCAACTAGTTCGCTGCTTTTTAGCATCTTTTTTTACACAATTAATTGGATGGTAATAGAAAAATTGTTTTTAGATAGAATTATAAACTTTTTTATGGAATTGAACTTTCAAATTTCGCCATCCACCTAAAATCCGATACCGAAACCATGAGGCTTGCATAGCAATTGGCTAATAATTATTAAATTTTTAAGTGTACGCTGTCACTTTTTGGTTGAAAAGCATTATGTTTTAATTAATAAAAACACATTTTTAGTGCTATTTCCACAATATGTTTTATGAATTGGGCTGGTTTCTCTCATCGTGAGCATATTATCAACTAATACAATACAAATTACAAACAAACTTATTTATATAAAAAATGAGTTAACATATATCAGGTATATTGCAATAATAGCAGGTAATAATTAGAAGGCATATTGTAGGTAATATATAATCGTCGTGGTGATTGAAACTAGTCCTGATAATAAAATATAGTATGGAGATAATACTAAAACGTGCTTTTGTTATTAAAAATGTATACCACGATCACTTATTGAGAAAGCTTATCGCAATCTTTAAATGGCAATGGGTGATTATTAAAATTATACTTTTGCAAAGTTAACACAATAAAAACTTTAAATAAGGTGACTAAAGGTTTTTTGTTAATATATATATATGTTGAATTTTAAGCTTTTAACGTGTATATAAATAATAATATAATATATATAATGATTGAAATAAAGTTTTGGAAACATCTGATTCTGTAAATGTAATGAGATAGAGGCGAAGTCATAGTGTAAGAAAAACCCGAGGCTAACGACCTCAAACTTCACTTTGTTATTGCACGAACAATTAAACAAGGGAGTATATTAATACCTGTTTATAAAACTACCATAGATACACTAGCTTTAAAAATAATAGCTATATGATATCAAAGTCCAATATTTCATTCGTCCTCCTTGCCATAAATTATTTATATAACAAAACCAAATGATTATGTAAAATTCTTTCAAAGATGTTAAATTACGTTGTAGCTGACCATTTAACAGCTTTTGTACTTCTCGTTTTATTGTTCATGGGCTTTAATTAGGGATTTCAATCGAACTTTCGAACATTAAAAATTTTGAATATGTGAATTTTTGTATTCGGATATTCGTTATAATTTAAATTGTGTGATTTTTATTTTTGATTCGATGTGTGAGTTATTTTAGGATGAACTGATGTGTTTATTTTTGCAGAAAATTGAACACATCGGTAAAGCTAAAGAAGATGTTTTTAGATGGTCCTTGTTTTTTTTTCAGCTTCGGAATATTTATAAAATTAGTTGAATATTTCAAATTTTTTAAATTCAATATTCGAATAGTACTTTTTACCAATATTTGGAGTTCCTTTTTATAGCCTCCGAAAAACGCCAAAAATATTTTTCAATTGTATATTAAGCAGAAGATTTATATTTATTATTAAGAAGTAAACGCTATTTAAATTTAATGTATCGATATTTTAACGTACCCATTATATGAAATATGAATCGCTGAACTTGAAAAAATGAGTTTTCGCATCTACGCATCACGGGAAAAGTGACTTCACCGAGCGGTCAAGAATAAAACCCACCGGAACTAATAAATATTTATCCTGTCGTAGTAGCCCATTGCGAATTTGAAGATAATAATAATAAGTCAGAATGAAATGTTAAATGAAAACTGTTTTTTATTGTTATTTGTAAAAATACTGTAGTACAACATAGTGTCGCCAGGGTAAACGATTTGAAAGTTTGATATCAAGGATAGACAGTAAGTTGATTTTTTCTGCTTCTCATTGAACGTTTCACTGATATAATAGTTATACGTTTGTATATGGACACAGCTATAGACTGAAATACCGGTATTACTAACCAGTATCCCGGTTCGTTGGTTATTTCATAACTGAAATAACAGTTTTGGAAATAAACATTAAAAAAACGGTACAACATTGATGAACTAGCTTTTTAATACATTATTGTAATTGAAAGCAGTAATTTATTAATTATGTACATTCATATAACGACAATAAAATTTTTGATGACACTTATTATATTTAAATACTGTCCCACTTGTTCACTAGTCCTGTTGAGAAATGATCAATATTTTTGGCTTTCGTATATTATGGATCGATTCTCGCCGAATTCGTATTGGTTTGTGATATATGAAAATTAACTTTGCACATCCGATCCCAAAAACCTGGGCGTAGTAAGAGTGAATAGTCAGTTGCAAATCCTGTCTATAGTTTTACAATCCCTGCTTTGTTAAAAAAGAGAAATTAGGGAACTGAGTTACAATTAATTCGTTTTATAATAAGATATCTCTATATGCTCAACTTGAATTTCAAGAAGAAAAAAATGCTGAAACTTTGTATATATGTGCGAACCGATTCCGCCTTTCGGCATCTTTATGCATTCTATAACACTGATGCATTAAAACTGACTCATAATAATCGACTTGCACAAGAAGGATTTTTCCCTGTGTAATTCCACTGTTTCAGTTCTTTTGAATCCGTGTGGTATAATACCTGAAAATGATGAAAGGTAAATCCTGAATCTTGAGTGACAAAACGTGTTGTTCTTTCTTCTTCTTTAGATACTGATTGAGTCGTCCGGTATCAAGAGATCAATTGGCTAAAATATCAATAACTTTTTTATCACTGTTTCTAATATCTGTTGAATTTTTTTTCTTTTATATTCCGATTCTACACTGTATGGCAGAAGTGCCAAACAGCATTTTTGAATAAGTAAAAATGTGCAAATATGAATTCCACGTATGCAAACATCCGGACGATGTGCTTAAAATTCAAAATGCGATCGGCACGGTTTCGAGCGGTGTGTTTGTGTTGAAAAATTAACACATCGATCCATGTCAAACACTTTGATAGTTTCATAGTTAGCATTTTTAGTCCGGATTAATTGTATCACGATTTTGATGACGGATGTCGTGACTGGTGCACTGTCACCATTGTGTTGTTCGTATATCAAGGCTAAAGCAAAACCTAAAAGAGAAAGGTCAACCTTTGGCCTAAAGAGCATTTTTTTCGTATTATGTCTGACAGAAAGCAGCTATGATCATTTATTTTTGTATTACACCTATAAGGACAGATTTAAGATATATAAAGAATATATTTGATTGATTTTAAATAACTTTATATTAAAAATATGTGTGTCACTTATCAAAACTTTTTCGATCTACATGATGTGATATCCTATACAAGCATAAAGATATAAATATAAATAACAAAGAGATTGAAATGATAGTCAATGTGTATTGACAGAAAAATATTAAATTATAAAAATTGATAAATAAATATATATTTATCAATGTGTCCGCTCTTAACATGGAACAGATAGGTTGCTTTCATAACTTTTTCGTATATCCTTTTTGTCACGCAACGTTAAAAATAGATTATTAATTTCGCTTTTTTAGAGTAAAGCATTTGAAGTACTTGGCTACATAATTCGTTACAAATTTCAATTCAATTTTATAATTAGGAGCAGTTCTGGAAAATAAATACGATCGATTTATTGCAAATCTATTTTCACCAGACTTAGTTTGTTGATTTTTTTAAATATCTAACCGGTCTACCTTACGAACATTACGTTGATTGTAAAAAAATAATATTTATCGAACTTCCAAAAAATCCTCGTACTTCTGACCTAAAAGGTTACTTAACCATGACCTCCATACTATGACACACAAATATTGCAAAGTCCACGTTTTTTACTGTTCATAATTTGGTATGGCATTCAATATCAACATCCGTTCAATGATAAACATATGATCACAATAAAAAAAAACTATTTAACTTTGTTTTTGTCCTGTTATACTTTATAACATGCTCCGTTTTTAGGATCAATAGATTTGTTAAGTATTTAGCTGTGATCCGTTTTTATTTAATAATATAATTAATGTAAATTTGTCAAGCTATGATACTATGATATTTTCTCAGTAAAAATAGACTATTTTTCAAATCATTTTAAATAGTTCTATATTAACAAAACTTTTACACTTAAAAAAACAAGCTTATCTCAATTGAAGCTTTTATAATTGTGCCGCTCTTTTTTTACTCTGTTAGTCAACTTTTATTCTTAGAGTGTATCCAATACAAAGATAGTGTTATAATGACACTAGTGGTTAGCAAATTGATATCGCTACGCTCTGTTTTTTAGTATCGCTTTAGATAAAAAAATCACAGACTAGTCTTAGGCATCAATTTATAAAGATGTCAACTATTCGTAATAGGATTAAAACCTGTAAGCACCATAATAAAAGCCGAAGATTTTTAGCACTCGATCATAATCTACGTTGAGTCATTTACATACAATTTTCATAATTATTTACCAAACTTATATCTATATAATTTATGATATCGACTGAAGGTGCTTGATGGAATTTCAATATCATATTTGAATTATTACAACTTTGTACGATTCCACATGTTTTGTCACTAACGACCCGGGTTTCGCCTTTCGGCATCTTCAGGCACTCCATCACACGAATGCAACCGAACTGACGTAAAATAAACAGTTAGCATCGTCTATATAACAATGTTATCAATTACAAGAAAACACTCACCACAAGGCAAGCAGTAAATGGCAGCTAAAACGAATTTAATAATAATAATCTAATAATAATTAACACAATTACCTGTGAGAATTTTCATTGACGGTCTTGTTGATTAGCCATTATTGACAGGGTTTTACTTTGAAACCTACTATCAAACATCTAATGATGAAATGCCGAAAGGCGAAACCAGGGTCGTTAGTGACAAAATATGTGGAATCGTACAACGTTGTAGCAATTCAAATTTTATATCTGTATGTTTTTTTTATAATAAAAAATCTATAAGCCCGACGCTTTTAAAACAATATCTTATATCGCTCAATATGAATAATCGTGATTATATTATATATAAAATTTATTGATTGAACTGGCATTCACTTGGTAGATCTCCATTATAACACGGTGAAAAAAATAGCAATGTATTTAAGTTCTACAAAATTATTTTTTTAAATATAGTTGATAGCTATTTCGGCTCAAGCCATCGTCAGAACTATGCTTAAACTAACACTCGCTTATCTAAATATAGATGTGCAGAATAGGCACACAACACATCCTCTCTCCTGTTCCAACGGCCTAGCTTGTTACTTAAGTAACCTAAGTTACTGTTAGTTTAAGCATAGTTCTGGCGATGGCGTGAGCCGAAATAGCTATCAACTATATTTTTTAAAAATAATTTTGTAGAACTAAAATACATTGCTATTTTTTTCACCGAAATATAAAATTATATCGATGGGTTGTTGATATGACTTACCAGGTAACAATCGATAGGCTTCTCACGGGATCTGGCGTACGCCCTCTGCAGCTCCGTCTGCTTGAGGGCGTGCGCGATATGAAGGGCGCTGGCGTCAAACCTTCCGTACTGATGGTGAGCAACGGATGCGACGATTGGAAGCGGTTCATCTCTCGGACTGCGAGGTCCGTTGTGACTGGAGTTGCCATTCGTGTGTGCTCTGTGGCCATTTCCTGAAAAATTTAACAAATTTAAAAATTCAGCCAATATTAATAACACTCGATATGAAATTTAAAATAACGTTAATTATTCTACGTATTGTGCTACTGATTGTGACACGTGTTTCGTTTGTTCTATTTAGGATATTATACAATAGAATACTTGCCTCTAATTAATATGTTAACCCTTCCCAATTGATGCATCTCGTTAGTTAATAATTTTGTAATGTTAACGAAATTGGTAATCTAATTATAAATTAATTAATGATATCAACTGTAGGTGCTTGATGGAATTTCAATATGAAATTTAAATTGTTAAAACTTTGTACGATTCTACATGTTTTGTATTGTTGCATCCGTGTGATAGAGTGCCTGAAGATACCGAAAGTTTTAACAAATTAAATTTAATATAATTATTGCTTATTTGTTTCTATCCTCTTCTCTATGCTTCATGTAAAAAGGAAAATGCTCAACCTCAATTTTGTAATTTATCATGTATAAATATTTAAATCAATCTTGTTATATTACTTACGCAACCTTTGCGGTAAGTCTGATGATGCCTCTGAAAGAGGCTAAACACGTGCCACAATTAATAACGCATTACGTGGAATAATTAAAGTTATATTGAAATGAGCTTCCACAAATTACAGCCGAATCCATCGGAAGTAAAAGCACTCAATTTTATAAAACCTTATTGCTAAGATTTCTGTCGTGAAAGCGCATTACGATACTGCATTTGCGCACGATGCATGCAAAGATAGTTTGTTCTTGTGGAAGTTTGAGAGAGAGAGAGAGATGTTGTGTAAATGTTGATTGGTAGTACTACCATCATTTGTTTACTTTTACTAGCTTTATTATTTTTACTATTTTATGATTTTGAAAATTTTTTACCACACGAGATTAACTGAAAAATGAGTTTATCATCATTAAAGAGAAAAAGTATTACTAACACATGACATAGATATGTAAAATAAAATGATCAATTAATTATCGTTCCACTATGGTAGCTTAACAAGTAATTGTAAATCAATTGAGAGATTAAGTTAATATAGCATTTCCCGTTAATCGCAATAAAAAAACAATTTCCTAAAGTCGATTATGCGCTCTTTTTTAATTCACTTAAAATTTCACTATCAAAAGATACCACGCGTATAATCAATTTTACAATATTTTTATCGTATATTCATTCGGCTCCAATATAAACAAATATAATCAACGAATAAAATGATAATAACCGTAAAAATCAATACGAGAAAAACACGAAACGAAATTTACATAAAGACCAATCTAAAATGAATAAAAAAATGTTAATTTTTATTAATCAGGAAGCGATTGATTCTGCGCTTTCTCTGTGAAAGCACATTACGCAATTGGATTATTTTATCCAGCTACCAGTTGTTAGTTAAGTGAGGTAAGTCAATAATGAAATTAAATTATTTACGAGCAAGTTACTGGAATGGTTATTCCACTTGCCAAATAGGCAAGGACGTTTGTAATATTGCCAACTTGAGAGCGTTTCATTTATATTTTATTACTATTTATTCTCACCTGATTTAATGAATGGCATAAAAGTAGGTAAAAGTATTGACCAGAAACTATACTCGATTGCAGTACGATTCAAGAGATGTGAACTATAAAATCTTGTTTTGCAAATTATTTGTTAAATATGGAAAATTAATTTGCATTACATAATTATGTATACCTTAACTACTATATGGAGTCAGTCTGCCATTATGAAATGTATAATATCAACACAGTTACTTTGAAATTTAACACTGACATTATACACTTTAAAGGTGTTAACTGTCACTTATTGATGGAAGGGCATAATATTTTAAATAATAAAAACACATTTTTAGTACTTATTTTCACAATATATGTTTTTGATCACGACCGGTTTCGCTCATTGCGAGCATTATCAAGCGATTGAAGACTTGTGTGTAAATTGTATTCTATCAGTTGATAATGTTCGCTATGCGCGAAACCAGTCCTGATCAAAAAAATGTACTGTGGAAATAAGTACTAAAAAAATTGTGTTTTATTACTGCTATTATAATTTTTTGAAATCGAACAACATACTTGCTATTCGCATGCTAATTATTATATTATAAATCAATATTTGAATAAGATCTCAATTTTTTATTATAAAAATTTTGATTCTGTATTTAATTATTTATTAATCTTTGTCTGATATATTTTAACTATGATTTTGACCGTCATATGTATGTAAACAAAACAAATGAAACGAAAACTGACTTATTCTGTTTATCTTCCAATTTAAAAACCAATAATTCAATAAACTTTTGTCCTCATTTGATTTTTAAAAATGACTTTAAATATATATGAATTGATGTGTCCGTAAGCTACACTTATGGAACTTATTAAATTGAATCCCACAATTACACAGTTTTATAAATTGTTTAAAATCCCAGGCTTACATTTCTGTTGAATAATTTTAAGCTATTCATTAAAAATCATGCTCTATTATAATACAAACCGAAAATGGCTGAGGTTTCTTTTTGATTTTGCGCATAGATCACTCTTTGTGAGTTTTGTTTTTCTCTCTAGGCAAATATAATAGTATATGCTATGTCATAAGCAGTGTGGAATGAAATTGCTGCAGATTATATAAAACAAAATATCTATCTTTGAAAGTAACAAACAAACCGGCGACTGCTCAAATATCTATGTCCATACGATCGATTCTAACGCAGAGTTGAATTAGTAAATATTAATCAATATTCAAAATTTATTTTATACTTAAATTTTTGTAATGATCAATACTAGTTTCATGCATCGCGAGCATTATTACAACATTATACTATTTGCATGAAATATTTTTTATACATTATTAATTAATATGTGATAAGATTTTTTGCAGAGGATTAAAAATTATTAAAATTACATTCATGTAATAAAAAATTTTAACATAAATTATAAAATACATCTTTAAAATTCGAGTACTTAAAAGCTTGTAATTTTATTATGGTAAAGGTAGGCAAGTAATTAAAAAGCTCCTATGTTGTTGATAAAGACAAGCTGTTAGCGCTTATAGTAAGTAATTCGAATTATTTGATTAATGCGAATACGTGTTTGAATGCCCCTAGAATTATGATTTATTTTCCAAATAATATATTAATGTTATGGAAACGTATTTTTCTACTCATTTGATATTAAAATATAATAAAAAAAATATTTTTTTTAAATATCTGAATTAGATGTTATATTTTATATTAGGCATCCATATCTTCCAAGTTGAAAGAAGACACAAATTAAGAGAAAAATGCAACAAAGATGATGTTATTATTAGTATGAATGCCATTGTACAAAAATTCATTTTGGGGTTGTATGACTTTAAGAAGCATGAAAGCTATCTTTGATCAACAATTTTCATTAAAACTCTCTTCAAAAGACAGATTAAATAATAAGCAGTAGACGACGATATTACAACCATCAAACAATCAACGATCGAACGAAAATATTCAAACAATCTTTTTTCCTTCAATAATAAAAACACATTTTTAGTAACACTTCCACACTTCAATATTACATATACTGTAATACAAATTAAAAACAAGGCTATTTATTTAAATTGTTTGATATTTACACGATGAGCGAAACCTCTTCTGACTATATACGCACATGCATATTTATATAAAATTGTGGAAATTGTACTAAGAAAAAAGTTTTTTTTTTAATATAATGCGTTTTCACAAAGATGTTGCAGTTAATCTGTTAAAATGCGCTATATTTCATGGTGCATATAAGTATTGGATGTCATTGAAAAAATGATTCTAACTAGGTAAATATTTTTGTTTTATAAAAATTCTTGATTCAGCTCTGGGTCCAGAGGCTTAAGGTAGTACCTTCCTACATCTAATGGACCGTGTGTAACACTTGTGGAAATATTTCTCTAAGTTGAACGACCGCTCCAATGAGAGGGAGAGAGAAAGAGAGAGACCGAGTGTATGAATTTTCGTTGGGTAACTAACTGTATCGAAATTGGGCCGTTCTTGTTCGACTTTTACTAATCATTTTTATATGACCAGCCACGCTACACGCATGCGTAACGCTCTTCCGTATCGATAATGAGAGATATCAAATACCATCTTATTGCTGTTGAGATGTAAAATCTTTACATGTGACAAAATTAAATTTTATTGGAAGTAGAAATTTTTGTTTAAAAGAGACAATAAAATAAGGCATATTTTCGTGTGCCTGTTTGAATAGCATTAGTCTATCTTAAAACAAACAATACTCGGTACTTAAATACACAATATCGACGAAACAAACCAATTTGAACCAATCATTAGCGCTATGTATTTGACGTACTATTTAACAAACATTCAGCATAATTTTTGGTAGTCGTGGAAATTTTTAAACGAAAGAGTCTCAATACTATAAAAATATATTTGTTTACCACATTGCAATTTTTCATCACTTTTTGTCCCTATTTTTTTCTTATAAAAATACAAGCTCACTGAAAAATTGATACAAAAAATTCTTAAAAATAAATTAATATTTCTTATAAATGATTATTTAATTTTTATTTTATTTACATGACCTTTTTTAGCAAATTTGAATTGTTGCAATTCTCTACTGACAGCTCTTAGTTATTCCGCATCTGTGTAATAGAATACCTGAAAATGTCTAAAGGTGAAACCAGGGTCATTAGTGACAAATCATGTGAAATCGTACAAAATTTTATCGATCCAAATAAGATATTAAAATTCTACCAAACACCCTCAGTCGATCTTATAAATGAATTAATTTTATCATATTTTAAATCGCTCACTCTTACTTTCGTTGGCTATGTATATTGTAAGTAAGAGTATCCGGGTGCTTCTGCATTCAAATAAATTTATTTCAAATGACATTTATTATCAAGGCACTGTCGCGATTAATACATAAACAATATTTAATTAATAAAAAATGTTTTCACCACAGAAATTTCGGTACATTTAAGAAACACTGCTTTAAAACAGTTGCTTCAATTGCATCCATTTACAAAAAAAATAAAACAACCGATAATGACATAATTTTCTAAAGCCGAAAATATTACACATTACATACTAATTGATTTTTCTTGATAAACAAAAGTCACTGTCGAAAATCTCTTTGTATCGTTTTTTTTTCATTAAATTTCTGTGTCGTTTTTTTGAGTACTCGTATGAAGACAATTTATTGTGATGTTTTAATATAAAAAATCGTAAAAAAGCGGCAAACGCCAATCGAGGAAAATGTGTGTAAAGAAATAACAATGGTGTTTCATCAAGCAATTAAAAATTTAAGACACATCACAAAAAGTCGTGAACAAAAATAAGTTACGTTACTTATTTTGTAATATGGGAAAATGTGTGTTACACTACAAGTGTAATTAATTATTGTTATCTTTGAATTGTGTTTTTTAAGTTATAACATATATTTCTTAAAAGAACAATCGACATCGTAGATCAAACATATTTTTATTTGCAATACATAATAAAGTATTGTGAATATTATATTTATACGCAAGAAATAAAACTTATTTGTAGAGCTGGTAGGCTACTCAAAATTGTGCTCTTGATGTATTTATTTTCAGTTGTTCTATTTTGAAAAATATATTATATAATTTAAATACACATTTATAAATCTTGATTCATTTATTTGTTCGTCTGTACGATAGAATGTAAGTCGACAAGTGGAAGGTATCTCTGTAGTCAAAATAAATAATTTCCACAAAATGCATTGATAAAATGATTCACAATTCAATAATAGTTTCTGTAGTCACGAGGATAAAAATTTAACCAATATTAAGATTTTGTAATAGCCCATTTTTATTCATATTCTCTCCCTGTTCATTAATAACACCCAGTTATACCCATACGATTCCCATTTGTAGCTTTGCTTTCTCCAAGGTCTTAAGTCATCTCGACGTATTATATTTCCAGGATACATACATGCCACTGCTGAGGATGTCGATTACACCACTCGGAAATAGATTTTGGCGACACTGGGATAAAAATAACAGAAACACCATTACGTTAATATAAAACTCTATAAACCGATGAAACTATATCTATAAACGATAATAAACTTATATATCAGAATTTTAAAGATTGAACGTGTTTAGATTGCCAATAACTTTTCATGAGTCAACAATCAGAGAAGTCTGATAAGGGATTGTAACATCGGTATTTCGAAAGTTTTTCTTAGGGCTGTGGAGTCGTTAAAAAACACAACTCCGACTAAAAGAACTTTGTTTTTGTCAGGTTTTTTCCTACCCTTTCTATTCATATGCATTTCATTAAAGATAAAACAAATAATCCGGCAAATTGATCATAGAGATATTCTTCAAAATCATCTAATCGAAAAAGTACTCAGAGTCGCTCGTTTTCCACGCTTTCATTATTTAACGACCGGACTTCTAACGAAAAACATTAATTAGAGGGATTTTTCTAAATCGAACTTACTTGAATGAAGGTCTAATTTTTATTTAATTTCCAAAAATATTCTGTCAATGATTTCTTTTATCTATTTTTGTAAATATAATGTAGTTTTGATTTATTTTTCCAGAATCGTAATCAACAATATTGATTGGTTAAAAAAACAGAATAAATAATTGTTAAGTTACCTTAGTTTCTGTAAGCATGACAATAAATTACTCAATTACACGTTATTATTGTACGATATGTAACCTATATCTATTAATTACTGTTATCGGCACTTCACTACCTATAATTACATGCCGATATGATAGAAAATGCTTTATACATATTCCACTGTAAAAAGAAAATTAACAACACTACGTGAAATAGATAGTGTTGTAATGAAATAATTATTTTAAGGTTCGACTTGCCTATTTCGTCACTATACCGAGCCTATGTCTGTAATGTTTGTTTATTGTGATTATGTCATGCCAATCTTACGTGTTATTTATTAACGATAACCCACGAATTGTACATAAACAAACATTCAAAGTATGAACAACCATTGTTGAACAAATCATAATTCTAAGACAACGCCGTCACAAAACGAAAAATGCCGGTTTTTAGTTGTGAATGCCAATTCACCTGTTTGGTCAGCCTTCATAATACATAAAATGACATTGACATACCATTTGGCTAGCCCTTCATAAGCACAAAATTACAAATTAATTAAATTATCTATTATATATTTGTATTAAAAAAGCAGTATGGTTTTTAACACACAATCTAGAAAGTTGAGTGTGTTTTAATTTATATTGAGAAAAATAAGTGATAGAAAGTTCTAAATTTGAATTACTCAGAAATTAATGTTTGAGATTGTGGCACTGTTCTTCCAGACCAGGCGTGGGGAACCTGCGGCCCTTTGGCTGTTCAAGTGCGGCCTTTCGACTGATGCCAATTTTTTTAAAATAAATCTAAATATTTTTTCATTAATACACAATTAATTTTTCAATATATTTTCTTCAAAAATTCATACGTAAGAGTTTATGAAAAAGAACGTAATAAACTCAAGTATGTTGTAACAATAGACAATACAATTAATTAGATTTGTAAATGTGTATTTTTTCTTAAAAGATTTTTTTTAATTATGTTTTGACTCATTTTTATTGCGAGTTGAAATATTTCGTTTATAAAGGGGAATTAAACGTTTTCTTTGCAGTGGCCTTATGTTAAATCAGATAAGTGAATGTGGCTTTTGGAAGTGAAAAGGTTCCCCACCCCTGTTCTAGACTCTTCTGTTACATATTCAACATTTTTTTCTTTCTATTAAGTTTACTCAGAAATATTTGGCTCAATCTTAATGAATACCGTATGGACTTGTAACAGAGCTTATTTCAAGAAAAACTTCCAACCAAAAATTCTAGCTAGGTATTGTCTAACGTCTCTTTTTGTAAGGAGTAGTGATTTAATGATAAGGCTAGCACAACAATCGGTTGATAAATGAATGTATATAACCGATGGCACTGGGATTTGAGCCCGTGAGTATCGCAACAAAGCCAAAGACGTTGCCGTCTCAGCCACGATTCTGTTTACCATATATATGTATTTAATGTGTATTGTATTATTTTTATCATTTGTATTTCAAGATTTAATGGAACAAAAAAGAAGATACAAGAAACTTTATATTATAGTATATCAGATTTACTTTGGTGATATTTTAAATAATAAAAACACATTTTTTACTAATGTACTTATTTTCTATACTTTTAAACTATACTAATGTACTTATTTTCACAGTGTATTTTTTAATCAGGACCGGTTTTGCTCATCGTGAGTATTATCAACTGATGAGCGAAACCGGTCCAGATAAAAAAAATATATTATGGAAATTAGTATTAAAAAATGTGTTTTTATTATTTAAGATATCATGGCTTTCCATCAAGAAGTGACAGTTAACACCTTAAAAATGATTACTTTAATGAGATTTTTTCGATTAAAAGAATTGTGAGTGAATATCTTAGAAATAAAAAAAATCGCTTTTGAACGATAAAATACAAAAATCATTACGTTGCCAGATTGTAGTATGTATAAATATTCTACTTTCTAACATAGGTCAAGCTAAAAGCGCAGAACATGATTTTGAAAAGTCGCGCTGGTTAACAGGTGAATGGGGTAAATAATTAAATTAAAATATATAAGAGCCAGTTTGTCGATTTACATATTATTGGCGAGTCTCCGCAGTTCTAGTTTCACTTTCGCAATAGAAATTTCACCTCCTCGCGTCATTGGATCTTGACGGCTATTACATCGTCAGTTTCAAAACGACGAACAGATCTTGGCAGTTTCAATAGAATTAGTATTCAAAGGTAAACGGCAAAGACTCGTGTTTAACGTTTTTCTGCGTCAGTAAATTGTTGTATATATTACAGTGGAACCTCGATCAACCGTTCTCGCATAATACATTTTCCCGGCTGGAACGCTTATTTTTTTATAATCCCGTCAAACTCCCATAAGAACAATGTTAAATAATCCCGCATTGACCGTTTCCCGATTCCCCGATTTCCTCGATAAACCGTTATATTTTAACGTAAATATTTTGGTCCCGTCACAAATATTATCCCGATTGACCGTTTTTATTGCATATTTCTCCGTATCTCGGCAAGCAAGTTTGACACAGCCGAGTGCAGGTGTTATGTCTAGACACGTTGGAATCCGCTGTACATGTTTGACGTAACGCATTGGACGTATGTGCTATTTTTTGGGTTGAAATCCACCACACGCGTATTATTGTTTATGATGAAAATGTAGAGTTGTTTAAAATTCATGGTAATAATGATTCCTGTACATACAAACTTTTAGTCACAAGTTTAGTAATAATTCTTTGTTCCGATTAAAGTGCCAAATAACAAAGAAGCAAACTAACATAAAGGACTTTTTTAAAAAATAAATTTTATATACAGTATGTACAACTTACTAATAAATAAATGTTTTTTACGATTTTACTTGTTTATTATTATTTGAAGCTTTCCCGCATTCACCGTTTCCCGCAATTACCGCTATTTTTTCAGAGTCCCTTGGAAAACGTAAAATCGAGGTTTCACTGTATATCAGTTGAGATCCGTTTCACTTAATTTGCGTTAGTACTTAGTGTCTACAATGAAAAAATGATTATGTGCATAAAACATGAGAACAATTTATTGTAAGTCATAAAGTACCACACATACACGAATATTATGACGGAACCAGCTAAATTTAAGAGAGAATTAGAAGTATAAAACATCAATTGCTATTTGAGTTTCTCTTTCAACTGTCACTTAAAGTAAATACTGCATTTTATTCAAATATATGTTTTCGTTCCTGTCATTTCTTTCATTTTAGTCTAAGCTGTTTTATTTTTAACATGATCAAAGTTGTATTACAATATGTTAACAATTTTGTTATAAATACTAAAGAGTTGTATGTTTTTTTTTATTGGTAGTTAATAATAGTTCATAGCTATATCGGCTTACTTACTAAATTTTAATGCACTTGTTTAATGACTTATTAATATTGCTATTTTGGTAACTACCCTTACAATACAATAATAAATATGATATTTAATTGCGAATTTATTTATTTGTCATTTAGATCTCCACCCCGATCAAATAAAAATTAGAAAGCATTTCTAATTATATTTTTTATATGTTTGTTAATAGCTATTTGACATTCTTCATTCATTTTTCAATTAATATATAATCGAGAAGACACAAAAGAATATGTCAAATTCATTTATGCCAAGTTCAATAAACATCAGACAAAACGACGCAAAATAATTTAAATATGGATTGAGAAATTTTATACCGGTCAAATGCTGACATTCGCATTTATGTTAACCGATACATGAAAAACTTTCTTCAGGAATTCTTGAATGAAAGTTTTTCTTCAATGAAGTTATTTAAATAATTCGAAATGAAATTCAGGCGGTGATAGAAAGTTGTGCACAAATAAATCGATTGGAAAACTATTTTTCACAAATGTGTCGTTGTTGATCTTGAAATAGCGATGAATATTATCGTTCTGCCACTGTGAATAAATACCATTACGTTCGTATATTATACATTGTTACATGATCTTGTTAAAATTACTTTAAATGATTTTTTGAATGTGTTTAAAAAAATCTATTCCGTGGAAGCGGAAAATTTTTGTTCTGAATGACACAAAAAAGAAACAATATTAATTTAACAACTTTTATTTGTAGTAAAGTACAATTTTTGACCAATTTTAAAAGGCAAACCTTTCTGATAACCTTGAAAGTAAATAAAGTATTTTATAGTATTTAACAATTACAAAATACTGTGTTTAATAAATTTTAAATATGTTTTTTAATGTGGGAGATACTCTAAATAATTGTTCATTTTCGATTTTTTTAATCCAATAAAATTTACTGTATTTGGGGTCTGTAAAGAAGAGATTAAGCAATTCACTAAACTTGTTATCGTCTATGAAATTATTTTTTTTGGAACTGGATTACTAGTAAGCGAATTAGTAAACCTCATAGACAAATATTTCCAAGCGGTAAATTACATTATGTAATATACATATCATAAAAAAATAAAGGGAAAATTCCGTAATATCAGCATAATATGTGCATCTACAAAATGAAAAAAATATGGCGAAAAACAAAAAATGGTCCGCAAGAGCGTTGCTCTATCGTCAAACGCGAACCTTCTGCATTGCAGAAAGTCGTGTGACCGATTTTTTCATCTAGTTCAGTGACGTGATGTGGTGACATGCGTGCCTAATGTGACACTACTTACACATCTTTTCAGTTTCTCCTTTGAACCGTATTAAATTTATGTTTCAAACCTCTTCTACGTGTTAATCATGGCTGAGAATGTTGGCCATCACGATTGCTTGAATTGATTAAAAAATGACAACGTTTCTTGAAAGTAAATGATTAATACAGGATTTTTTATCAGCCTGAAAAAGTATTATATTTGATAATAATAGTATAAGAAGAATGAAAATAATTCCACTCTCCAGGAAGGAAATAGAAAAATTTCTTAGTTTTATTAACATTCTTCAATTTATAAAGCAATTTTTCTTTTAGAGCGCAAATTATTACGATAGCTAATCAAAAAATTGTATTCAACGTTGGACTCTCAACCAACTGTTACGTATTTGACGCCATGACTAAGTGAATCCATAAAACAAATGTTTCAGCTATTACTCGTAGTATTTTTAAAAGACTTAAAAATGTTTGAAATTTACTAATTAAATTCTGATTACGTTAAAAACATTGAAAATCAGATACAGCTCTTTTATTCATATAAATTTAAACCTTGCATTGTACACTTATCTATTTAAATATAATATGTGAATTAAAAATTATGAATATACGGAAAAAAAATGAAAACTGACAAAAGTTTAGTCACATAATGTTATACCCTATTTCTCAATATTTAGATATTTAAGGAATTATTTGAGATACTCGAGCGCCTAGTAGAATTTAAAAGCTCTGGTCTTAGAAGTCTGAAAGGAAATTGCGAACTTTGTTAACTTTATTGCTGTCATTTAATAACGGATATGTTATAATAATGAAGATGGTAAATGTTTGGCAATACTGAAGCTTATCATCGCGTAATATATTTTGAAATATCATGTCACAAAAATATCACCACAAAAAATGAATGAAATTCAATAATTTGGCATTTAAATAACAATTCTAAACTTAAGAATATACCGTGTGGTTAGCTATGGCCAAATTTTACATATTTTTAAGTTAATTTTTTTGGAACACATAAAATTAATTAAAGTTAAAAAGGTAATGAGTATTTTTGATTTACCAGTTCTACAACTTGGTGTTGTATAATAAAAATTGATTTAGTTAGTTATTTTTCAATAAATTTATGAAGTTCAATAAAAATAAATGGGACACATTCATACTATCCATCTGTAATAACATCCTGAAAAACTAGGCCTAGGGAGAACTATCTATTTGATATGATACTTTTAGTATCCAACTTTTTCGATCACAGTATACGAATACTTTCAATCGGTTATCGTTAAATTAACTTCGTTAAAAAAAATTTGCGTTGAAAGCTTTTACGGCGTAGATTTTTTTTATTTGTTTAAATAATTATTAAAAATAAAAAAACATTTCGAACCGTATTCGGCTCGCCAATAAAAGGTTGCCAAACGGTGCTCTAGTGCTAGCGAAGTTCCACGGTACCTGTTTGCCAACATTATTCGTGATGTAATAGAAATAAAAATCGCAATAACAACCAGTCCAGGGATAATCAAAGCGGCGGCAACTAAACCAGATTAAATGTCATTCGGTGCTATAATGAAAGTAAACGTGAAACAATGAGCGACATTTGCATACGGCTGCCTAATTTATAGATCCGGTATTGTGTTTGGTGTGATTGTTTTTGTTTTGAAAAGCTGTCGTCACTGGAAATGTTGAATAATCAAACTTGTATTAAATGATAAAAAAACACCGAAAAAAACAGTTATCAACGTTCATCGTGTAGTGACAGTATTTCAAACTAGATACGAGATAAAAAGCATTGACCAACATGTGTGTATGCATCCTGTCTATTATTTTCTCACGTCAAATTCTTTCTTAGAATTACAAGTTATTAGCTTTCTCTAAATTGATAAGATAGCCACTGCAGATATCATATCTTTTGTCGGGTATGATCGGCATTCTAAGAACAATTTTTAGATGACTGACATTATATCAAGCTTAGTGAATGTATTTTTTGTAGCAGAGTGTATGGACATTTTTAGATTTAGTAGATTTTGAATCCTTCTATTTTTACAGTTAGAGTTATGTAAATTGCTTTTTAATCATTCAAAATATACACTCCAACCATCAGATTCTACAAATATGGATATGATTCATTACCTAGAAATACATATCGATTGTCTCACAAAGACAAATCGTATTTTTTTTACATAAATTAACAAGCGTCTTTCATTAAAACATAACTTTTAATGAAATATGTAAATTAACAACCCTTTAAATAATAATCTGGCTGCTTTTTTATTTGATTATAAAACGTCTTTTAACAGACATTAATATAAATAATTCAAAGGTCCGTTTCGAGGAGTTGATGTTAGACCATCGATATGTTTCACATTGGTAGTGGAAATCAAGCATTTGGACAATATTTTCTTATATTATTAGTGAATAATAGCAGTGAAATTTCTGTATTTGATTTTCATCGATAATATTTCAAATACCAGTTATAAAATCGTCGGTTAGTATTTTAGCCAACTGGTAAACGATTTCATCTATACAGTTTCGTGATCACGGCTCGAATCGCAAAATAGAAACATTAATATATTACTTATTTACACAAACAATATATAAATTGTATCAAAAGGCATTTATTTATGTGATCCTGAAAACGTGGCAAAGGAAGAACGAATAATCAAATAAATCTTCTCTCTCAACCCTTTACTCTTTCGTTAACCTATTCAAGGAAATTCGTCGGGCATATGGATTGGATAGGAAATTTAACATGCTACTAGTAATTTTTACTACATCCTATCAGTGGCGGAACTATTGGCGGTATATCAGTAAATAGTCGATCAGGTCCACACAAGCTCAACAATGGAAACGGACATGGCATTGAAAATATACCTGTAAGATATGACAAACAGATAATAGAAAGGAGTTTCATTTAAACAACAATATAAAAATATTTTTAAATACTCCCCTACTTTGACATATTGATAAAGAAATATTTGTATATTATATTGAAAGAATATTTAAAATCATTCAATAAAATTTACTGTTCATTCTTTTTCAAGTATACAACAAAAAATTAACATTATAATGTTGTATATAATAAAACATAATTGATCCCCGATTTATAGCTTTCGCGTTACATTTTTTTACGCATTTATAGTCTTAACTATTTACCTGAAAGAAGAGTGTTTGGTAATTCCGTGTATACATCGTTCCCCGACATATCGTCGTCTTCTGTGTGTCATAAAAAAATATATTCATCTTACGTCGATTGATCGTTTTAGTGATACTTTTGTCAAGCCGCATGTGCGACTCTACAGTAGGGTTGCCAAATTTTTGTGAGACGATTCCGGGACGAATAGGTCAAAATTACACACACACATATACATAATATTAATAAAAAATTAGATCTTATAATAACTAATTTAACGTGATATTTTTATAACCTTTTCCAATAATATTTTTTTTTATTTTTGCTGCAATCACAAATCGTTTCGTAAGCAAACTCGTTCATAAAAAGTTAGGCAAATTCTGCACACGATTCACTTTTAAGTCGTATTTGTAATTATTCCTTTATTAAGTCGATATTCGTGTTATTTCTGGCCTTCGTCCATATACTGTTCATGTGACAAAAAACTCTTCTGAGTAAGCATTACTCGCAGAGATCGACATAATAAAAGACACAATTTTCATCAGCTCAATAATTTTTTCATGATTTTTGAAATACGCTGTCCATATCTTGTCATCATTTTCATTTTTAAAAATAAATAGAATAGTTTCTCAAAATTTTCGGGACAACTTAACATTCATCCGGAATACGGTAGAGCGATTCAAATTCCGGTACGGTTGGCAACCCTACACTACACAGACACTATATATTGTATATATCCCGTTTGAATTAAAATGCTTGGCAGCAAAAGTGAATGTCCTGTTTCTCTTATCTTGTACATGTACGATTAATGAATCGAGAGTAAGTGTTTATAATTATTACTGAAGATTAAAAAAATATTTTAGTATATATATTTTGGGACTTTCCCGCATTCGTAGAATTCCTTAATGGTAACGTTTCGTCATTATGTGGCAACCTAATACATATTATACTACATGTGCTGCACCTTTAAATAGTCAATGATGGTCGAGTGAAAGTCAAGTTGCAAAATTAAAACGGTTGAAAAAATATTCATGATAATAATTACAGTTAAAAATTTGAGACGTGGGAAAATGCATTCAAAACGTTCCGAACACTCCGTTATAACGAAGAAAAAATATAAAAAATAGCATGGGAAAAATGTAATAACATGCGATCAAGGCGAAACTGTTTAAGGTATGTGGCAAATTAGTTCCTTGAACTCAAGCAGGTAGTTAAATACTTGTCAGATGTATTGAAAACAATGTCAATATGTTAATGCATTGTTTCATATGCTAATCAAATGAAAATCATTGCTAATTTATTATACATAGAGTTTATATGTCTTGTTCTTAGCTAAATTTTAATTAGGCACAGTGGCTATAATAAATTATTATTCACTTTTAAGGTGTTAACTGTCACTTCTTGATGGAAAGGCATTATATTTTAAATAATAAAAACATTTGCATTTGCATCAGTTGATAATGCTCGCGATGAGCGAAACCGGTCCTGATAAAAAAATATATTGTGGAAATAAGTACTCAAAAAATGTGTTTTTATTATTTAAAATAAATTATTATTTATAGTCTAACAGGTTGCATGTTAAAAACTGTAAAAAAAACTGATACCATTTTTTTCTTGAAACAAATAACTTATATTGTTTAAGTTGGCATTTACTTGGTAGAGCTCCATTATAACACGACGAAAAATATCAATGTATATAAGTACTACAAAATTTATAGGATATGTAGTTGATAGCTATTTCGGCTTACGCTCTCATTAGAACTATTTTGCTGAAAAGCTAGTTACTATAAGTTTTGTAGAACTAAAATACATTGCTATTTTTTCACCGTGAAATTATTTCTAGTATATGTATAGTATTTGATACATCTGTTTTTATATTTAATACGTTAGTTGATAAAACTATACAAATTTATTATGTTATTCAACCACATCCGTCTCCTCTCCTCCATCAATGTGCAGCAGCATAATTATGCACGTCAGATAGAATCTTGCTACTCTTTCGAGGAGAATAAGTAGTAAAATGGGACTTAAAATATTAAGTTAACTGATCGTTCTCACTGTGTCAATAAACTATAGGCGTCAATTTGTTAAACACAAATCCATAAATGAAACGAAACGTGTCCGTACTGAGATTTAGACAGACGGAAACACCCACCAGGAAGGAAGGATTAATAAATGTGTTAGCAACGCAACTAAAAGTTTGGCAATATTAAAACTGGGAGGAAAAAAACCTGAATCTTGATATTATTTTTTTAAACTATATTCACCCCCTCCCCCTAAACGTCTTTTGAAGTATACAGCCACGAAGTTTCACTTAAATGATTCCTTGTCATTAGTTGATAGCCTTATTTTAAGGTTCAATCTGATTCTCAAAAAAGCTTAACTCGTTCCCTGCTGAGCAATGTAAAGGATATTCCAACGCCTAGACTTCAAAAATGTATTCAATAATATTGAGTTTGTCAGGACAAATCAAGCAATGCATTAACTCAAAAATTAGCGAGTACAAGAAGGTTTTAACCACTGTTATTTTCGGGTATCAACTATCAACACAGTAAAATCAGCCGTCTCAACAGTTGAGACGTTAACAGTCAGGGGATTAAATATAATCTGAAAAACTGTTTTTTAAAACACTCAAATCCCCGTTTCGAAACTTTAAATACAATTTCTTTCCCTGAGGAAATGTAACTGACATGTACAAAATGCAATGATAACGATAAGCTCACTGTTGATCCGGCTAGCTTAAAAGCTGGTTTAATAGTTTTTAAAAAATATCATAAAATAATATATGTCACTCCATATTGAGACCGAATATGATTGTTAAAAATAATTTATTGAAAAAGCTTATCTGTTTCGGTGTTAATTTGCAAATGTGTTACAACATTGACAATAAATAACACAAATCATCAGAATTTTCGAATAAATGAATAATCATTTATTATTTACAGAGATGACTTAAGCGAAATGACGTTAGCCACCTTAAAATTCCTAGGAGCGGCTTTAAATACTACTTATGGAAGTTATCAACAACAGTTCATTTATAATTATTACAGATGAAACGTGTTAGTGTAATAAAAACCGTTCTTCACGCTGACTTTGGTGTAAGATATTCGGTGTTTGCCTTTTTTGATCGCACGCCTGCCGTGCTTGTATGAGATTTAGATGGTTAGTTTTTGTACTTCAAATAATAAATATTTTGTTAGTACTTAACTATATGATTTTGGAATGCTCGTTTACTTACAAAGTGGAATCGAAATATTAAATTTTGTTTCAGTGACATCTATTGTTAAGAAAATAACTTACTTGAGTTTATTAAACATTTAACACATATATATATATATTCATATATTTATCTACCCGTATTTCATATTCAGTTTTATCAGTCTCTCCTGCAAATATTTGCAACAGAGATTTTTTCTTCATTTTAATAATAGGATATATTGTTAATCAATCGATATTGTTGGTCAAATGTCAAATCTAAGTTGCACCTTTTTGAAACTGACTTTTGGTAAGAAATCATAATAACTTTATTCCACACTGACTCACAATACAAATATTTTTTTTTTAATAAAATTGGCAATTTTCATTTTGTTAACATTCAAGCGGTTCAACTCTTAGTTATGTTTTACTATTATTCGTATGATGAGTGGGCTAATTGTTACAGCTCTATTTTTGATAGATTTGCGTTAAGTACGAAAAAAACATTTCAAACAAAAGAAAGTTTTCAATATACGTCACAGCTGCTCTATAAAGTTTTTTTCTGTTCTTAAAAGCCGTTATTTCGGACGTACTTTATTTTTATTGGTAATTTGAATGATTACCAGCATCATATACATAATACGTCTCTGGATATGAATTATAATTAACAAAAAAATGAACAATTAAAATTTTACTACTCGCTACAATTGATGGTTTGCAAAATGTCATAAGAAATTCATAGCCTCAAAATGTGACAGTTTCACAAAGGTTTTACGTTGGTACCTACTTAAAATATGAATAGTTCTTGATTAAATGCAAATTAATCGAATTGGGTGAATTCTTTATAAAAAAAAATTTCATTCAGTGAAAATTTAATTCCAAAATCAAATTTAGTTTGCGAAAATTTGAACGTATACAAAATGTCATTCTCAGAGTGTAATATGATTGAAATTTTTGTAAGCGTTAAAAACTTTTCGTGTGTGCTGTCATGTAGTTATAGTAATGCAGAAATCTTTACAAGGATGGAAAGAAGATATTTTGAAAGTTTAAAATATTTCCTATCATTAATATAGGGAAAACATTAAGGACATGCATACAAACAAACATTTATTTATATACAATATATTACTTTGAACGATAAAACATTTGTATTTTTTCAGCTACGTGATAAATTGATAGTGACCTTCAATTTTGGAGTGAAACAGATTAAAGTTCAAGGTGTGAATCAAATAAAATATGATCGAATCTATTTGACTTTCGAATACGTCAACAAAACGGAGGAAGCTTTCACTTTAATAACGCGTCTCAAATCACTCACCACTATCAGTTTCGTAGACGCCCCGCGTATGCCCCCTTATTTGCTCGTTGACAAAGTTGGCGCTTCTTGGCACGTTAAGAGCACTTCGGATCCCAACTGAAGAGTTGTCGAGGTGACCAGGGCCGATCCGGGGGACGTGACTACAGCAGTAAACCTCCTTGTCTTCCTGCCGATGCTGGTTATTGTAATATGTCTGGAAATGTGAAAAAAAATATATGATAACATATCAATGGATACTATGTTTTTTTTTGTATACAATATTATTATTTATTCGCTTAAAATGAGTATATCCGGGTCAATGCGAGTAAAACACACCATTTTAAAAACCGTCATTTTTAACAACACGCCATACTGAATAAACCGAAAATATTTTTCACGTGATACTGTTAGTTTTTTACTAATATATTTTCATACTAATTTATTTCAATTTAAGCATCCATTATACCGGAGAGGTGTTTCTTTTGAGAGGAGTCTGTTTAATTCAAAGTTGAAAGAAATTTTAAAACATTTACAATTTTTTTTATTTTTATAAAAGATTTATTGACTTAATTTCCGTGTGTAATATTCAGTAAAATTGTGGAAAGAAATAATTTTTCCATTGATTGGCAAATACAAAAAGTGTAAATGTAAAAAAATTGTGCTCTATATATGCATATTTCCATTTAATAGCCAATACGCTTTTATGACATATCTATTTTTTTAATTCCTCGTTGATTGTTCAATATGAATTGTACAAAAGTAATACGTGACTAATAAGAAAGAGGATATTTTTCACAATCACGTAGTCTTTGTATTATTCGTAAATATTGTTTGCAGGCACATAGATGTCCGTAAACGCCAGATTTCCCACAACTGCTCTAATTGATAGATTCTGAATAAAATATTTATTATATCTAGTATTCGCAAGATGAGGTTATGTTAAGTATACTCATTTGCTTTTTTGAAACATTTCGAATAGATTATTTGAAGTTAGTACTATAATATTTGGTGTTTCACATCGATAGTATAGTAAGCTGTGATTTATTGCTCGAAAACGTCAGTCTAGATCCTATATTCGAGCTATTTTTTTAATCTATTCCCTGTAATATTGAATGAAAGCCGATTTCAAGGACAGTGACAATAAGCGTGTGTGATTTTTATTCAAACGAGTGATCGATTCATTTTTTTATCTTTGCGGAAACGCCTTAAATTTTTGTGTATATTGTTATAATTTATATTATGAATTGTTAATAGCCGATCGAGTATATATTTATTGTAAGCAATAGTTTTGATTAATAGTAGAACTCCTGTGGTGCGATATTATCCTAGAAGGCAGCTGACAGATTGCTCTAATAAAACATGATTCTCAAAAAAAATCCGCAGAGAACTAACATATTGTTAAACATTTGAAATCTTTTAACCGTTAATTTTTGGTGGAAAGGCATTATTACATAAACAGCATTAACATCATTATTCCATCAAGCTTCCTAAAATTATTTAATTATTCATATAAAATAATGTCTATTTATAATAATAATATTTGGTGAATTTCTGATTTTATAAGTTAAAAAATAAAAAAGCACCCGTGCCTTTTAAACAATATTACATGGTAACTAAAAATTACAAAAATACTTAAATTATTAAAATGTGTTTCCAATAAATTTTCCAATGAAGAAAATTTAGTGTTTTTATTTTCAAGCGGTTTAATCGTCAGAACTATATATTAATTATGCCATAAACAAAATATCTAGCACATTACCAATTATTAAATTTTATACCAAATTTTTTGCACATCTGATAGTTTCCAAAAAGATATGCATTATAGTCAATGTATAACACAGTGCGTGATCAGTAAGCGAATAGTTCGGACTGCGAACAAATCGGATTACGAACACATATTCGGATAACAAGCTTACACGATATTTTTAATCCATTTATTCTATCTGTAATACAATAATGATAGTTTGAATTGTCAAAACTTTGTACGACTCTACATGTTTTGTCACAAACGACCCGGGTTTCGCCTTTCGGCATCTTCAGGTATTCTATCACACGGACGCAATAGAACTGACGTATAATAAACATTTAGCAATATTTTTATACTAATTTCACAATATATTTTATGATCAAGACTGGTTTTGCACATCGCGAGTATCATAATCAACCGACCACTACTTCGTCATGATGAAATATTACTAAAAATGTGTTTTTATAATTTACATATTTTTATAATTATCCTGAAATTCTACATGAGTTAATTTTACACCAACAATGCGATAGGTTACCAAACACATTTGATAGCGAATATAGACTTGGCATAAATTATGATTGTAAACTGATCACCTACTGTATTATAATAATGGTCGGATATTTAGTGGCATATTAAGTATTTCAAATGAGTTTAAGTTGAATTATAAAAAACCTAGTGCTGGTATAAGAATGAATTGCAGGTGTCGATTGAAATAATGAATGGACGTATTGTCAGGTAGGTCTTTATAAAGTGAAACTCGAGGTGCTTTGCGGAGTCGAACCACGTAATTCGGACCAGTAGGACAAGTCTGCTTGCATTGCGCATACACTAGTAGCATCATTTGCATTGCACTAAGCCGATTAAAACACGCAGAATGCATTTATTAACAGCTGACATATCATACGCTCTACTAGCAAAGAGAAAATCTTTGAAAAAAATACATCATAACAGTGATATATTAGAAAAAATACTGTTCAGTTGAGACCAGCAAATTATTGACTCTTAATAAAATATTTAAAAATATTTTTATACCTTATTTTCAACAAAACTTTATGAATCGAAATCGTTGAAAGTTGTCAGCAGAAATGAAGAATAGTTTGCTTCAAAATTAATAATTCAATAACTCTTTTGATAATCACTAATACATCATTGTGACCGAAACCAATGACGATAAACCACTCAGTCATACAGCAAAACTACTATCAATCGATTGATAGAAGATATAAGCCATGGGACATGAACCCTTGAGGTCCGTAACGAAAGCTAACGACGTTGATCACCGCACTACGGGCCCGATATGAAAAAGTATTGGCCATACCTATATGATTCGCGTTGAAGTCACTTATATAATTTATTCGTGCCTGGAAACCTTGTTGCCTTGAAATGAAACTAGTGAATTGCATTGGGAAGAAATTATTCCTTGACAAACGAAAGTAATTATTAGGAAATTCTGCATTACTTTCTTTGATTTTACTTTGTGATTTATTATCATACCTGTGGAATATGTGAATTTAATTATCTCAGTTTGAAGGCTTGAACTTTTTACTACTGAACAGGATGGAAGCTTTTTATTGTTTAAAACTTGTTTGACTGGGTTACTAAAAATATATATCAATACAGAGCCTTAGTAATTATTTCCTATACGTGACTGCATTGACTTGCATAGTTAGAATGAGCAAGAGGGTTTATTGTTGGAATAATTTTTGATTGAACAATAATTGCCTGTAATAAAAAACAAACCGCTTTTAATGCTAGAAAAATAAATGAATTTGATAACACACAAAAATGAAAGGAAGTAAATTTTCAATTATACTGTATAGATGCAAAAATAAATTAAGAATCGAATACATATTGCTGTAATAAAATCATTTTTAATTAATTCCATATGTCTATTAATTTGATGGCATACGTATTTTATTTTAGATAAAATCAAAATATAATTGCAATTAAAAGAACCACATAGTCTTTTCAAATGTTCAGCTAACTAGGATACATTGGCAGTCATGAAACCGAATGGTCAATGATAATGGACGTTGTTTTATGTGTTAATTGAGAAATATCAACCAACGGTTGTCTATTTCTAACGTTCAACATCATATCTAAATCGTCTCCGATGAAACGAGAGATTGGGTGATTTTGAAAAATGGGAGATTGAGAAAGACAACCCAGTGAAGTAAAAAAATATAATATTAAAAAAAAATCATAATAGTGGTTATTTTTATATTCTTTTTTTTCTCACTTTTAAGCTTGGCGTTGTACCTGCCTTTAATATCACTTTGTCACCAGCAATACTAACCACCTTATCAACCGATAATCATTTATTTTTATTCATACATTTCATTGAAATATTTTTAATTGATTAAGGTAGTAATACAAATATATAGCTTACCTTGAGGGTTAACTTGGTTCCACAATTGGCGCACTTAAAGCACCCGCTATGGAAAAAAGAAAAGTCCTTCAAAGGTCCAACCCTGTCCACCTGGTAGACAACCTCAGAGCACCGCAGGCAGGTGCTCTCGTAAAAGTTCGGCCTGTACATCATCATCTTGGCGGCCGGACGTCGAACTTCGTGTCTTTTAGCTGAAAAGGTGTATCACGGTTCTACACACGACCCACTGATTGAACTGCACTGGATTTTTTTACACTCATGTCAGTGTCACTTTATTTTAATTGGTTTAATTTTAACAGTTTAAAAAACACTGAAAAAGGATAATTATATTATAAAAATTTAACAATTAATTTGTTTTTAATATAACAATTTACGGCCCTTTTCGACAGGCAATACTCATTTAAGACGTTCTTAAATTCTTTAAATATTTTTATAGCGCGTTTCTACATTAATAAATATATAAACATATATAATGTCTTGAATTTTGTTTACTTTAATTATTAAATAAAAATTGCAAAATTGTTCAGCATATTTGAACAATCTTAATTTTCTGCTAAATGCATGCCAGTTTCAAATATTTAATGATATCGATTTAATAAATTTTCAATTTTATTTTTACATAGTTTCGGTATAAAACGGAACACTTGTTTTTATAAATGCTTCACCCTATCACATAATGCATCGTAAGAAATCTAATGATTTCATGTTGAGTTAAAAAAACCTGAATTAGAAATCAATGAAATCGAGTATGAAGACATTTCTAAACGACCCCTTACCATTAAAAATAATGAGCACTGTATTATTTAAGAACTTTTCTTGTAACAAATAGTAAGTAAAATCGAATTTAGTCATTTGGAGAGACTATTTAGTTTTGGTGAGAAAACGGTGGCATTTATTTGTATCGATGTAATGAATAAAAGATTTTTTGCCGATCTTTAAAACTAAATCGGTTTTGTTGGTGAAAGTTGCGAATCACTTTCAGATTCTACTATCCATTTTGAATGATTTCAAAGCCTTTTTAAAATATCGTAAAATTATTCAAAAAGAAATTGAATACTATCGCATTTAAATTTGATCGAATCTGAAAATATCATTGATTTTTTTAATACTTTGAATGGGATTTAACGATACGCTTAACATAAGTGCCGTACGCAGTTTTGAATTCATTAAACTTTATCGACAAATATTTTTCAAATAATTTAATATTATAAACCAGTTAAGTTGAGAATAAATGTGTTCAAATCAGCATTTAAACTATTCGTTCTCAATAACTGTCACATGTTTCAAAGTTCGATACATCGACAACTTATTCATAATAAAGATTCTTTTATTATCAGTTTTTGTCAGTAAATATTTTATTCATATTATTTTTATAATAATACAATCCGCACAGTTCTAGTAATATTTTATGTATTGACTATTCATAAATACTATAAGAATTTAAAAATCTAATCGATTTGTATTTAACTCCGACAACTGTTTATACGCCGATCCGTGAATCATTTTCTCGAGACTCTTTTTGATTCATTGTCACTTAAGTTTTATGTCCTTATTTGAATGATAATGAAATGATTCACTTCTTGTCCTCGTTGCAAGTTATTTTAGGATGTTGATCACTCGAGTAGGTTAAGACGCGAAATGCAATAACTCGGTAAATTGGCTTGACATATTCGCCTTCGGCAAACATCGCATCAGAACAATACGGCTGACACATATCGAGTATGTGAATTTAAATAACAGTATGTGCGCTGGGTTATTTGGAATATTTGCATATTATCTGTGTTTAGTTTTAAGAAACGTTTTGCCACAGGCAGTATTTACGCTTCAAAGCAACTCAATATGTCATGAACATTTTTATGTTGTTGTAGGTATGCATATTGCCAATACAAACTTGATTTGCAAAGACTGTGGGAACTTTTTAAAAACATATGTGCATAAAATCTGTTTGTTACTGTCTCAGTGATATGATATTTGGGTTTGGAAGCGATAAAATTTACAAATGTATTCTTGTAAAATAATTAAAAAATTTGTAACATTTTAACTTTGTGAATCCAAACGACAGCAAAGATGAATTTAGTCAGTGTAGAACATATGGATTTTTTCTGTGTTCGGTGGTAAGCTGGTGTTTAAACAGATGTGGTAGGAGATAATTAAGGAAAGATCATTCTAAAATTCGGTGCATAGAAATGTCAATACCGGGATTACGATTCTTCAACGTGTAACTTTCAGACAAAAAACGTAGTGAGTAGTAGTTTCTAAAATATTTTGCAAGATGAACTAAGGCTTTCGTAATCGAATTAATAACCAAAAGGAGTTTATACTTAGCTATGATTAATTGATTTTTCGTACACGCACCGAATCACCATTTTTTATGCATAGCTTTTATTAAACGGTGGAGATTTGGCCTTCCGGCTTCGGTGAGGCATCCATTAGAAAAAAAAATGTTGCTTTGCTCGCGGGAAATTCTTTCTGAAGATACGGTATAAGTTTTGAATAAAGCGTTCTAAGAAGTGTTTTTTGTCTTGCAATTCAAGCGAGATGAATAACGAGGCATAATTCAGTTATTGCCGTATCATTGCACGCGAGGGAACCAATTACTTTAGAATCCAATTGTTGATAATTTTAATTTGTGCATATTAAATTTTGTACATTGCCATCTGACACACTCGAGAGAATATTTTATAATTACTATAAAACTCACTATCTTTGTGCCCCGCAGTAACAACGTTCTTAAAATGAAAAAAAAATAGTTTTTTGAAAATGCGCAATAGCACAGTCATCAACTGGTCTTTTTGTTCTCACACGCGCACAACACTTTAATAATATAATTTAACTCACCGAGGTTCTTTTCTAAAAAAAACTTAATTTATTTTCCGTACTTACAGGAAAAGCCAGAGATGTAAAAATATCAACATTTGGATAATTTTAAGAAATCAAATGCATAAAATCTAAAAAAAAATATTGAAATCAACGTCAATGTCTCAAATATTCAGCAAAAAAATTCTTTTTTTGAATATAAATAATTCCATAACACTACAACTTTTAATTAATTAACCTTGTAACATACATGTAATGTTTTTCTACCACGACCCCATTAAATTAATTTAACAAATGAAGCATAACAGGTAGATTATAAAATTGTTTCATTGAAAGAATGTGTAAACATACATATTTTCAAATTTGAATTGTTACAACGTTGTCAGTTCTGTTGCATCCGTGTGATAGAATGCCTGAAGATGCCGAAAGGCGAGACCCAGGTCGTTAGTGACAAAACATGCAGAATCGTACAAAGTTGTAACAACTCAAATTTGATATTGAAATTCCATCGAGCACCTTCAGTCGATATCATAAATTGTACATATTTTCAACGATTCAAATTTTATATTAAAAATCGTCAAGCACGCACAGTCGATATTGTAAATTAAAAATTTGTTTGTTGTTGGAAGGATTTTCTGTTTATATGTAGCAAGAATGATAAAATTGTAATATATTTATATGGTAATGTTTTATATCTTAACATAAATCGCTTGCTAATTTTGTTTTAAATACATTGCGAGTTGTTAATTTTAGGTCATTAAATTGAGTAGTAAACATTATCTTAAAACTGTGCTGACATTATGATCCTTTTTTCTCAGATTTTTTATGGTAAGCTAAAAAAAACGATAAATACTTTATTAATTAAACATACTACGTCGCAATTATCAATTTCAGGATTAAGGACGTTAATTAAGCATTTTTTTTGAGAGAGAAACCCAAGTGCAAAAGTAGGTTATAGTTGCCTGGTGTAATATGCAGTAAGTTCCTAAACCGGATGTGGATAACTATGCCAAGTGGATTCCGCAAATACCATTTGCGTGCAGACATTTAACTTTACTCTCCACAAAATTTTTCTTACTTATCTATCGCGTAAAGGAGTTTGTCATTATAACTTCCAGTTTGCGCAAGACAGTGACGTACAACCAGTAGCTTTCATTTGGGACTATATTCTACCCAATATGAAAGGTTCTACAAAAACAAAATTAGTGGTATACAGGTTTTTATTATTGTCCATTATCTTATGATTAATCAAATTAGCATTTTTGAACATGGGCTCAGCAACCTTCTTACATTTGAAAATATAAATGAAAAAAAAATTCACAAAATATGATATTAACTACAATACATTTTCCCTGGTCGTTATTTAAAATAATTTGTTTTGTAAACTATGGTAAATATTGACAAAGTTCAACAAAATATACTCTCAAAGGCTATTTCAACTTGCTATTATTCTAGGCAAAAAGTGGGTAACCCTTTAAAGATTGGGAGCTGCTTTAAATTTGAATTTTCATGGCGATCGACTAACAACCAGAATAGTAAAGTACATTTTGTTAATACTTTTTTTTGATAGTTTATTAAAATATTAATTTTACTATTCAAAAATTTGTATAATATTTTCATATTTTTATCCATAGTCGTAAATTTTAAATATGAAAATTTATAATTTTTTCATTTTTTTATGAAATCGTTCCCTAGTGACGGATTTACCACCAGTCCTCGTAGAAAGCAAACACCCTGATGAGTATCAGGATTTCGAGTTGATTGATCAAGTTAAAGTAAGATTCAGCCGATCGTTTAATATTTAAATTGAATTGTATATTCCTGACTCAAACTGTGGGTCAGTTCTATTGCATCCATTTTATAGAATGCCTGAAATTGTCGAAGAAACCTCGGTCGATATCGTTAAATATAAACTAGTGTTTTAGTGTTGTCTAGACAAGTAAACTTAAGCTTTTAAATACTGAATTAAAATTTTTGCTATAATTAATTACCAACAGATATGTGACGAAATTTTCGTAACTAAATATATCATGATTTTCAATATGCAGCAAATGCATTCCGTGTAAATGAGACGAAATTTGCCCGATATTCGGCCCCATGGGATTTTGTGCATACACCAGTTTGAGCCGGTCACCGGTCCAGTTGGACTATAGGGGTTAATTAACACAATTTGATTTTATGTCACATTTTATCTGCAATGTAAAGGTATTTTTAAATCATTCATTAAAAAAAAATCTTGTCGAAGACCAGTTTCCTACTCTACGTAAGAAAGCTGTTTTTACTCGTTATTTTGACTAAACAAACATTAATATGTGCAGAAACAGCTTGAATAAATATTAAACTTAGGAAAAATCGCTTTTTGTGTCGAAAATCTCATCAAGATTAATACTAAATTGTATTGTGACAATCCGATAAATGACTATTCGGAACTTTTAAATTTATAACGTAAAAATGATTAATTTAGAAAAACCGATACAATGCATACATCCCGTGGCATAAAAGGAAATGAAAGAAATATGCCATTCTGCCAAAAAGATTAACCATCACAAAAAAAGCGTAGAACAATGATATTTCTATTCCTCTCTTCATTAAAATTTTACGTCAAAAAACGCGTAAATTCAATATAATGACTAGTTTATTTATAGTATATAATACGATTATAGTGGAAACTTGATCTATCGTGTTAATGCATATACAATACTTAGTACTTGTCAAAGACTATCCAATCATCATTTTTCCACACACGTCGTTATTTTGAGGTGCTTTCGAAGTTTTTTTTCAGAGAGCTTGACGTTTATCAATCACTATGGTTATATCATATCAAACCATAAACTTATACACAAGGACTGTCTGTTACGCACCAATTGATATTTTTTTATATCATAAAATTAAATAAACATAGTAAAGATCAAGTAACCTTTTTTCTTGATTAAAGAAATTTGGTGACTTTAATCATGATAACAAATGCCATGAAATTATGTCGATAGCAAGGCACTTATTATGGATAAATTCGCATATCAACTTACATTCACCAAAAATTCCTTGCTTTGATCATCTCTAAAACAGAAAGTAAATTCTTCAAACATATGAAATTAATCTAAACAAGTTTATTGCGTCATTTACAAAAAAAAAAGATATTTTCATTTTATTTTATAAAACTTATTTATTTTTTATTACAGTCAAAAATAGTTACTGTAAATATATTGTATGATCAACATGGAGATAAAATGTATTCCAAAATTAAAATTGCAAATAATAGAAATAATGATTGTTGAAATAAAAATAAAATATTTTCGTTTTCTGGAATATTTTACAATTCAAAGCATATTTATTATAAAGGGTTAAAATTTCAGTTTTTATTTTATGCATAATCTGATTATTTTAATTTTAAAAAGATATAAAGTTTTAAGGTGTTATACAGTGCATTGATTCTTTATTTACAAGACAGTTTCATGATATTTTAATTTCAGTTGTGTTCATCAATTGATAACTAAAAATTTATAAATATGCATATGGTGTTGTTTTCCAATCTGTTTTTATCATATAGACTGATATTATGTACAAATACATTTTTTTTTTTGTTTCGTTGGTATTTTTTAAGCTATGTCGTTTTTCAATATGGTGTATATAGAATGCTTGTTGAGCTTTTGTCAGATTATGTTTTATTACGAGAAATTATGTCTTCTCATTTGCTAAGCCTTCTTTTTTATTGAAAGAAAGCACGGATAGCAGAATAGCACTTCAGCCGTATTAGTGGCTTGCTAGGAATTCTCAATACTCCAAGCTTTTAGGGTCAGATGGAGCTTTCAAAATTACATATTTCGTGAAAAGCCATAAATTAATTAAACTGTCAACACAATATCCAATGCAAATGGCATTTGGATTTAGACCCGATGTTCAAAATGAAAATTTAATTAGAAAATATTTTAAAAGCAGTTATTTTTCATGAGCCGAAATCTATGGTCAAAATTTATTTTTAGAAGGCGAAAGATTTTCTGCCCTTAACAAAATTAAAATGATTTTTCCCTGAAAGCATTTTTAGATTAATATTTAACAGTGTGACTTTGTTCACAGCGTTCATATTATTTTTTTATGACCGAAGATCCTAAGAGGAGCTTACATACAGTGTTATAAATAAAGCGACTTGTAACGAGGCATTAAATGATAATGAATATTGTGTTCGCGCGATTTCCCACGGACATAATATTTTTACTATTTAAATGAAACGAGTGCGGAAATAAGAATGAAAAGATCGAGATACAAAATTCATTCTCACAGAGCGAAGAGGCGATAATATTTCATTTGAGGAGAAAGTTTTTGACAAACTTACGTTGATAATGACAGCACTCTGCAATAAAACACTAAACTCACTTTCTACGGTAATAATTTTGTCAAATCTGTTACACAACTTACGTAAAGAAGTGTGAATAAAAATTAATATACATTTATATACTACATCTCTAAAAAATAGAGACATAAGTTAAGAAAAAAGTTTAAAATTTCAGTTTATAGAAATTATCTCAAAAATCATGACCTGATAAAAAATCCATAAATTTTGGAATACTATTTAAAACGAAAACATGACTACGGCGCTATTGAATTGACTCAAATTCTGTATACTGAGTTATTTTTAAAATATTTTTACAAAATGGACCTATAAAGATTATTTTATAAGAAACAAGATGAAAGCAACGAGATATTTGGAATGCTTTGGGATATCCGCAAGAGAATTTAACGCTTTTAGTATTTTTAGTTATAGTAATACAAGTAACGATGCATCGACACGATAGATAGGCGAACCTTATAAATACTACTTAAAACGTAGGCATTGATTGATAGATTGAAAACAAAATTTTAAATGCAGAGCTTTTTCACAAACAATTGTTAGTTATTTAGCTAGTAAAATATATTCTTTTTATGCTATTTCTCGTAAACTTATCAGAGGACAATGTGTTTTATTTATGAAATTTTTGTAACATATTTTAATGTAACATTTTTTTAATTATTCGAAACTAAATGATGCAGTTTTAGGTGTTTACGTGTGTTTACCGAATGTTACCTGCCATGTATACATAAACAGTCATATTATCTTCATATTGAATTTACGCGATTTTTGACAAACTTTTAATGAAGAGAGGAATAGAAATATCATTGTCTTATGTTTGTGATAGTCAATCTTTTCGACATAGCTTAAAAAATACCAACGAAACCAAAAAAATATATACTGAACTTGTAACAGTTAATCAGTTGTTTTTTCAATACCGAAATGATGTTTTTTTAAAAATTTAATACTGATACAATTGTTCAATGACTGTTGTAGTGGGACGGCTTTGCACAAAAATCTGGTTAATACTGAAATTATTTCAGCATTAATAAACATGAATGTTATCATGAATGAAACACTATTTTTGGTATTTATGATACTCAACTTTTTATGTTTTTTTTTAACAACAATGCTTCATTTGATATATATAATCATTCTTTTTTAAGACGACATCAATATAAAAGGATATCTTCACAAAAATTTTGGAAACAAATATATTTATGAATTTTAAAATAATATTGATTTTTTAACACTCTACTCTTAGAATTTCATAATGTTTTGAATATAGCACGAAATCGTTAAATACTTGATTTTTAACAAATAATAAAACCAAAGCATACAAAATAGTTAGTATGTGAGGTGCTATTTTTGAATTTAAAGGCCCTCGTGAATAAAAAAAAGAATAAAACAATTTTGTTTAAATGTATTGTTACTATGTTCTTTCATAATGACTGTAAAAAATGCAACACTTTGAGCATATAATAGTAAAATTTAGAACAATGGTGAGGTTCCGAAATACTTACTTGCACAGTAAGATAACAGAGTCCTTAACAAATTCCAATTGAATCAATGAAATTAAACAATGTCATATAAAACTAGCTGTAATTATTTTAAATGACAAAATGACCATAGAGTTCAAATGTTGAATTAAAGAAAGCTACAAGTAATATTTGACCTAGACAGTAATCGATATTGTATGGTTATTTAAACCAATTGGCAAAGATAACTAATTTGGCGTTTTATATTTTTAAAACACTTTCAAATAATAAATTATCATTCTGTTATTAATGTTGTACGTCATATTGTATTATTATACATCTAAAATCTCAAAACCATTCGTCTTCTTTCCAAAATGATACAAGCAAAATTAATTTCACCAAGATATCGATCAATGAAATTTACGTCCCAAAAAATCGTAGGCGTTTGATTACATATTAGGTATCAGAGCATAGAAATTACACCAGACGGACTGATCATAAGTACAAAACCATGTTTGCTAACGATTACATCGTCGCACTGGGTCAGTATTATTTTTATGCTGCCAATAATAATATACGACAAAGTCTTATATTTCTGGTAGTTTATGTGTGTTACTTATGAAATATAACCATGTGAAAATTATAAAATAGCTGAGAACTTTTATGAGCTAGAGCTTAAAATGAAGCAATAAATCATTTTGAATGATTCATCTGTGAGTCATTCGAAACGAACGAGCGGTTCTCTAGCCGGAAATGGACGAAGAAAATTATTTTCTTATCCATATTGTATGTTTACTTCTAAGAATTCAATCAATAATAATTATATATTGAAGTGGTATAATGGATATGCTAGGGAAATACTCACTTAAGTAAATGTTTAATGTTTCCATAAGACAAACTTTTCGTTTTATTTTTTACACAAAATCCAACGAATCGAAATTTTAATATGTCATGAAAATATAGATAAAAGTTGTGCTTAACTTTTCAAATTTTGGGTACACGTATGGACAAATACTTCGAAATGAAAAAAATAAATAAATGTCGAATTACTTGACCTATGCATAATAGAATGTCACCCTAATATCAATAATCAATATCACTTTTAAGGTGTTAACTGTCACTTCTTGATGGAAAGGCATTATATTTTAAATAATAAAAACACATTTTTTAGTACTTATTTCCACAATATATTTTTTGATCAGGACCGGTTTCGCTCATCGCGAGCATTATCAACTGATGCAAATGCAAATGCAAATGCTCGCGATGAGCGAAACCGGTCCTGATAAAAAAATATATTGTGGAAATAAGTACTAAAAAAATGTGTTTTATTATTTAAAAAAAAAAAAAAAAAATAATCAATATACCTTTTTAATTTTGGTAGTCATTTTTTTTCTGTCGAGAAAAGAACTATCTACAGTTATACGAAAATCGATTGACATTTAGTAGCTTTAAATATCTTTTTCGAGATTGTCAAGGGTAGAATAACGGGTATTGGAAATGATTAAGATTAGAAAATTACTCGTCTTGCGGTTCATTTCTATAATCAGGTGAGCTTGAAGCAAATTTATATCTAACGTATTTACAATCAACTTATGAATCTACCTAAACTGCAATTTGAAACTGTAGACAACAATGTTGACTACAGGTCTGGTAAGTTAATGCTGATCGAGCTTGCATTTATGTATTTGAAAGAGAGATTACAGCTTTCATTTCGTTGAAAACCAAAGTTTTTCAAAGAAAAAAATTCTAATCGTGTAGCTATTTCATTTCAATTTCCGACTGTCAAAAATTAATTACTAACGCAGCTTAATGATTTTGATCTACACATACCTGTTTGTTTATAACCTATTTCCACCAACTAAATTTATGAAAAAAATGTTGTTAACTATGTAAAATTTTATTATATTCAATTCCAGAGGAAACCTTTAAACTCATTTCCTGCTAAGCCGTTTAAAGGATATTCCAACATGTAAATTTAAAATTTTTTTGAGTAATCTTATTGAGTTTTTCATAACAAATCAAGCAATATATTAACTCAAAAATTAGCAAGTACAAGAAGGTTTTTACCACTGTTAATTCATATATTTTCGGGTATCAACTATCAACACAGTAAAATCAGTCGTCTCAACAGTTGAGAAGTTAGCAGTCAAAGGGTTAATAGTGTAAATCTGTATTCATAAAACTTTAGAGAAGTTAAGTGAAAAATAAAAGCATATTATTTCTTATTCATGAAAATATTGTAATGGACAATTGCATTTATCCAAAAGTTCACAATTGAACAGATATTAGGCCGCTGATTCTTCACATACGTTACAATTGATTTTTCTCGTGAAGATATATTATATAGATTATAAATAAGCTTAGCATAAAATTTATTACTGATTTCTTACAAGAAAAATTTTGAATAATTTTTCATTGATTGTTTGATGAAACGAGCCTCTAGTAATATTAGTATTAATAAAAAAACAATCAGGACAATATAGTGATGGTCAATCAAAACCCTGCGAATCTTGTTTGGACGGCTAACGTTGTATTGGAAATCACTTTACATATAAACAAAACTGTCAACGTCAACGTAAACGGTTTCAATGAATGAATATGAATAAAATGTCTTTTCACAAACGAAAAACAAAAAAAACGGAGTCTTTTCCTAATAGGCATGATACAATTTTACTAGCAACATAGTTCGGATAAGGAATCAATATATACATCGCAGAAAATCTTCAAATTTTTAAGATGAAAAAATGGATTTTGGTCGCCACGTTGATTTTTAATTTATCACTAACGATTGTTAAATAATATACGTTTTTAACATTGTTTTTAGCTGCTTTTGCTCATTGCGATAGATGATAGATTCAAACTAACGAATAAAATCATATATACCGCGTTGATTTTTTTATTGAAAATTTTAATTCCTTTTTTAATACTTCTTTGCTTTCTTTATCGGAAGATAGCATTGAATTGTTGGTCCACGTCGGAATTTTTAGGGACGATTTCGTACATAACAAAACATGTCAAAACAAAAATTTTGATTAAATTAAAGGCTTAATTTTTGATGTGTATGATATATGCATACAAAATATTCATTTTTTCTCTTGATGACCTTGAGTTACTACTGCTGTATGACCGAATATTTTCAAACAAAATTCATCTGAGAATAAATGTATTATTTGTCATTAAGATGCTATCGTAATAACAGTATTATTGATAATTTATTTTCACTGCTTTGGATAGTGAAAACTAATTTCATACTATATACGAAACTAACATTTTTTTTCTCATTAAAATGTCATAGCGTTATTATGATACGATTAAAATATTAATAGAAACGTTCGACGTTTTCGACAGTAATAATTTTTTATATGAAAATAAAATTGAAAACTTTGACATTCCAATCATTGGTTGTAATTAATTATATTCAATATAATTAAAAAGTACTAAGAAAAATCGAAATAACATTACTACAAATTATTTATATCGCTAAACCCTTGCGCGTTTTCAACTGCTTGTATAATGATTATCGTCATTGGAGTGACAAAAATTGACTTAGTTAAAATCTTTCATATAGTTATTATTGTCTTATAGCTTTGTTTTGAAAAAAAGAACAGTATTAGCTTTGTTCGTGTTTTGTGATATAGGCGGCACATTTCACCTCCTTGTTCATATCAACAGATAATTTTGCCCATTAGAGAACCGTGGCAGATTGTAAGGCAAGTAAGACAGTACGTACCAATTTACGGGATACTATAAACATACAGACCGTAACAACTTTGCCATGAACACAATTTGATAATAAAAATACTTCACAAGATGTACGTCACAATGATTTCAGTTAACATTTTACGAATGAACCGGGTTTGCGCAAATGGTACGTACGCGTTGATATCCCTATAACATTGTTTCGTGGTCACTACGGAAAGTAATTCCGAAGAGATGAAAGTCTATTTATAAAAAAGCGGTTTGTATATTTAACAATGTATTTATTTACAAATAATTTTGTTCATGCTTCGGCTTATAAATTTATTTTAGCTTATTTATGTATAAGTAATGATTTACTTCGTGTTGTTGATTTAAACGTCAAATTATCGTATTTTTTAACACTGTTTTTTTGTGAACATTAAATATAACAGGAATAACTAGACACTTTTAATGAAAGGGTGATCTACAGCTATGTATTCCGAGGGGAAGTTTTACGTCACGGTTCGTTAATTTTGAGTGTGTTCTGTGAATGGAGATCACTGTTTTATCGCGCGTGACGTCACCGCGACAGTCGAGTGACTACCGACCTGCTTCGTGAGCTGGTTGATACTGCCGTTTATACGAGGCGCTGCTGGTCGCGGCCGCCATGTTGAGAGAGTGTCTGGAAAATGGCGGCACGTGACGACATCTCATTTTTCACGCTAATAACTTATTTCTTTCTATCAATCCACGGCTGAAGAAGATTTCGATCTAATCATGCAATAGTGCGGACGAATCGTTGAATAGTTATTGTCGGAATTATTTCGTTACACTTTGATGGTCATAGTTATTGGCTCGTTGAAATTGTACAAGACGATTTGGTCATAATTGTCAAAGATATGCAGAACGATTTTCTTCAATAGAATGATTTCTCGATTGTTTCAAAAATAATTGAATTCAATCACTCTTTTGTTCAATTAAATGTATCCTATTGATTGAATTGGCATTCACTTGGTAGAACTCCATTATAACACGGTGAAAATATAGCAATGTATTTTAGTTCTACAAAATTATTTTTAAAAAATATAGTTGATAGCTATTTCGGTTCACGCCATCGTCAGAACTATAGATAGTTCTGACAATGGCGTGAGCCGAAACAGCTATCAACTATATTTGTTTAAAATAATTTTGTAGAACTAAAATACATTGCTATTTTTTCACCGTGTTTAAATTATCCTGTTTCGAAAGACCGAAATTCACAAGAAATAGTTATTTTATTTTGTTTTCGAAACGACTTATCAAGAATATTTGCTTAATACATTATCGACTATTTTATCTTTTGCGTCATCAATACTAGTAACATAGAATTGTATACTCTTAAGCCAGGTGTAATTTACTTGAAAACACAATAATTTTCAATAGAAAATATTTATAAATATAGACCTTTTGTACAGGCGATGTATTTTTTTTCGATTTCGATCGATGCATTATTTGTTTACAGTTACTTCTCTGCAGATTGCGAAGTCTCAATATAATTTAGAATTCTTGATAAGATTTTTTCGTTTGATTCAATTAAAATTAGCTCTATGTAATTCCACTAAAAGGTTTAAAATATTTATGTAACAAGTTTTTCAATAATAATCAAATATTTTTTAAAACATAAATGGTCCTATTTTTGGCAGTTTATACCGTTTCTTTGCAGAGTCACAAAACCCCGAAATGACACTTCTATAGATGTTATGTTACACACTGTTATAGATTAACTTATAAGTGTCTATGTATAATATATGAAACTGTTTTTTTTCCATCATATTGTTTCGTGAAACTATGCAAAAAAAGAGAGTAATCAACAAACGAATTGTCCTTTTCTCATACTTTAATTGTAACATCCATCGGTAATATATAATATTAAAATTTTGATCAATTGAATATCAAATCTTTATCATAATAAAATAATTTTCTAAGATATGAAGAGTCTCTATGTGTTTCATTTGTAGTGGACATAGTAAAATAATCCATTACAATTTTTACCAATTTCACAAAGATCACTTTAATGAAAATGTATATTTTTTAGGTGCCGGATATATTAATATTTACTGTGTTATTTAATTTGCAAATACAAAAATTTAGTTTTATTAAACTTTTGATATACTCGAAGAACTGATATTTTTTCTTTAAAACGCATAACTATAGTCAAACAAATAGATAAACTATTTAAACACCTTTCTCGCCGCCACTGGCAAGGTCTTCGCATACCTAGGACACCGATCACCTGCGCAAGCGCATGCTCCTCTGAGGAGGTTCTGGTCGAGAGGGGAAACAAGAGTGAACTGAGACGGACAGGGGCAGGGATATTCACGGTGCGGGGGCGCGAGCGGGGGACGACAATGATAATTCAGAAGACTGAAGAAGGGGAGGAGGGTTTTACGAGCATGGACAAGCAACTTAATGTAAGCGAACGATATTGAAAAATTTTTGGTATCGCCAAAATATAAATATAGTCAATTTATCTTAAACTTTAAGATAAAAAGTTAAAACAAAATTGCTTCTTATGTTACGTCACCAGAGATACATCTAGGGAAACCCAATAGCAATCCTTCTTGGGTTTTTTTTGCCGCAATCCTAAACTTCGCCACATTTTATGAAACAAGCTATTTACATTAACGAAATTTAAATAAATGTTTGCTTTTACTCGTGGATGATCAAAAACTCAAAACAAATCTTTATTAACTACGGGAAATTTATTTTATTAAATTGATTGATTTATACTATTAAATTTTTCTCACTTAAGTAACTACGCTTACAACCAGTGCGCGACTAATAATGTTTTTCATCCGATCTTACAAGGCACTTTATCATTGAATTATAAAATAAATTTATCTTGTTTTATAGTCTTATATAAAAACTATATTTCAAAAATTATAAAGGTATTTTTTTGTTGGTAATCTAAAAAATGTTTGGTCATCAGTTGTATTAAATTGCGATGCGCATAGATTCGAAGTTCCGCTTAGAAGATTTAACATATTTTTTAATCCGTTTAAACCATGAGTTAATGGGTATATAAACCTTCAATTTTCATATTCTTACGAATATCCCAAAATAAAAAGTTGAATAACAGTTATCTCCAAGTCTCGTTATGAATAAAATATTCAACGACAGATTTTTTTGAGTTTTCGTAAAAATTCATCACGCCTAAAAAATATATTTAATCTATAGAAATCAGCGTGAAGATTGAAAGAGTTATTTTAAGCTTTTTTTTTTAAAAAATAATACACTAAGTTTTTATTTAGAAATGAGTTAATAAATAATATTTACAAGAAACCATAATTTATTAGCAAACGCTCCTTAATTTGGGCCAAAGGAAAAACAATATTAATGTAAGCGAAAATTAATTTTGTAATCATAATTTCTAGCAGCCTTGGATAATAAATAGCAACGTACTGAAATAGTGCTCGATTTATGTATTGAAATTTTAATGAATTTATTATCAAAGTTCTTTGAACAAATGTTTGCATCACCTTTTCGGATGCTTACGTAAGCGCAGAAATGCGAATGATATTTGGCCGGTTTCGGAGAGGGGGCTAGCACTCGTTTCGTATGATAATACTTTGTTCAATAAAGCACTTGTTATGGACACGATTTTATTTATTTCCGACGTTTCCTCGGCTGTTCGAGACCATGGCGTCTTTGAGTGCCTTCGCGGACACGTGGGAAGGAATGCCGGAACCGATGCAACCCGTGCTCTGATCGTATTAAAAAAGATTCTTCTGCCAATACCCACATTACATTAAATTATGGTAACATTTGACCATGAAATGACGTGTCATTTGTTCATAAACCAGTATTCTTCTTAATTAATTTTAATAATTATGGCACTTCGTCATTTAATTAAATTGTGTATCATTTACTTTTCACAAAAAAAAAAAATAGTAAAAAACGTATATTTAAATTTTTCGATTGAAGGTGCTTGATGGAATTTTAAAAGTTCTGTTATATTTGTATGATAAAATGCCTGAAGATGACGAAAGCCAAAACCCGGGTCGTTAGTGACAAAACATGCGGAATCGTAAAAAATTAGAACAATTCAAATAGAATATATTTTAAACATTAGTGATTTGAAAAACAAATTTACAATAAGAGTATCATTTTGAAAAAAGATCATCGTGGTCGCAAAATTGTTTTTACCTTTGGTGAAGTAATTTTCGAAAATATGAATCTTGATGTTTTTAAATACTTTGCCATTCTCTTTGAGATAAATTTAGTACGTATTGCGTGGTTTAACCCATTGATTGCTAACGTCTGAATTGTCGAGAACTGTGACCATTCAAAAGACCACTTCCTTATTATTGTATTAAAATACTTTTCTTCTTTGGCTATAATCGCTCCCTATCAAAAATAAATAGCCACTACGCGGCGCCTTCGAGTTCTTTATCTCTCAACAGTTGCTCTATTTCTTCTTTCTACGAAAATCCAATATCCCTTGGATTCATTAAAATATAGCTTGATTTATCTTTATAATCTCCATAAAAGCTGCCTTGGAAATGTTATCAGAGCAAACTTACGTTTCATTTATTGATGTTTTTATTAAGGATGTGCTTTGTTTCACTTCATGCAGAATAAAAAAAGATTCACGTGTTTAGGATTATAAGGGAAAGTTATAACCAATTCCAAGGAAAATATGAAAAATATTTAATAGATTCATTAATAAGATTAAGTATTCGCTATAGGGTTAGAACTCCAAAAACATTATAACTGATACACTCGTCGTCAACCATTCGGCTTTAGGCACAATTTAAATTTTATCTGTATAAAAATCTTTCAAGCTTGGCTGTGTACAAAATTAGTTTGGTAACTGTGAAATCGGCCTCCTGGTGTTAAGAACTATGCCATATTGATCAAGTTTGAGCTCGATTTCTAGCGAGGTCATTGTAAATTTTAGATGTTTCAATTTAAATTTGCATCTCATGGGTGTTTGTGATATACAATAAAATACTTGGCGTATTGGCTGCTAGCACTGTTATGTATTGTTAATTTGATGAAATTTTACAGCGCTTAAATAATGTTTGGTGCATTGGCGTCGCTATGCCGCCTTGTGCTTTTCACGAAAATATCATACTTTTGTTGATTGATTGAGTTGGCATTCACTTGGTAGAACTCCATTATAGCACGGTGAAAAAATAGCAATGTATTTTAGTTCTACAAGATTGGTTTTTAAAATATAGTCGATAGCTATTTCGGCTCACACCATCGTCAGAACTATGCTTAAACTAACCTTTGCTTATATATAGCTTTATATGCTTAATATATGCTTATATATGCTTAAACTAACATTTGGTTATATAAGCTTATATTAGCTTATCTGTGTAGAAAATGTACACAATACATCTTCTCTCCTGTTTTAACAACCTAGCTTGTTTGTGTACCTTTTCTACACAGCTATATATAGATAAGCAAATGTTAGTTTAAGCATAGTTCTGACGATGGCGTGAGCCGAAATAGCTATCAAATATGTATTATAAAAATTAATCTTGTAGAACTAAAATATATTGCTATTTTTTCACCGTATCATATTTTTGTCTTCCATCTATCAAAATATTATTCTTCGTTTAAAATATATTAAAACAAAATAAGACACAACGATGTTTGTACAATATATTAGCAACGGTTTTATTTTATAAATTATATCAATATAACGTGTGTGGTGGTCGTATCTAAAAGGTCCACCCGCACACATCGCCATAAAAAGACAATGTTTCAAAAAATCTAATGAATGAATTATCGTTATTAGATTTTAAGAAAATATTACAGCATCTGTACGATTTAATTATTGTTATTTTAAACTAGTTTCCGTGAGAGAAGACTTGCCGTGGCATGAGAATAATTCCGATTAACAAGTTCGGATCAACTACATATTTCTTGGAAGACAAATGTTTATTATTTATAGAATGTGGTCATGATTTTTATCTCCAGCTATCAAACACAATAATACATTTTGCATTTTTTTAATCACGAATATTTTTTATAGAATAAGAATGAGGTGCAAGTGATAAACTAATTTTTATTATGTGAATATTATATAACACTCGTTCTAACGGTCATTTCATCGCGTAATAAAGTCAAGATCAAAGGTACCAAAAATTTTCATTTTTCGACTTTTTTGAGTGACGGAAATAAATATACTGATAATAACATTTTTTTGTTGTTACGTAGATATTTTGGTAGTGACATTTATTTGCAGTCTACAGATGTCAAATATCGCTTCAGGATCGATCTATTTACATGTGCAAGTTGTGCTAGGCACACGGGTAGTCAATCTTAATAAAGCACGTATAAATAGATTCGTCGCATTTTCTGATGAATATTGAAAACATTATTTTCTAGAGTAAATACTTTATGCGAATTAAAAATTAATATCGTTTGATAGTAATGTGAGTTATTGATTAAGTTGGAATTTACTTGGTAGAACTCCATGATAATACGATGGAAAAATAACTAAGTATTTCGGTTCCACAAAAATTGTAAGGTACATAGTTGATAGCTATTTTGGCTTTCGCACTCATCAATAGTTCTGACGAGGGTGTTAGCCGAAATAGCTATCAACTATTAACCTGGTATTTTTTTTTCAATTAAAATACATTTCTATTTTTTCACCGCGTTCTAATGTGGTTTATTTACTTCTTAAGAACTAACGTATTTATCAAAAACAACAGTTGAAACCTCATATTTGTGTAGGCTCTATTTTTAATATAAGGATCAATTATTTTTAATATTGTAAATAAACATTCTTAATGAATTTCTACTTATATTTAATATTTTTATATCTTAATCAAAACTAAAAACCAGGGCTGGCCCTAAGCGTGTGCGAGGTGTGCGGCGCACACAGGTGCCGGCTCTCAGTAGGATGCAAATTGGTGGATCGCTCCGAAAAGAAGCAAGAGCTCATTGTTCTTATTATTTTACCTTAAAAAGCATCAAATACATGGGTAAAATTTATCCCATTATTTCCTATTTTCTAATTAAACCTATGATTTTCAAACTGGGAGGCGCGCCTTTCTGGAGAGGCGCGGGTTACTGCATATAAATTTACAACTATAGACCCGCGAAGGTGCCAAAAATTTTCGATGAAATATACTGAAAATATAAAAAAAATTCGCACACAGGCGCAAAAATCCACAGACCGGCCCTGCTAAAAACTATTTAATTACAATACTTTATACATAATAGTACATTTATATAAAATATGTATTTATTAAAAAATCTAATAATATTAATTTTATATAGTAAAAAATAACATAGAATCTATTTTTAATTTTATCATTTATAAATTCATAATATTTTTTATACGTTTTTTGAATCATATATGCAGTGCATAAAAGAGAATCGGAAATAATAATATGTATTAAAAATAAGGATTTTTTTATATTTAATGCACTAAAGATATTTAATGTTGTATAATATGTTTTAAGTTAACGATAAACATGTGTACTAATTTGCTGTACTTGGGATCGCACTGTATGTATCGGATTATACTCGACAAGAAAACCGCAGTTTCAAGGTATTTAGCGATCGTCATACAAGGTTTAATATTTAATTCACCGTCCCACTAGAATTTCCAAGCAAACTATCTACAACATTTATTCAACTAGCACTCACTCCCACACTCTAGGTTAACTCGTAGAAACTGCAAGTGTAGCTTTTGTAACACTACTTGACCTATGGTTAAGAAATAACTATTAAAAAAACTATTTCCATTATAAGATTGTTGTATTGAAAATGAAGTATTTTTAATAATATAACCCAAACAGTGATATTAAATAATGAAATGTAGTTATATATATATATTTAACAGTCTTCGCTCAAGTTATTGATAAAATTCGTACTGAAAATGAAATATTCTTATTAAAAAAAAATGATCCAATAAGTATGACATGAGAATAATTCTATCACCATTTTTAAAGGCATTTGTGTTAAATCTAACAAACATACATATTAACGTCATCAATAATACATATTAACGCTAGTGTGGAACTTATATCATGAATACATTCATAGTTTATAAGATATATTACTAACAATATTATAATTCCACTGTAATAAATAATTTATTAAGTAATTACAAAGCTAATAATTTATTTTAATTTACTGTATACTTCAATAAATCCTACCAAGTTTTGAGGAATATCTTCTTGGGCATTTCTGGCAAAAGTTGAAACACGTGTTACATTGTTCCGATGCGGAATACAACTTGTAAGAATAGTGTTAAACCGTAGCGGCTACAACACGGTGGTGATGGGTACAATGTTGCGTATTCTTTGGAATAATTAAAAATATCCAACAAATTTTTCCTTAAAACTCATTTTTCCATCGGCTATACGAGTCACAAGTTGTAATAGATATTTGATTGATCAATGAATAGCCTACAGAAGTAGACATTTTTGGCAATGAACTCAGTGTATGAGTCTCTTTTCTATTTTCTCAAAATAAACCACTTTAACTATGTAATCACTGCCAGCTCGGGTATTTCTATATAAGAGGATGCACAAAGATACTGAATGATGAAGTCTGGTTCTTTAGTAACAAACCCTTTTGAAGTACACAGACTTTGGATGGCATAAATGCGTCCTAAGGAATAAAACATTTTCGCTCGCCACTTTTATTAGTGGTTGGGAATACATCAACTTTTTTGTGTCCAATCATAACTTTAAGATGGCAACCTTATAGAAAATGATAACGTAGGTATTCAACACTCAACTTGACACTTCACACTAATATGTCAATCCATTGTATTGATACTTCCTTGATGTTTTAATGAATTGCGATGTCAATAAAGCTCAAAATAATATATTACAAGTTCGGGCGATTATTGGTTTATCATCAGGAAAAAAGCGCTAAAATTTTTAAACGTAATGTTATATTCACAGTTAATCTCTAACGGAAAGTGTCTCTATTTTAAAGGTCAGCTGGATTAAATTTCTGACTCTTTGACCTCTGAGCTATTCACGGAAGCCGAAGAAAATTTGTTGTGATAATTTTACCACTTATTGCTATGTATGGGACCGGTTTCGCTATTTGTAAATATAAGTAACATTAAATAAAACACTCGCCTTTTAAGCTTGTCTACTACGGTGTTCTCTAACCGGTGGTCCGCAGTCCGGTGCCAAAAACTTTCCACCGGACCAAAGATTCAAGAAATTCGCCATGCAAAAATATGAAACATAGGATTTTTTCACCTGCTTGTTTACTTGTATTTTTAGTTATTGTTAAATAGTTATAATTGGTATGCTAATGTGACACCAATAAAGTTAATAATAACTGTCAACAATAGCACTGCAGCCAAGAACATCTAATATATTAAGAAACAACATAAGGTTCCGCATTAGTTTATTGAAAAAATAAATCCATTTTTTTCTGTTAAATTTAATCGTAATCGGACTGTATATTTGTAAGTATAGTTATGTTCATTTGTCACAATATAAGATTTGAAAAATATTACACAAAAACCATTTTTATATCAGTATGAGGCTCCGCATTTTTTTACCTTTTTTAACGGTTAGCATTTATAACAGGTTGGGAAACACTGGTCTACTACATAGCTTTTACAGGGATTAAGTAAACTTATATTTAGACGTTAACGTTTGAGCGTAATTATTTTTAAAGTTGAAAATATCACTGAGGACTGTACAAAATCACAAAACAAAGTCGACCAACTGATAATATTGTTAAAAGAACTTAAGATCTTTTTCCTTTTTATAATAGACAAAATTACACAAATATATTACTCTATATAGTAGAAATAATATAAATCAAATAAAATAGATTTAAAAATTATTTGCGCCATGGTTAATTATAGTTTTATCGAAATGTTGTTTCAAGTATACTTAATATATATTTAAGTTAACTTTAGAGCAAATAAGAAAACTAAACGAGTTGTATTAGCAAAAGGTAAACATAAAATCGTGCTATATGGACATTCTATAAACAGATAATATGCGATCTAAGATGGCGAAGAGATGCATTCTTCACAGATTTTCCGTTATTCCGCTTGAGAAAACAAAGATCGCACTCGGGATATTTGCATTCACTCAGCTATAACAATTTTAGATATACTTTCATAACTATTAAACACAACAATCCATTAACTATTCACGAATACTGTAAATGTATGCAAAAAATACGAATATGCGAATCTTAATAATCAATTATTAGCATATCTCATTTACTACAAAATTTTCCATTCTTTTCTCTACGATAATAGATTTTTTCTGCCCTGTTAAGCGCAGATATATATTCTGCCATATAGCTTTTGGTATTGTGGTGCGTTGACTTTGGCCTTCAAATAAAACTTCGGCTCAAAGTCAAAATATACTTTGACAACAATTTCCACGTTATATTCATTTAAAATGTATTTATCAATATGATTACACATTGTACACTATAAAATACGATACATATTTTTAATTTTTAGTCAAATATTATCGGTTGGGTCAAATTTTTCTCACATTATTCCAATTTGAAGTATATAGATCACTCATGAAGTGTTGTGGTGTGGTTTAATCATAAGAAAAACCATAAACAAAAATAAACAGTGGTAAGAATTTTATACGACAGTAGCAGATAAAATACTCAATTGAATTCTACTTGCAAAAAAAACTTTTATTGTCACTTCTTGGTGGAAAGCCATGATATTTTACATAATAGAAACACAATTTTTAGTACTTATTTATACCATATATTTTATTTAATCAACTGATCATTTGATGATGCTTGCCACGAGAGAACACGGTCCTGATAAATAAGTATTAAAAAGTGTGTTTTATTATTTTAAATCGTACGAAACAAAACAAAACGACAGTAGCATGTAATTTGGTAAAAGATTTTGGGATTTGTTTAGTCTGCATTAAGCATTGTAAACGTCAAAATGAAACAAAGAAAAAAGTTTAATAACAGGAGCTTACCTGAATGACTAGGTTAAAAAGCTTTTAGTATACCGTTTTTTTTTTAACATCACGTTCTCATATAAGCATTAAACGATAAATTGTTTTAGTTTATTTACTGAATCAAATATTAACGAAAAACAAGAAAAGGATTTTCAACTCTTGTTTGTTTATTGTATGTGTTTTCTTCAAGATCCGGTTGATTGTGTAGATAAAGTTTAAAAAGTCATGCATTTTGAAATAGAAGTTAATTTATTATACGATTTTCCAGTCAGGGATTTCATCTGAAATGGAGGCTTAGACGTATCTTTATTAATTGCATCTCTGTCATTTTTAGTCTAACATATATCAAATTAATGATGTACAGCAATCAATATAATTCCTATGTTTTATAAAACAGACTAATGAACATTCTCACGATAATTTGCACTGTGTCAAATATTTTCGCAATGCCGTGTGCGTATATAACATATAATAATATCTTTTTTTTATTCTTTTATATAATTAAAGGGTTGTCATGTATATCCACTTGAACCAGGAAAATGGAGGTTTGTATCTTCGATGATATTCGTATTATTTAGAATTCATCCGAACATTTAAATAATGTATAGGAACCTAAATTATTCCGTTTACATTTCTAATATGGAATGCTAGTCGTTCAACACACGCCAACCCACCTACGTTTATAATAATATAAAAGCGTTTTATAACACTTACATCAATTAAAGTTGTAAATGAATATAATAGAATAGAAATCTCACATATAAGAAGTTTTCCTAACGATGGTTTCAGCTTATTTTTAATTAATCTGCCTTCTTGATTGATAATACGGCAAATATATTTCAATAAAATTTTAAAATATGCTATAATCATGTGCATGTCCTATATGAACTTTTACTAGATGTAAATATACAATTCAAGGTATAATAATAAAGGTTTTAATTACTCGCTTTCAATGTGTTAATTGACGGATCTTGGAGAAAATACATCACATAAAAAACATAAACTTAATTTGAGTTCCTTTTACATTTTTAACAATCATTAGGATCGATTTTATTCATCGCCTGTATTTTTTGTACTATACTACTCGCTCAATACACGTCCATAAAGACTACCAACTGTCAGTTCTATTGCATCAGAGTGATATAACGCCTGAAGATGTTGAAAGACGAAACCCCGGTCAAGACTCAAGAGCGATAAGAAATGTGGGAATGTTCAAAATGCCTAGTCGATATCGTAATAAATTGATTAGATAGGTAGACAATGAAAATACTATATTCGTTTTTAACGAGTGTTTAATTTCAATTGTTTTGATAAACTAAAGCATAACTGAAGGAAGATCCACTTGAAGGTTTGACGCTCGTAAAATGTTTCATTTACTATCAGAACAAACATAAAATTAAATGTTTAGTGCCAGTCTTTAATGATATACAATAACGTTTCATGAACAATTATATAATTTTATTGGGTAGCTGTTTCTTAATGCAAATTGAAAATAAATATAACGAAAAGTAATTGATTTCATGGCAGAAAATTAATTGCTACCGGTTGTTTTTTTAATGGCAGTATTTATTTAAATTGGAAATATGATTTATAATTATTAATGATATATATTTGTATTGGAAGGTATTTCAAATAAACACCTGCACAATTTGCGTGCATTTCACGAGTAGCGTTTATCAAATCTCCAATTATGTTAGCATTTTATGATATTTTAAGATATGCACATTTAATATTTGCATCATGACAATTCTCAAAAGATGCTGCTATTTATGTTTTAACAACCAACTATTTTTCATTTTCTGATAGGAAAGGTTGCAAGAAAGTAAGGCGACATAAAATATATTAATTTTACTAGATGGCAATCTATCAATCAATTAAAAATTTCGTTAGCTTAATGCATAAATATGAGAGTAAGCTAACATCCTCCAAAATGTACAGTAAACCTCTTCAACCATTTAATATTTCTTTATAAAAAAAACACTTCTGTTTTACAGTAGTGAAAGCTTACAAAAACATTCTTCTCAAAAAAAATATTAACGCCTTATTTATAAAAAACTACATTGGCCAAAAAGACAGATAACGTAATCGATTTTGAGAGGAAATTGGCATTAGCTATGGTTATCGGTTTAATAACGTTATTGACAATTTTATAAATCGATTTATGGATTCCTGTTCGAACATATGTATTTGTAAAAAAAAAATCCCACCCACCTTAAAACAGGGACAATTTCACTATTTCTGTTTTACTGTTATCGTAATATACCTACTTATGTTTAAAAGTGTAAATTGTAGAACAATTGTTCTATGAACTGTCTGTTAAGAAAAACTCAATGTCCAGAGTTTGGTAGCCGATATAATTGAAAAAATAAACGTAAGTCCAACAACGTTGACGTCTTATAACCAAGACAGACTTTATTATTTAATTTACATAAATGTTAACACACATAACACATTCGCCTGCGGCACATTCTTATTTTATGTTTTAATTCCATTAAAGTTTAGTACTAATGGTAAATGGAATCGAGAAAATACAAAAAACAAAAAAAATCAACATTATAAAATATTCATACTGATCGAAACCGGTTCCGGCAAACCCAAAAAAATCATGAAACTATATTACAAATATACGTAATAATATAATAGGTTAAAAATTGTATTAAATAACTATTTTATTTACTTTTAAAGTGTTAAGTGTCACTTGTTGATGGAAAACCATGATATTTTAAATAATAAAACAGATTTTTAGTAATTATTTCGACAATATATTTTATGATCAGTACCAGTTCGCTCATTGTGAGCATTATTAACTGCTGTACATATTATAACGAAGGCACACCAGACAGGCGAATTGGCATTCACGTATGATTTGTTCAATAATGGTTGTTCATAACTTCAAAGTTTTTTCCTATACAATTCGTGGGTTATAGTTATTAAGTCACACGCGAGAGATCGAAACCAGTCCTGATCATAAAATAAATTGTAGAAATAAGTACTAAAAAAAATGTGTTTTTATTATTTAAAATACATATTGAAGAAAAAAAAACTATTTTTACTATCCCAATCTGTAACAATCAAAGTCTTGAATATGTGAATATTTTTATGAATTTTTCATTTTTTTAAATATTATTTTATGGATATGCACTTCACAGATGAAGAGCCTCTGCAATAAGACTGTATCATTCGTATCGCAATTCGCGCTAATATTATTGGAGCTAATAAGTATCAAATTGCACCACTTACAGGTGTTAGATTTTGTATACGAATGTAAGTCATAGATTTAATAAGATGTTAAATTTGAAAATCTGCTTAGGAGAGTATATGTAGGCGAGTAGCTGTTATTATTTTACATAAGATGGCGGGAATATCGAGATCGTCGGTAAGTTATTATCCGTATGAAAAAATATCCAATCATGAACACCTGATTTTTTTTAATGCATTTTTTGGCGTTTTTTTTTTCAAGCCAGGATTTAAAGAAACGTTGTTATTACAAACTATATTTGTCTTCATTTATCTACTGTAAATATACACATAAAACCATTTATAAATTGGGAGAACGTCGACAAGTGAAACTGCAACATAATTATTTTTGTATCTATTATAGTTGATAAAGAATTTCATATGAAATAATTGATGCGATCGTTTACAACAACTTTTTGTGTAACCGTCTGCGAGAATTGAAATTTAATAAAACCCAAAACTTTATCTTTGCAACAATTTGTTATATCATGGAATCTGATTTAGTATTTAACTAAACATGATATTCACTAATTGCTTACTAAAATCTAACAAAAAATAGCAATAAAATGCTAAATGATATTTGTTGATAATAACGCATTTATTTTATTGGTTCTCGAAATGTCAAGATATGCGTTTTTGGTGGCAACTAATTTATCTTTATGCTATGAACACACTTCTATGATTTTGGCGCGCATGGGTGGTTTTATGGTCAATTTGACATTTCCGAATCGGATTTGAATTTCGAATTTCAAAAATGGAACATCAAATTTTGGTCACACGTTGTCTTTAAGATCACCGATTCCAAATCTTTTAATGAATATAAGCCGTTATTTTTTTTTTTGGGAATATTTTTTATGAAATTTTTTATTCAAATTTTAATGGCAGAGTTAATGAGTATTTTTCGGATGTACGATAAATCGTAATTAAACTTGGATGACCTAATAATAATTTCCCACATATATCGTAAAAGGTAATAAAACGCACAAGTTAATTATCATTGCCTTATTATCAAATAAATGTTTATTGTTACATGCGCGCTTACAGTGTACGAACCTACACTCTGACAAAAAAAACTCAACATTAACATGTTAAGTTAAAAGTTAACACTTTAAAAATTAAATATAGAGTAGAAAAGAAATATTTTCGCATTTTAAAATAACTCATAAGCATCAGGTCTTACAATCACAGATTAAAAGCATTTTTGATTCGTAGGGCTTTTCAGGCGTAACAAAAAATAGTTCAGATTTAATATGAATCGATGAATGTCATATAAAAAGCGTAGAATACACATTGTTTGTCCAGATATTAACATCAGCTGATAATATAATACTTATGATGAGAGATACTGTCACTGATCTTAAAATGATAAAAAAACAAATTGAGTTTTATTCTTTGAAATTTAAACCTTTCCTCGAAAAATTTACAGTGACAAATTTCATTTAAACACTTTGGAGATGATTTAAATGAAATACCTTTGAAAGTTACATAAAATCGGTTATTATTTTAGGCCAAGTGGTAAACAATTTTACGACGGGCTTAAATCCTTTAACGGATGCTTTAATACATTAAATTTTACATATAATTATAGCTTTTGTCTATAGAAAAGAATTTCTGTGATGTACATACCTTTATTTTCACGTTCTATCCGAGTAGCGCAGAGAAATTTGCTTACTACTAGTCTTTTATCGATGCTTTTATTCTTCATCTCGTCTAAAATAAGACGTTGAGCGTTTAAATAACAATCAAATTTCATAAAACTATTTATTAAAATGGCGAATTAAGTGTTGATAAAACTATCGGAAATGATAAAAAAGGACATTGCTAAAATATATATTCAATATATTTTATTCGTCGTCAATTTGCAAATAAGTAATACTGATTTTAGAAATATTGATTTTTATAAAGTACATATTCAAAACGGATTTGGCTGATTTATAGAATTTGCCATTGAATATAAACCTTATGCACTGGAATGCAGCCGTAGAACATTATTTTTCCTTATTACTCAAATGCCACCACTCTCGTGGTAAGTCATTAAAATGTAATATACTATATTCAAAAATTTTGGAGTTCTATTTTTTATTCTATTGCATTTGAGGATTTCTTAATTATTCATTCATTTAAATTTAGGATACCACACGTCTCGTATTACCGTAAAGTATAAAATAGCTTGATTTTTTATTACTTTTGGTATTATTTAATATAAATGAAATGTTTGAAATAAATTATTAAAATTACATACTTCATAAGAGCTGTCATTATTGAAAAAAAAACTTTTTATCATACTTACAATAATGTTTGACATATTCATCGTATAAATGTCAAATCTCGTCGTACCGATAAAAATACGATGTTTTCTTTTGAATCGTGCTAATAAAATATTTGATTGAGATAGCTACTCAAGTTTTCGGACACCGTGTACTTTATTGATTCATAATATTTAATTTACCGCTAACATTTCTCAAGACTCGTGAAAACGATGAAGATTCGAATACCTGTTCAAAAAACGTTATTTATCTTCTTTTACTTTCAACTTTTCGGATTTGTCTGCAAGTTTTATATAAGATGCGTTGCAACTCTACTTTGTTTACGAACCGTTTTCGAATCGTCTTCACAAAAGTCGAGTGATGAATAATTGTAAAAATATTATATTTTTTTTTTCCACTTCCCACTGTTGAACATTTATACCGACGCCAAAATCTCGCCAGTTGATTTTTAAAAAGTATTTGTTTATACTTTTTGATTCAGTCGGAATCCATCGTCGACCTTTGAATCACGCTCGTTACTCTTTTATTTTTGTTAAATACAATACTAACCAGATTCAATATAATGATATTTTTACAAACAATTTTTTCACACTTAAAAAACGCAAGGTAACAAAAACATACATTTAAGTTTTTGTTAAAAGACGTATGCTTTAAAAAATATTCGTTTACGTATTTTTAATGCGTCTCTTTATTATAATTTTACTTTGTCAGAAAATTGGCAGAAAATTTACTTTTTTGTAAATTTAAAACGATAATACAATTAGCGTGAATTCAGTAAATTACAAATTTTAGATCAGTTTCTGAATAAAATAAACTTGTTTCTACATTCTTTTGTTAAATTTCTTACTTCGGTAATGTACAATTACATGGCTCTAAAGAAGTAATAGTATATAAAAGAAATTATCTGAAATCAGGCGTAAATTTACTGTTTCTATGAAATAAAAAAATACGGTAGTATGAATAAATATTATGGAACTACAATAAAAACGTTATAAATACTATTCGAGTCTTATTATTGGAAAATATTTTAAGTGATTACAAGTTTGACATTAGAACTTGGCTTTTATACCGCTATTCTTAATCCAATCCGATCTATAACATACCTTTCTCAATCGAAAACTTTTAAAAGTCTATCCATATCATTTATTTCATGAAATTGTTCGTGTCAAATGTAACGGAAACATATCATTCAATTATTATCAATATACATTATTAATAATTTATGGTATCGACAGAAGGTACTTGATGGAATTTCAATATCAAATTTGAACGGTTAAAACTTTGTACGATTCCTCATGTTTTGTCACTAACGATCCGGGTTTCATCTTTCATCATCTTCAGACACTCTATCACACGGATGCAACAGAACTGAATGTTCTCAATTGAAATTAAATATTATTAATCCAATGTATTCAGTGATAATTGGTATTAATTGTTTTGTGCCATGCTTAATTAATTGACTGAGATAATAAATTGCAAACATTATATAGTTTCCTCTAAATGTTTATAACATATTTTTGTTTTTGGAAATATTTTCAATATATTTGAACCAGCTATAGATCATTGTTTGTGGATTTAACTGTAATCATAAAGCATGCGTGAGACCGCTCGCATGGAATTATTCAACTCATTGATGAAAGAATGGTGATAAAATTTCATGGAATACGAAAAATACGTCTGATTTAAACGTAAATAGAGAAATTAATTTTTATAATCACTTTATTATTCAAGTTGAATTATATCTATGTATTATATTTTCGGAAAAATATTAAAGATATCGTTAAGAGTTTTTCTTTAGCATCGATTAATGCACATTGGTCAACCAAATAATCAATGAAACTGACGAATGCCAAAATGATAACATACTTACTATATGATCTTATAGAAATCTGTACTAATAAATTATGTTCTATTTTTTATTTTACTGAGAGTTTATAAACAAAACCGATTATTTTATGGATTTGTATCAAACGTTTAGATAATGAAAATTTTGTCTTAAAATGTTTGATGGAAAGATTTTTAGGTTTATTTCAGTTTGAACACTTCCATGTACTATAATGCGTAGTTTGTCAACAGCGGAGGTTTTTGGGGGATTCGCGAAGATTTTTGGGTTAGTCGAAACAATTGAATTTTACTTTATGAATTTTTGAATTACATTTTTTTTTTAATAATTTTCTGTTTTAATATACTTAAATATTTGAATAATAAATCCTATCCGATGGTTCGCAAAACATTTTTAGAATTTTGGTGGTCTGCGTATGTAAAAAGGTTGAGAAACTATGGTCCGGTGGTCCGCGGAGATTTTTAGGTGAGCCGAAACAATGGAATATTATGTTGTACTTTGTGAATTTTTAAATTACAATTTTTGTTACTCTCAGTTTTAATATACTTAAATATTGTTATATCAGCATACGTTGTTGCAAGATTAATTGTTTTTAATAAAATATCAATTAAATTAATATTTATTATTTTAATCCGATGTTGATGGTCCGTAAAACATTTTTGGATTTTTTGGTGGTCCGTGGGTGTAAAAAGGTTGAGGAACTGTTAATGATATGATAATGCACGAAGTTGCTTCTTGAGAGACAAAACACGTGGAATTGTATTTACAAAGATTGAACGATTCAAACTAAATCAATTTTTCTACCGGGCGTTCTATATGTCTTATTTACAATTGATGTTAACAGTTTTTAAAACAGTTGAACTAATATAATTGTTTGTAAGATATACATGTGAATAAATATGTTCACTTCCTTTTAACGGTTTGTGGTACGTCACTTGTTATTTCATGTATGTACATTTGTTCTATTTAAATTCGAAATTACGCGGTAAAATTTGAGCAAAATTTATTCCAACTCAATTTAAATATAAAATAAATCTTACTGTTTTACCGATACAAGCAATTCTTTTTTCAAAAAAGCATAATTCGAAATTGCATACATGAAAAATTGCGTTAAATTTTATATGTACTGTTTGAGTTATGTATTTCCGGATTTCTGCCTTAAGAAATCCCGAATGAATGGAAAAATATACGATGAATATAAAAACTGTGTCTTTGTTCTTCAGTTGTCATCTATTCACACACATTATGTAATAAAAATAATAACAAAGACTGTGTACAGAATTCTTCCGTACAGTGTGGCATTGAAAGAGACGATTTTAGAAATATCGCAAAAAACTGGTTTAAATTGCATTTATGCAACGTTGCAAGTTGCAATGCATCAAATTATAATTACATTGTATTCTGTGTACGTGAACTAAATCAGCGTTTCTCAATCGAGAGTTTAACTAAAATAAAGACGGTTGGCACGTATGATCTATTGGTAAAATCTTCTCTGAACTCAACTTTCTCGCAGTCAATTTTGATAATTTGAAATCTTTAGTATGAATGCTTTTATTCTTTTTCCTCAACCTTGGGCGACCTAAATATGTTAACCTTCTTATTTTGGCTGATAACTTTCATTTTATTATTTTTTTAATAATTAAAATCATATTATCTGAAAGATAAACAAAAAGCATTACATTGTATTGCATAGGAAAAACTATACAGTATATTTGATGGTTCTATTTAGGAGTGAAGCAGAAATATCTGCCAAACCTCAATCGTCACAGTGTACTTAATGTTCACTAACCATCATCACTTTTACTGTATCATGTATTAAATGTAATACAGCATCGATTCACGATTTTAACTGAAGAAGTATATTCGAAGCAAAGTAGCATATGACAGTTAATAAGCATTATATCACTAATACACAACCGAGGGGCAATGAGTCTTATGCTATTTTTTTGCTACCCCAAGACTAAATACTTATTCATTTATTCATATTAGTTAGTCGAAAGTTGTTTATTATTTTTTTGATATTGAAACTTTATACTTTTGACATGTGTGTGGGGGTGGCAGTATCTGGATAAATCAGACGTTATATTGAAACGAAAATCATTTCTGCACGTAAAATATTTTCTGTACTACTGGTGAAGTTGAAGTTCGCGTCGCATATTTTGTGACTCCCGCACACTAGACACCCATCATGCCGTCTCAGTCTCTGCATCGCTCGCATTCATCAGGTTAAGTCGGAGTGAGTGTTCATTGCAAATAAAATATATTGTTAGGTCACTGTTATAAATGCTATATAACACATTTCAGCTTTAGTGGTCCGCAAGGTAATAACATATGCAAATCGTTTAAATGCGTGATATACTAATATAATAACACAAACGAACTGTGTACAATTGGAAAGTAAATAAATTAGCCACGCCGTTAAAAAAGTTGAGCAGCACTGCTTCCTTCTAAAATAAGACAGTTTTTAATTGGAAAGCTTCTATATTTTAAGATTTTATCGCATTGATATGATTTTGCGATATTATTAAACTGCAATATAATTCGCTCTTGCTTATAATCAAGTTGGCGAAAAAACCTTTCAACGATTCTTACATATGTCCTGTGAAATTACACTTTTTGTTATTTTTCCCTCAAATATAATGAAGTTTTACCAAGAAAGTAACCTTTCAAAATTTATTTATATTATACGATTTGGTTTAATGGATTAAGAAAGGCTCTTTAATTAGTAACAGTGAACTGCTGTAATTCAAAATTAAATTGATTGACTTTTTGAATTGTAATATATTTCTATGCATTTACCATTTGCCATATTTGAAAAGCAATAACCATAGAAATTCTATTAATGAAACATGAGTCGAGACTGAATTTAATAATGTATGCATTTTTCAATAAGCAAGCCTGGATGGTTCTGTTTAATTAATCACTTTGTAGAGTGGAGAATGTTGGTTGAATTAATATAATATATTATGTTAAATCGCACCCCGCAAGAAACGTGTCACAACTCAAAATTTAAAGTCTTGCAATTTTAAAGATTTCATGAAATAAATGTTTCAAGTACGAAATAATGTCACAAAACACAATGGAACGTTAATTATGTATGATATAAGCGTCACGTGCAAAGCTCCCGAAAAACTGTCACAGTGTAAAACGTGTCACTATTAATAATTAACGATCGTAGTGACGCCAAAACCATAGCATCATTTAAAAGTTTTTGTGGCAGTATTCTGATAATTATAATTTCGCTAAATATTCGTCTAGAAAATAGTGAGTTTTGAAATATGTCACTATTATTGTGAAGGTGCAATATATAGGTGTCGAGTAATTCATCAACATTCCGATAGTTCTAGACATGCAAGTTATCTAAGGAAAATATGCTTAAGATTAGTGCTGTTTACATAGGAATACGAACCGGATGATAAAAATTGCGGCAATTTTTCAAATATTCAATTTGGCTCGGTCAATATTTGTACAGAAATACTGTTGTAAAATACAATTATTTACGGCATACGATATTTTTTCATTTTTATTTTGTATAGGCAAAAGTATAATATTATATTTACAATTTATATTTGTTGAATCACTCAATTTTTTATGATGTCTATCAAATACCGCACCGAAGAGCACGTCTTTTTGACAGAGTAAGGAAAGAATTAAACAAAAGCATAACGAATGTTTCATATTAAAAAAAAAAATTTTGAAAAGTTATATTATATATGGGGGTAAAGAAATCTGGTGCTTTAACCTTACAATAACACTACGCGTGCCTCTTTATCGGTCCCTAAAATTAAAGATGTAAAATTTTACGACTTTTTTATCTTTCTTTCTTAGTGGTATAATTTACATTTGAATTGTTATAACTTTGTACGATTCCACATGTTTTGTCACTAACGACCCGGGTTTCGCCTTTCGGCATCTTCAGGCACTCTATCACACGGATGCAGCAGAACTGACTATCTGACTGTACTGACTGTCAGTTCTGTTGGATCCGTATGATAGAATGCCTGAAGATGCCGAAAGGCCAAACCCGGGTCGTTAGTGACAAAACATGTGGAATCGTACAAAATTGTAACAATTCAAACTTGACATTGAAGTTCCATCAAGCACCTTCAGTCGATATCATAAAGTAAAATTCACGTTGCAATAAAAATATAGTTTATCGATTGATTCTAAGGACTTTTGAATGAATAAACGTTAACATTGGAAGCTTATAGGTAAATTGATTCTTAAAAATAATATACCCTCCAAAGGAAAAGAATAAGTATCTTATTCAGTACATCTTTCTGTTCATAAACGGTAAGGGTATATATAATTTAAAAAATGCTTGCAAATGAGTTAGTCGCCCTGTTTAAAGCTCTGAAGGTAATTTAAAATGAATGAAATCATTACAGACATCAATCAATAAAGTATGCTTAAAAACATGAACGTATTTTTTGCCATGCTGTTGATTATTACTGTATTGAACATCATTATTACTAATCAATGCAGATACATTTGTCTATTCATTTATTTAAATTTATTTTTAAAAGTGTATTTTTAACCACTGACTGTTAGAGACATGACTGTCATTGTAATCTTGATTGTAAAACATTTCAAATTTTCTCTACAAATATGTACTTCATAAAAGTTATAATTATTTTCTGTTTGTAATGGAAAGAAAAACAGATTTTTTGAAAAACAAATTATGTGTAATGTGTTTGTTATTGAGACAACAATTTAATAGGTACTACAAAAATAGTTAGTACATATTTACAATTTTTGATACAGCGTCGACCACGCCTCGTATGCTTTGCAAAGAGCCTAATAAAATTGACAGTTGAAATAAACATTTGGGTTGCAACATGCTTAAACTAACACTTACTTAACAGCTTAAACTAACTAACTGTTAGTTTAAGCATAGTTCTGACGATGGTGTGAGCCGAAATAGCTATCAACTATAATTGTAAAAATAGTTTTGTATAACTAAAATACATTGCTATTTTTTCACCGTGTTATAATGGAGTTCTACCAAGTGAAAGCCAATTCAATCAATAAAATGCACATGTATATATGAAGATCAATCATTGATAATTTAGGAACTTTTAATGTATTATAATTCACCGATATTTTTTTCAAGAACTGCTTGTTAATTAGTCACTCAGCTTTTCTTGTTTATATATGATAGAATAAGTTAGGACGGAGTAAAACGAATTTTTTTAAGTTACTATTATTTTGCAAGTAACCAAATCCTTATTTTATAACACCTCCAAAAGAAGAGATAAAAAAATAATAATTAACAACCTATTAAATAAAGGCTGTTTAAATCTTTATTTGAAGCAGATGGTCATTAGTTACTCGCTCTCAACATGTCCTGTTTTTATTATCCCCACGTACCTGGGAGGTAATAAAGGAATAACGGATAGCAATAAATTAAATAGCCAATTTATGAATCTGTTTTTATTGAGATTCGTGTCCATGAACAATTCAACTGAAAGCAATAACGTTGACCACTCGGCAACAAATCAGAAAAAACGCAACAAAACGCTTACAGTTAAAAAAAATGCATCCACGTATCTCTGGTAGAATTAAATACCATTGAATAATGTGTCATTATGTAAAATACCTTTCGAGTCGACAAGTCGTCAAGTTTTCGCGACTCTAACCTCATGGGTAATAACCGAAAAGGGGAAATTTAATCATGGGAATAAAGCTCGCGTGTCGACGGTTCGGTGGGCTCGGAAACCCACATTGGTGACGCCTGATGCGTGTCGCAAAAAGCCCAACAGCCGCCATTTATTCTGTAATGTCGCCATATTTATTCTTACGCGCTTCCTACGGACCTCTCCATGTATGTGCCTGCCTACTCCCATTTCATTATTCCTAGACCGTCGCCTACAGCTGATGTTCGCCCACTCTCATCTATGACAGGTTTGGCCATCGCTTATTTGGCCACTGTGGCAAATTATAACGATTACAATAATTCGTCGACAATGTGGTTATATGATTTAGAACGGTTTTTTACTGCTACAATTAAATTTGATTGAAAATTTTATGATGTAAATTGCCAAAACACGTAGAAATTTGATACCTCTATGGCAAATATAAATGTTTTAACAAATTATCGTCTAATTTTATAAATACAAATTTTACAAAACAAAAACGACAAACGCGTGATAGATTAATTTATCAATTCCTGTCAACTTCCAATTTTTCCTACTAATGGAGGTATCTCTAATGAAGTTATACTACAAAAATTGCTCAAACTTTTTTGTTGGGAAAGAGGTAGGCATCGAAAGAAAATGTCTAGGCGGTAACAAATCGCTCTCGCTTCGCCCTTTTTTTTATTTGGATGTGTGGAAAAGAATTTTCAGTCAATACAAATATCTAAATTGAATAAAAATATTTTCACTGAGACTCGTGGTATAACTAGTCATCTACGAATAACATTACAATATAAATAACATATAATAAACAATTATAATTTTTAATAAAGTGCCACATTAAAAAGTGATTGATTGACAACCCTGCGATTGTCAAGCCCATAAAACATGTGCACCTTTCGACAATTCAAATTACTTGACATTAAAACGATCCATTTTTGTAAATCTCGAAACGCCGCGTTATGATTTCATAATTATTATGATATTTTTTAAATTTCGATTATTTATTTATGTTCTCAAAATTATGACTCTAAAAATTTTCACATGTAACGTGGCGTGGCCATTGAGTGATTGTGATAGACTTCTGGACAGGTAAGGTTAGATTAGCGGGAAAATTTGCAGGAAACGAACAAAATCATATTAAAGAACCTAATATGCTTACGATTGCCAGAAAGTTTCCCGCGTATCGAGTCGTAAAAGAATTATTAATTGGGAAAATTGTAACACTCATTGATAGCGCTAGTGTAAATCATAAGTGACCGTCTATAAAAAAATACATTTTCTTTTAAATATTATATCATTTCATTGCACAATTCACCGCAGTTCAAATATGAGTTACTTCTAACCACACAAAAACTTGAGTAAATCAACACGTATTTCTTACAACAATTGATTAAGATTACTGATTTTATAATCACAATATTGAATGTTGTAATAACTTTCATTGATTTCAGTAACACCCTCCGAATGGCGATTATAAGAAAACGCTCTCTATATTTTTAAACTATATATAGTGGGGCGCTTACGGGGCTAAACGGACATAGGTTGAAACACAGCACAAGGTGATGTAGGTAATACCTTGCATATTTTCTTTGGACTAATTAACCTTCAGACATAGACATCCAGTTTCAAAGATTATCGTTCCAGATCTGATTAGCAATAAAATTATACAAATCATAAATTAAAACTTACATAATGATTAATAAGCGAATTCTATTTTATGAGTAGCTTTACACATTGTCATACAATAACTCTATAGAGTTCCGGACAAATATTATAATAGTATTATGTCAATAAAAAAAATATGCGTATTTTTCTCGATGTATATTTCAGTTTCGAAAAAGACACATATTTAAATCCACATTAAATCCTGGCGACATCTATTATTCAGTCATGATCAGTGTTAACATAATTAATTATTGATAACACTATACAGTGCACTCTCGATTATCCGGGCTAATGCTGGGGAGGATGGTCACGGATAATTGAAAAACACGGATAATCCGAATCATCAATTTTTTATTTTATTTTCGAATAAAATATCATATATACAATACAATTTTCAACACATTATTTATATATTCATCATTTATCAAGAAAACAAAAAAAAATACGTAAAAATATAATATTTTATCATAATAACAAATGTAGTCCCGATAGCTGACTAATATAGGCAATGAATATCGAAATTAACAAATTAACTGCGAGCACTCGCGCCGGTTTATGCACTTCACTGGAAATGTAAATAGAAACGCATGTGGAGTACAAAGGATTTCAATTCTTGACTCATATTAGTCCCATAAATTGTGATGTTTATTGAGATATATGCGAACATTCATACATTCTAAACACACAAGTGGTTAAAAAAAATCACTGATTAGTTACGTAAACACAAACACATCGCTAAATTTATCCTTTTTTTCAAACAACGCGCATATTCAAGATCGCAATTCATTAATGCGTCTCATAATCGTTATAGAAAAAAATCAATCAGATTATATTTGAATTAAAAAATATTTATTTTCTGGCACGAATAATCCATACACGGATAATCGAGAGTAGGCTGTAATTTAATTTTAGTGGTAAGAAATATTACATTATTTTCTGATTAACATTCTGTATTATGTACGGTTGTAATATCTATCATTCGTTCGTTCGTTCATTATTATTCAAATGATTAGAATAGAAAATAGTGCCTACAGGTGCATCAAGAAGTAGTAATGGAATTTGCATTAAAAAATAGCATCTGACAGTCTACTGGAAAAATTCCTTCAATATATTACACGAGCGATTGGGTGCCAAGAATCCATCGTAGTATTTTCTAGCATTGATCTTCAGCACGCGATAGACATTTAGATTAATGTTAATTAACAACTTTAACCTAGATAATTTAATTTACATAAAATAGTATTTGAATTAAACAGTTATATACGTAGGTAACTTATTTCAAGCTCAACACTTTAATAATTTTGAAAAATGCCGCGCTAAAACTGGCTGCAAATTTTTTCCATCTAACGATTTTTCAGCACCATTATTTGATGCCGATAATGGTCAAAGGGTATCGTACTTTATTATATTTGTGTTACGATTTAACCTCTCCAAGAGTATGGACGTACTAGTACGTCGGTGCGATTTTTTTGTAAAGGAGTATGGACTTGTCGTATATGTCAAAAATTATTGTAATAATATATTGTTAAGTGCTATGTATCAATGGTTTGTGATTTCTGGATTATGCTATTACAATGATTTGATTAAAAAAAATATTTATGTAAAAAAACTCACTCCTTATAGCACGGTTAAAATTAATTAGTTACTCCTGGAAAGGTTGAAGCAAGGCGTGCTAATTCAAATTGAAAGTATAATATTCACAGCACCTAGGCAATTAATTTAGAAAAAAGTTATTTATACATTTTTTATTATATTTCATTTCATTGAATAATGTTTTAACTTATTATCTTGAGGTCTCTAGATATTATTTATTTTCTTATACGTCTATTTCCATACTATAAATAACAAATAAAATATTTGTATAAATGTAATAAAATTTGAAATTGTATATTGAATAATGACACAACTAATCTCACAGCGTGAGAATTTTATTATAGTGTGACTCTTTATATATATATATATATATATGAAATTGCAAAATGAAGCTCTCATTAACGTCATGTATATCTATCGTAGTTATACGTCTCGTTGTCCCCAAGCAGTGCCAGGGGCGTCAAAATGTTCTATTATCAAAAAATAGCAATCCACGGAAACAATAATAATAATAATAATAATAATAATAGTAACAACGTATTTGGGGAAATACTTCAGATGAAGATGTTTTTTAAAAATTTTATTGTGTATATATTTACTTTCTTCATGTATTTTTTTAATAAAAAATCAATTTATCATCACATCAATAATCCTGGCTAGATTAGACATAAATCGTACTAAGCATATACCAAGAGTAACAAGGAAGGGGGGCGCCTGTTTTTTTTTTCATTCATACATTTATAATAAACTATGGTCCGACTTCAAACAGTGCAGTCAAAGATGAGTCATAGACTTACCTGGTACTGCGATAAATCCCACAAACAATAACAAAAGCTTTTTTTTTTATTGCTACAACTTTGTACGATTCCACACGTTTTGTCACTAACGACCCGGGTTTCGCCTTTCGGCATCTTCAGGCATTCTATCATACGGATGCAACAGAACTGATCTCCCTGTCGCTAGTGGCAAAATGTGTGGAATCGTACAAAGTTGTTACAATTCAAATTTGATATTGAAATTTCATCAAGCACCTTCTTTGATATTGTATATTAAATAAAAGTTTTATTTTTCATACTTTTACTATTAACCTTGGATTTTCTCAACAAATTAATTTTTTAAAATATTTAAATGAAATATTATAAATCAAATATCTAAATTTTTAACTATTTCCTCTTAGAGCATTGAAGTATTTTATTCCTAGTGCCTATTAAGGACTTTAGCAATGCATATTATTATTGTTATATTTATTTATTAAAATTGTCCTCTTGATGCTTAATTATTTCCTACTACATCGTTTCCCAATGTGTAGAACATGGATATCTATTAAAGTATTTCAACATATGTTGTACTACAAGAACAGAATACCTACCTCTCTTCTTTGGATATATGAACTAGTAGTTAGTGAACAGCTCTTGCAATACCACATTTATAGAATTGGCAATGGGTGAAGAAAATCTAGACATAGCACATATTCGTCACTTTTGTACAATACTGGGATTCGAACCAGCGGGTACTGCATGTATAGATTATGGTGTCGACCACGCAGTACGGATAATTGAAAAAAAAAAGATATAAAAAGTAAAGTTATACTTTTCTATATTGTAATGTTGTTATAATTTGCCATATCTGTTTATAATAAAGTAATAAATAACTATTTTACTAAGTGAATAGCTTTTTATCGTTGTTCTTCTGTATTCCAAGATAAGTACTTCTAAATACCTGAATCTGACGCCCAAGTTCCGACTCATAATATTAGCAATTGGGTAAATGGATACAAAAATAAAACAATACATGTCGATCCATAAAAAGTTTATTTTGATAAATACTCAATTTTTATTTAATACTGGTCATTATAATATAATTTGAATAAAGAGCTTTTGCTCCAGGATTTGTCTCTTTTGTTGAATTGTATAAAAAAACAATCGATAAAGTTAGTAGGCACACATTGTAAATTAAATTAAAAAAAAACAAACATTTTATAATTAATAATCTTCAAAATACTGCTCGATAACTGCTAAGGGGCTATGTTCAATGTTAACGTAATTACAAAATACAAGGAATCTTCGTTAACAGGGCTTGATATAAAAATGACAAATATATCCCACTGTTTTGTAAGATTTGAACAAAAATGATATTGCAAATAAATAAAATCAATCATTTAAAAAGAGCCTTTTTCAAATGCAATTCATGCTCCTATGTATTTAGTATTGCAGATTATCGTCATCTTGAAGGTGAACTGACCCATTTCACTATTGTAAATTACTGAGATAAAAATATGTTAGGTTTGTTACACTCATGTGACAACTTTATTCACAACTCTTTCCCTGCCTAACCCATAGACAATTGTACATACACATTTTGCTTACAAATACAATTTCAAAGCAGTATGATTGACGAGTGAAGCCAGTCTTAACTATAATAAAAAAAAAGTTTATATAAAAAAGTGATACACATTAATAAATACGACGCTTTTATAGTGACACTTTAGTGACAGTTAAGAAAAGTAATATTTCTGGCACAGAACTACGTAACACTTAGAAATGTTGACAGGTGGCACTGCCACCTGGTAATGCAATGTCAAATATTAATATTGTTAGATACTTTAACACTCACAGAAATAATCTTTCAGCTCAACCAATACAATGTAATAAAATTACTTATTTTGTTGTTTTTCATCTTCTATCAAAATTGGAGCCGGTAGATTGCCTCCAAGAAGATTTTCAGCACAGTTAAGGCCCACCAATATATCAGCCCTCCGAGGCTAAAATGGTTCAATTTTCCTCCAAGCCTTAGTCACGGGAGTCTGTTATAATCTATTTAACGAGGCAGGGAAACGGTTTATAAAGAATATTACATACCTTTGAAATTTAGTCATAAAGTACGACAAAAAAAGCATCAAGTATCAAATTGTTTTCTCAAATTAATAATTATTCGAAGTTTGTAAATTATTCCTCTAAAGCACTAAGGCGATTCCAATTGTTGATTAAACCTAAAACACTTTCAGTTATTATTTTAATTATGAATTACCAAAAAGAAGTGAGTTTTATATACGTACCACGTATTTATATTAAGTAGATTTATAAAATATTTTTGATAAGAAAGTACATCACTTAAAAATGTGACAATACTTCCGAGTCAAAAGCCGAATTGAGTATTTCCTAAGCTGCTATAGTCTACGTATGTTAACTACACAGAGCATCGAATATATATGTTACATTTTAAGGATTGTCATACAGTAAATAACATGATAATTATAATATGTGTAAATGTGCTTTACAATATGCTACTCCTTTAATATGCGAAAATATACTAAAGTCTCTAAAAAGCAATGAAATTCTTTAAGAAATTTGATTGTATATAGGAAGGTATAATATTGGTTTCCTTTATTATCATGTATAATAATTAAGCATGCATAAATATTCATTTTTAATGCAAATCCACTCCTGATGTGGGGCAAATTGACTCATAATTGGGATATTTTAACACACGATTTTTTCCAATGAGAAGTGCTTGTTACTTAGCTGCTCAATGGCTCTTTTGCAAATAATATACGGGTTTAAGCGATTGGGCTAGTGTTTAGCTAACCACTCTCCTTACGACCCATTTTTTAGGACGTGAGGGAATTTGTAGACATCACAAACACCCATGACTTCAAAAAATCTCAATAAATTGAAAAAAAAAAAAACTCAAGCTCGTGATATCCGTCACGGAAGTCAACAGTGTTGACCATTGCACCATGGACCAGAGTAGCGTGATGTAATGTACATTTACTATAATATCGTATATTATTTGGATTTTAAAACTACAATCTTATAAAAAGATTATCCCATTTGGTGCACCAAAACAATCTTTATTATATTATTAATAAATGTATTGCTTAAATAAAAATTTTATCTAAGAAAAAAAGCTGGTATGTCTGTGACATATATCACAAAAATTCTGTGCTGATATTCATTACAATAACAAATTGAATAAGGCATGAAGAATTTTTTTTAATAATAAAATAAGTTTTACTATATGAAAGTTAAATGCAACAATTATAACATTGATGCGCATCGGATGATCCTATATCTCTATCACACAGCATAATTGCATACATACAAAATCAATATAACAGGATATATAATATTAAAAATTACATTACAAAAAGAATGTGAACTCATTCCTGCTGCGTTGGTCCATTCAATACCACCAAGCGCACAAAGAAAACTTTTTTAATTAACTCAGTGTGATTTAAATTGCCTTGTAAATACGATCAGCACACCAATCAGAAGCCACAGTTGATAATTTTACAACTAAAAAATCAGACTGTCGATAAGTAGATGTCCTTTAATCTCAAAAATTGCAGTAAGAAGTCAATTGACTTTCGATGGTTGATTTGACAGAATTGATGAAATATGCTTTTCAGGAAATATCAGAATTCTTTCTGAATATGATGTAACAAATTTAGACAACCTTAATTTTGACTTCTGATTTCTGGACCAGCTAATTCATAACTGGCTACACTCTTTCAGTCTTTGTGGTCAGGAAGGTAAATCATCATGGAAATATTATTCTGGTACCTATACAACCTTTGGAAATGTCCAGACATGAACAACAAGAAAAACTGATTAAGAAAATAACATTTTTAATCAAATACCGTCAATTTTATTAACCTGGTTGTATTCATACAAAACTGCAAGTCATTCAAACAGTTTGCAGTATCCTATAAACCATATTTTCTCAACCTTTTTACATCTGCGGACCATCAACATTCAAATCAAATATTAATATTTATGCAATTGATTTTTCATTCAAAACATATTAATTTTGCAACACCGTATACTAATATAATAATATTTAAGTATATTAATACAAACAGTAACAAAAAAAATATAATTAAAAATCCATAAAATACAACATAAAATTCAATTGTATTGGTACACCCAAAAAACAAAACTACGTAGACCACTAGTTGAGAAACTATGCTATAGACACTTCACAAAAGATTTTCCATTGAAAATTCGGCTTTTTCCCAATTAAGAGCAGGCAACCAAATCTTAAGGACGCTCAGAAAAGGAAAAAAAATCGGTAAGCTGTGAAATAAGTGTGTAAGGGTGCGATGCCATAGTGGGTATGGAGTTAAGTTACTTTACAGAATAAACTTGCAATGATTTGATAAGCTCAATATCTTTTGTCTATAATACTGAAACATAGAAACAATTTAACAACCAAAATTTTTAAAAAACTGTACATATGTGTGCTGAATTACTTTACAACAAGAAATATCCAATTTGTGGGAACATTAACCTTTAACCGCCCAAGAATATTTTTGTGAAATATCCGCGCGACCCGCAGTTGTTCTAAAAATAATTATATCTCTAAATCTATTCATTATATTTGGGTATAATAAGAAACATTATCAAAATAAAAGATTGTTTATAATTTACTAAAACTTTATACGTAATTTTTCACATTTTATATAATTACGCGTTAAAGTTGAAGAATAAAAACTTCTCTGAGGGGTTCGCGCACTCAGATTGGGAGCCACTGCCTTAAAGAAAAAATATTCTATGTATTGTATGAAAAAAATCTGTTTCCCCATCAAAATGTAGTAAATAGTGTAGATTAAGCTGATTTATTATGGTTCGCCTAAAATAACAACGCACATACCAAGAGCCAATATTGTAACACAGATGTTTATATTATTCATCAGGATAAAAATATTTTTTGGAACCGAAAATAAAGTTATTGAACGGTATCTCAAAGACATTATTTATATAAGCAAATATTCATATTTTGAATACTATTTTCATAAATCAGTGTAACTCGATAACGACATGCACCATAATCACGGGTCCCGTACGGGACCGCTGGGCGTTTAAAGGTTAAAGGACTTATTTATAAAACAAATTTAATTTACTTATACGCCTATATGTGCGATTATACAGTTCTATGAAATTGACATTTTTAAATACATACGGTAACTAACTTTTTAAAAATATACGATCAACAATATAATATTTAACTTTTAATTGTCAATCTTATACTGGGAAGAGTAAGAAGAATACAGCTGTATTTTTTTTTTTAATAACTACGATAAAACAAAACAACTATTGGCTTCGATCCGACCAATCAGCAAACTCGCTTATATTTTAAATAAATTCGTCTATATTCATTTATTGACTTGAAAAATGTATTATTTCTCATAAATAGTTGAAATATATAGAAGTTTAAAATCATTTCATAAATGAGATCAATTTATACAATGACGCAAGTAGAATATATTCTATATTTGAATCCAGATTTATGTAACAATAACTTATTTATAATGAATCAATTTAAAATAATAAATTATATTATATAGTAAGTAAACTAGTATTTATTAACCTAATGAGTTTCTTAATTCGAATGCTTAAAATAAAATATTGCATAGCTACAAATTTTTAAATCATAATGTCATAAGTAATTAATATGCTGAAAAATTAACCATTGGCTAGATTTAAAAACAAAAACAAAAAAAAATAGTTTTTGTAATTGCTTAAATTAAAAAAAAAATGATACTGGGTTTAAAAGGGAGAGAGATTTAGATTCTCAAATTATTTATGATCCCTTTAGATTCAATTAGGACACGCAATTAATATGATTAAAAAAAAAAATACACAACTCAAAGGAATGTCCATAAGTAACAGAGAATGAACACAGAATATAGCTGCGATTTTATCAGGTAAATTGATGCTCAATGAGTATTGGAAAATATGTTTTGACACGATAAAAATAAATACAACAGAATAGTACATCACATCTCGATTGTTAGGCAGAATATTTTTAAATGAATAATACACATCCGTAAAAACACAACTTATCGGTAGAGATACCTTGACACAAAAGAACATGTAACATGTTTTGTCGAATTTGACTAATTAGTCACAAAATAATTTAATATGTCTGTTTGATAAAATTTTAAATATGTTGTCATTATTCTAACATAAAAAAAAACCAAATCAAAAAAGCTTTTCATTATGTCCAGCAAAATATTCCTTTTAAATTATCTAATAAAACACAAGAAAAAGGTGCTTAAATAACGAGAGAAAAATTAATTGAATCTTGTAACTAGATTTATTTGCATTTTCCCAATTGCAATTTTAATAATTGAAACACAATCTTTTTCCATAGACAACATATAAATATTTGTTTACTTTATTTATGTATATATACATATATACTATACAAATAAAATAAAGCCGCCTTTTTCATTTAGTACTTACTGTCAGTTAAACGAAAACTTAAAAATAATGGTCAACCTCTTAAAAAAAGAAAAAACAATACACATATAGCTACCGTAATTACTTCATTTAAAAATGAGCCGAGGATAGCATGAGGTGTCAAGAATCCAGCGCTTAATTCACCAAGATTATGTCCCAAAGCATTGTGATTTTAATTGTACATGATACCGTTTGGCTACTATCTAGGGGTCTGATCGCATTTTGCATCATAATTAATATCACATTTGATCAAGACTGCAAAGTATCAACCCCTCTCCAATCAATTGGTCAAACTACATTCAGCAGAAATATCCAAAACATTAAACAATATTTTATAAAAAAAAAATACAACTGAATCAATTGAAATAGTTTCATAATAAACTGTCTTATTGGTTGGTGGGCAAAAGAGGTTGTAATAAAATTAGAGAAGATAATTTGGAATGTTTACTAATTTTAAGCTGTCACATTGCTAATAAGAAATAAAACATTTTTTAGATATATATATATATATATGCCTCACTTCAATGCGATGAATCGTATTACTGTGATAGATAGTAATTGCACGTTGAAAACTAACATAGCGGATAGACAACATTGAGATAAATGAAAGCCAAATTTACAATGACTCAGTTCTTTTAAGTATCATCACCGAAATCCGGTGCTGAAGCTTAAGACCCTGTTTATTTCCCAGAGATAATAAAATTCAACCAAAACAATGTGGGGTAACGCAATCAACAATACCAAAATCTTTGAATATATAAGAGCACATTTCTCACTAAATAAGGCGATAAAATGAATGGACATACAAATTAAATTAGCCCAAATGGATTCATAAATAAATGCATTTGTAATCTTTGGTAATATAAGCTGAATCCTTTTCTAGAAGACCCTCTAAAAGACATCTCCTCGGCTCTAATAATCTCAGACGGAGGCCATGCCAGATGTGTTTCCGTTGACTGAATTCGACGGCATCATCTGCTCGCTGATATCTCTCGATCGAGGAGATGTTGGCGGTCGCTGTTGTTTCCATAAATCAGAGATACAGGCAAACTGGAAACAAAGAGAGAAGCAATGTTATTTTTACTCTGAACAGTTTGGTTACCGATTTTGCTGAAGCAATGGTATGAGAGCAGGCAATAAGTCTTTTTAATTTGAGACACCCGAATGAACTTTGACAAAAAAAAATGGTTGATAATATATATTTATATTATTTACCATTAACCTCACATTATAACTTGGTTGCTGGCAGAAGTCTAAGCTAAAATAATAAATTTATTTTTAATAGTATGCAAATAAATACGATAGGCAATAACAAGTGTTTCGACAATAATTTTTGGGATTATGCAGCGGTTTATTTTAAGTCTTTCAATTCTGTGAAAACAAAAAGAATTAATTATGTTGTAGGTACAGTAGTATGACAATACTAAACAGACTTTAACACGTTTTTTTGAGATGTAAAATTATGCTTTTGCAATTCAGTTAGAAAATAGTACACAATAAGGCAAACATTATGACTGAAGGGCCGCTTATAAAACTGAAAATAAATAGTGGGTAAATAAATATCATTTTCATTGATTCGTAGCAGGTTGGACTATATTCATGTAGGCCTGCATCAGGGTGTAGTTTGCTCCAGTCTGAACTAAAGCAATGGCAATAAACCGCCTGAATATCAAATATTTACACTAATCTAACCGAAAAGGGAAGCTGAACCACACAAGTTACAAATGTTTTTTAAAATACTATTTTTATACCCTGTAGTGTTATATATAAATGGTATAATTCTAAGAAATACTTTGTTTAATCACATATGGGTTATTTTACATTCAAAGAGCAATTATTGTCTTGAGGATGTTTACAATAAAAAAAACATAAAAATACCTCAATAATAAAAATAGGGGAAGCAATAAAAAAAAGGGTTAAGTTGCAGTAAATTTCTTAGAATAACATGTGGTGAACATGTAAAGAGGGGTGACTAGTAATAAAATAGTCCCTGGAAAGTATTAAGTAAATAGGTGATTAAAGGAACAGTGTAAACAATAGTTCAATTATTGAACACATATAATAAAGGGGAACATAATTATAATACTAGAATGTAAATATTGGTCACCATTTTTACAGAATAATTATGACAAATCTTTATAATTCTGTGTCAAAGCTTCTATCCGTGGACCATAAACAGTGTATTAGAGTGAACGGAAGCTAAATAGCATAGACCAATCAGCCACAAGACCAAATTCAAAAATAAAATCAAGAATAAATACACAAAATTGAATATACATATTACTTCTGATTTAGACCATGTTTGCTCCCAATACATATACCTTGTGGTGCTTAAATCAAATAAAAATTATTCCATAGCAAATGGTTATCACTCTTTTTACTGAGAGAAAAATGAGACTAGGATAGCACTGGTACTTAGTTTTCTGCTCTCGATATATCTGATAGAGAGTATGAAATTTTAGGCACAACAGTCTTTCACACATTGACGTGTATGTGCATATTGGAATTGGAATAAATGAACTCCATAACTGAAAAGTAAGGAAATAAAAACAGCAATGTTAAAAAAAAAAACACACGCACACACATTTAACATAAGCAGAGGCATATAAAAAAGAAACATAATATCTAATAAAAAAAAACTGTCATTTTCCAAAAACCATTTCAGTTATTACAATGAAACTTATCTGGGCACTTTGATGGTCACGATAACTTTCAATAAATTGTAATTATTAAATTCTATCATTTTCAGACATAAGCAAAGCCTTATCAAAAGCAATTTTGACAAAAACAGCACTAATCATCGCCTGCACGGCAAATGCTCTTGCCAGGATTTTCCACAGTATAATAATGCTGGTTTCTAAATTTTCATACAAATTGAATAAAAATGTATATGGCGAGTTTTGAAGGCAAAAAATAACTCTGATATGTATTATATTGTCCCTAAGACCTGTGCTTGAGTATGTGCCGTGGGCGCTGCGAACTTTCGTAGAGATATTACTTACATATGCAAATGTACTGTCAACCAAGTAATGGTAAACTTTCATTAGAAATTTCAGAAGGACTGTTAGTCAAACGGCTACAGGAGATTTCTACAAACTTATACTGAAAGAAAAATGCATAAAAAAGAAGAAAATTTATATACAAGTGATTATACACAAAGAAAAGAACGATGCTGCCACAAAAAATAAATGAGATATACAAAATTAAGATTTTGATTTTCCCATTCAATACTAATCAAAAATATTTTGTTTATCTCTAAAAATTATCCATAAAAACAGATATATCTATTTTGGAATCTTTCAATTGGGAGTGCACATTACTATATACTCAGACTTATAATTACGATAAGTTTAACGTTTAAGTTCTCAACTTTAAATATTCAACAAAAAAATCATAACTCATAAAGATTTTGGCACATAATGTAAATAAGAAATTTGAAGAATTGTCATTAATATTATAATGTAATATTATTTGATATATATTGTTTTAAGAGTATATCTGAATGATCAGGACATTATCAAACCGAGTCTTAAGAGATTTTTCATTCATGATAATATTATCTATAGAATTTTTTGTATAATATATTAAAACTCCTAGCGCCGTTGTTTCACAGGTAGTTTGACTATATGTATCACATGTTTCGCCTTTTTGGAAAAGCAATTAAATGACAAATAACGTATAACTCTGCTAAGTGAGTTTTTTTTTCAACAATCAAGCCACCTTGTGGAATTAAACAGTTTTAAAAACAACTGTACTAAGCTATTTATGAACATGTAACATTTAAAGAAATTTTATTTTGAAAATGTTAAATTTCGGTGATTATTGAAAATGTAAAATTTTACGCTTTGAAAAATTTGCCCAAGCAGAGTTAGTCAGTTTGCAGACTAAAAAGTTAATACTAGAAACTACAAGTAGAATTTTTTCTTTACTACATGCAGAGAAGGGAAATATATAAACACTAAAATACTACATGAATGAAGTCATAAAAATTGTAACGCTTACGACAAGTACTGCAGCACCAGCTCCGATGAGCGCTCCTCCGAGAACATCACTCCAGTGGTGCTTATAGTTGGACACTCGAGACATGATCGTGAACCAGGAGAGCATCAGCGCCACAAACTGGAACCCGTGCTTCAACAGCTTCGATCCGCCCCATTTCATTTTACATTGCAGGTATACCTGTAATGAATATTCAACCATTTTTGAATTCAAATCATACAGCAGACACATAATAAAACTACACGGAGGTCAACCAATATTAATTTTTGTAGATTCGAAAATTGTATATTTAATAAATTGTAGGATAAGCATGCGAGTGGTCAAAGAGTTTTGCTTTGGTTCATGTATATCATCATCATCAGCCGGGGTCAATCCACTGCTGGATGAAGGCCTCCCCGTTTTTTTTTTTTTTCAGGGGGGGTTTGGACATAGCAACACCACGCTCTGCCCAGGCGGGTTGGTGTTCGGTTTTCTGTCTGGGTTTTCCTTCCCATAGCCAAGAGAACACGGCACTCGGTGTTCCCGAGCGGTCACCCATCCAAGCACTATCCGCGCCCAATGTTGCTTAACTTCGGTGATCGCACGAGAGCCGGCTCTTACAACGTGGTACGGTCGTTGGCGTCATGTATATATTGGTGCAAATATACAGTTTCATTAATTAATGGATTTGTATTTGAAGGCCTTTCGAAGACGAATTTCTTACCACTTTGTATAAATAATTTTATAACGAAGGCATATAAAACTCGAATTGCCCCACAGCAAAAAAAGTAAATTTAAATCATTCAGCAATCCACATATATAAAACATATATATAGACAAACACAGTTAAATTTTGAGGAATCAGATTTCTTCAAAAATATTACAATTTATGGTTAAAAAATACCAAAAAATAGTAGTTTTTTTTTATTATTAAATTACAAAATTATATGAAAGTTAATTGTTTGTATCAAAAAGACGGCCATGAACCATTTTTTGGCTGGCCATCTGTTGTGATCTTACAAAGCTCTTTTGAACTTTTCTCATCTAAACTGTATTTATTTGGTTAATTTAGAGGCTTGAAATACTACGGCATGTATTTTCCACACGAGTGTTCCATATAGTAGTCTTGAAAGGTTAGGATGAAAATTTGACAGTGACTATATGTATCACCATCCAGTGATTGAAACCACATGTAGCTAACATCTTATATTGTCAAACATGACATAGCCTAAAAATACAATAATAAGCTATTGAAATTCTCTTGATGTAGCGCAAAAAGTACAGCACTTTGACATTTACATAATTTTTCAATAACACTCGCAAACCTTCTATAAACACATTATGTTTTATTTACAGTAATAAAATTACACGAGACCATTTTGCTTCTGTTGCTATTACACAGTCAGTTTGTTTACAGAAGGTTTGTTCACACCATAAAAACACAAAGCCCCTCAAACTTTTTATGCACAAAAATTTTACAATCAAATATTGTATTGAAGTTAACCAAAGTTCAAAATTTTTAGTTAAGTACAACTTAATGATTGAATTGGCATTTACTTGGTGAAACTCCATTACAACAGAGTGAAAAAATAGCAATGTATTTAAGTTCTACAAAATTTATAAGATATATAGTTGACAGCTATTTCGGCTTATGTCGTCATCAGAACTTTCGACTATATATCATATAAACTTTGTACAACTAAAATACATCGCTATTTTTTCACCATGTTTGTACTACATTTTTAGTTTTTATTCATTTCAAAAGGAGGTTCAGAGAATCACATTCAGATGTCATTTGCAAAAAACTAGTTCCAATAGACTGACTAAGTGGATTTCCAATGATACAATTTTTCCTACTGATGAAGGTTATTGAAATCGTTGGATGCTGAATTTAGAAAAAAATTTGCCATACGTGACCCAAAAATAATGTATAGATAATTATATAACACGCATAAATAAGTTTTAAATTAAATAATAGTCATTTAGCAAAAGGTTTACCGCCAATGACCATAAAATGTGAAATCAGTGAGACGACATATATATATATAACATATAAAAATGTTTAGATAGCCAACCATATATTTAACCACTACACCAAGTGTCGACAGCAGTGTTCTTGTTTACAAGTTGCTTTATGTGCCTCACTTAAGAACCACTTAAGGGTCAAATGCGTTTAAGTGCGTACAATCTTTCACATGAGAATTCCAAATCAATTACTCCGCTTGACTTCTGTTTGCATTTTCAATCACAAGAAGCTATCATAGCTCATTGGAGAAATTTCAAAGGAATACTTTCACATATATTGAATAGCAATCGAAATTTTTTGAATGATATTGACGAAAAGACAAAATCTTTGGTGGAAATTATATATCCCAGTGGTAATACGATTCACAGAGCCATTTCTCTGCCCAGCCATAAAAAGCAATTTATTCTGTTATGCCTAAAATTTCAAGAAAAGCAAGCATTCAAAGTGAATTTTAGTGTTTATATGAAAATAATACAGAATGTTATTTCAAAGGTTTTTTGTAGGAGAAGGCATGAGTGGTGCTTATTATCTCAACTGTTTCGCTGATGAAGGATTTTCAACAAGCATTTTTACTCAATCTATTTCTTTGGATAAGGTTTTGCCAGACCTGTGGAGGCGTAATAAATGCCATGCTTTGTTATGGAAGTGTTCACTGGCTATAATCTTTCTATAAATTGTTTTAAGGAATTCTGTGATAAATCAAACGCTCTGACAACCATCTGATCCTAAATATCGACAATGATGCTTGAACCATTATTTATTACTACAATAGAAATATTGATGAATTTAGCTTACCGCAAGGTATACCATGGTGAACATGGAGAAGGAAGCGTGGCCGCTTGGAAAAGATAGCCTCATTTCCTTGATGAGATGAGGATCGGTGCCTTTGCATGTGAAGTTTGTGATGTACATCCATTTGTTGACCTCCAAACTGCAGTCTATGTCAGGCTGACACACCTAAAAATTACAATTGAAACGTTACTAAAAAATTACTGCATGGCCAACACACAAAATATTAAATAATGTTTCGGTAAAAATAATGTTTCGGTAAGTGGCTGCGAGTCCCTACTGCAAAGCGACCAGTGTACTTGCGTACTTAAAGCAAATGTGTACAATCTATGACTAAATTGGTAACCATGTTTATCTTTCAAGTAATACACTATTTTCTGTGAAATAAGATTGATTAAAAATGTATAATGAATATTTTAACAGAAAGTACAAATGAGAATAAAAAAAATTGATATGTTATCAGTCAATCTAGCAAGATTTTTTTTAAGCTATGTGATAATTACATGGTCCAACAATATTATGACAAGAGCGCTTGATTGTTGCAAATTTCAAGACCTCTTCATGCACAAAGCGTGACGACTTTCAAAGCGATGAGAAAGCGTTTTGCATGCAGTTATCAATAAAATTATTCCTCAATGAAAAATATCAATATTTCAAATTGAAAGATGTCAATTGATGACCAAATTTTTCACGGTGGACATGTTCAGTCACAATTACAAGCTATAATTATAGCATGCTATTAATTTAATACCAGATCTATTAGCAAGAATGTATGATGTATAAAAATAAGATATAATTTTTATCTAAATACAGATTATGTTATTTAACTAAGATAAGATTATTTGCATATAACTTCTTACTGGTCAGCTCATAAACATACATGGATAAAACGCTTTATTATCAAGATGCAAAAGTTGACTGTTAGTTGGGTATATTTAAGAGATCGTATCTCTCATACTGTCATGAACACATCAGATATTCATGTAACTAAAAATATTTAATTAATTGAGATCTATAACACTATTTTTATAAAATATTGTTGTTACGATAATGAATATGTAATAATATGGAATAATATTCAATACATTAGATAAGATTACAGCATATATTTTGCGATTTTTTCGTCACATTCAATTTTGTTAGTCCAAATCATAGGCTCCCCTTTTTCGGGTGGCAACCCTTTTACAAAAAATTCATGTGACCTGCGAACCCCCATACAATCCAAAAGCATACAAAAAAAAATGTTTTTTTAGTCGACCGTATAAGTTGGTGACCCACCAAAAAACCCTTCGCAGCCCCAGGTTGGGAGCCTATGGTCTAAATCATAATCCTTAAAAAAACTTGCAGTTACTAGATTGCACTATCAATACTAGGATTCAAAGATAATGGCGCTGATCACTCGACCACTGACCCAGTATGAAAATAATAATGCTGTTGTGTGTAATTTGTTAGAAACAAAATAATTTTATTGTATTTATGAAACTGATATATTTTTAATTTGAGCTCAAAATATTTTATCGATTTCATCTTTGGACACGTATGTATTTACAATAATTCATTGAACTGTTATTAATTTGATATTGTGTCTGAAATGAATGACATTGACCATTTTCCTACAGGCCCTGGTAATTCTTAAATATAAAGAGAAATACACCTAGAGATTTCTATATACAATATGGTATTTTGTTTCTTTTTAATGCATGCATTTTTATAAACAAAAATCGTAAAGGAAGAATATTTAATTTTAAAGGCTACATTTTACAGACCATGAATTAAATCAATACAAAATATATTCTTGCACATAGGTGGTCACAAAAGATAACGCAAGAAATGTAAAAGAAAAAATAAATGAAGTCAACATCAATTATCCTGACAGTGCTAATGCGTTTCAAGATAAAATAATGTGACATGTGGATCCCTTTGGGCCTTGTCTCGTTTGACACTTTAATGCAGGAATGCGTTAAGTCTGAATCTATTTTCATACTAAACACTAATTAGAGGAGGCATTCGTTCTTAAACTGCGAGGGAATTACCCTTAATGATACATGTGTATATTTTTAAATTAAAACAAATGGCATTGTAAAATATTTAGGGTGGATATTTCAATGTAGGATCAATGACCCGGTTGGAATGTTTCTTTAAAGAAAATAAGTGTCTACATTAACAGCTGTCTTGTTAAATTATTCTTCAACATTTTTTTACTTTTTAAGTTATGAGGAAGTAATGGATTATTTTCTTTAGATCACAGAGATTATCAAAAGCAACATTTCTACTATTAAGTCATCAGAGCAAAGATTGTAAATAACTTTATTAATCTTTACGTAACATCTGAAATTTTGTTTATGGGAATTGATTGTTATTCAAGTGCTCTCCTTGAAAGTTGAATCGAAGACAAATGGAGTAAAGGAAAAGTAATTAATGAGCCATTCAATTCCCAAATTTTATCTTGTGACTCGGCAACTATGTTGATGATGGGCCCGTTTGAATTATCAAATTAATGGTAAATTAATCTCAAAAGATTAGATTATTTATCAATCAAAACCACAAATACATACATCCTTAACAAAGGAATAGGCTCAATGTTATAGACATGTCATAGAAAATTATTTGTTAGGAATATTTAGAATTTTTCCACCAAAAATTTTATGAAAGTTCACTTTTTATTATCGTGTATACTAAGATAAACGTATTCAAAATAAAAAAACTATTTTACCCAAAATCACTACTCCCATATTCCTAAAAACGTGTTATAAGAAAAATGTTGCACGTGTCAAACAATTTTTCTCTATATGATCCAAGATACTCATTACAATTTCAATATTAATTAAATATAGAGTGCATTTGACTGAGATCATTTGTAACATACAGAACTGGATCAACAGATACGGTATTCATTCAATAAATTTTAATATTTTATTGGCAACAAAATGCTTCTGCAATTAATTCAAAAGAAACCAGAAGCTGTCTTCTGATAATGGAACAGAGTGCTCTCGCCTAAACTCATCAATTATTATTTATCTTTAATTATTATGAACAAATCGCATTCATATTGAAAGCATCCGTTTGATAATAAAATGACTGTTGATAAGAATTATATTGAATTGTATTACACTAATATTGGTAGCTTATTTCTGAGAATGGAAAATCTGTCAATACTTAAAGCACGGTCGATTAACAAAATCATTGAATGAATATTCACTAAACATATTATTTATAATCATTAAGTAAAAAACACTTGGATATAATACCAAAAATTGATATTAATGCTGGCATCACTTCAAAAAGTAGAGCTATTATGATTAATATAACATATTTTATGTTAATTATCGATCAACTTTTGTTCTCTGACATTGTCAAATGCTGATTTTTGTTCATATAATTTACTAAGCACTCCAGCTAATTAAACTATTTAACTAAATCAGAAAAAATTGAGGAGAATTTTTAACAGTAATTCCAAATCAAGTCATGTAAGAAGGACACCACGAACAACCCTGACCGGAATCTCAAACGTTAACTTCAACAAATCAACATTGATAACGGCTTTGAAAACTTACAATCAAGAACCTTCTGATTGGAGCTTCCAGAATCTAAACAGAACATATCTCATTCATACATATCGGACACGACAGGTTTTGATTGTAAAATACCACATTATTCATTGTATATGCATTTATAACAAATATACACATATATAAAATTCGACAGACAAACTGTCAAATAAAAATTTATGGAATATATAAAAAAGACAATACAATTAATGTGATATTTTATTTCAGTAATTTTTGACTGAATAAATATTTTTTTAAAATAGTTATTTGGCTTTATTTGGTTGAAGCAATTTGTAGAAAAATAAGTTCCTGCTGAGAAATTAACAAACAAGTCAGCAGCATGCCAAAATCTCTCAATTATACGACATTTATGTAAATTTAATATGCGTTTATTTATAACTAATACCTGAATGAAATCAATCAGTCAAACAAACGTTATAAATGTGATAATGATACAAGGTTACGAGATTGTCCAATTAACACCTATTTTGTTTTCGCACTATGATAAAAAAAAATGTAAGACTGATTTTGAACCTGTCGATACCACAATCAAAGGTGACAAAGATTGTTGCAGTATTTATTTTAAAATCGACTAAGTAACTTCTTTTTGAAGACGCAAATTTATATTGCACCCATCTAATAAAAGCATTACAATTCGGAATCCACAAATTTTGATATGTATATTTGGCAACATTCCAAATATTTAAATCTGTTTGAATACAGATATTTAGAATTCGTAAACTCAGCTCAATAATGGCAATTCTTTGATTGTAACACTTTCTTGCTCGGATGCAATTTGCTGTCTAAAATATCCTCTTCTCTCCACACAAGACTGTGTTACGATATACTCTATTAGAACTCTAAATATTCCTGATTGATATCAGACGAATCTTAGAGAATCTCATTCAACAAAGTCGAATTATATTGTCTCGTGTAACATTCCTATTACTCAAAAATAAATTATTTCAATATATAATATTGACTCACCGAAAAGAAGTGTGGCCTCAGCCTGCCGACTGTATATTTGGCAATGTCCGTTGTCAGCTGCTGGCAGAGCACTCCGAAACCGAAGACTCCGATCACATTGTACGAGGACCAGATCCACGGGAGAATTCGGTTTCCCATGAAGCTGTGAACTTTGTGATTTTTCTTCCGTCTGTGAGACAAGTACTCTGTCGTTATTATCTGGGAAACGTTGGAGGCTTTAGTAAGAAACAAATATGCGTATAATAAATGAAGAACGAAAACATATTCACACAATATTTCAGAAAAATTTTGACACACTGATAAATATAGTGCATAGTTTCCCAATCTTTTTCGGGTGGCGACCCCTGTCATAAAATACATGTGACGCGCGACCCCCATACAATCCAAAAGCATACAAATAAACATATTTTTTTAGTTGACTGTATAAGTTGGCGACCCCCCAAAAAACACTTCGCGACCCCCAGGTTGGGAAACTAGAACATAGTGAATGGTTTCTAAAATATTGAGTACAGTTGATCATATGGCTATTCACACTTGAATACTATTATATATGACTGCCATATTTCACACTATGATAATTTTATCTGAATTTGAAATTCATTAAAAGCACATTCAGCTAATAATAATTACTCTAATTAAATTGAGAAAAAATTTACTGAATACTATTTGAATTTGTTTCTATTTGAGTTCTATTCTACATTTCAGCATTTCAACAGACGTTACCCTACATGATCTATTTACTACTTGTTTGCTCAACTTCTTTTTCTAAGTAAGAGTAAACTTAAGAGAATAGATGGGTCAATTTTCTTGCCCTATCAGCCAGAATAGGACTAGTACTTTGAAAAAATATAAAACTCCCAGATATCCTGGTTTAGAACAATTCATAAACCAATTTATGATAGTGTTTATATTGGCATACAGAATCCTGAAAGTACATTTACAAACATTGATTTTTTCCCAATAGTTTTATATTTAGAGGCATGGATTTCTATGATCGTTACTTATCCTCCTACTGATACAATTCTAAAATCAAGGCGTAGAGATGATATACCATGAAAGGTCCATATGCTGCACAATGGGAGTAAATGTGGTTTAAAAAAAATCTATTCTATATTCAACTGTAGATACGAAAAAGTCTTGGTTGCAACTCTCACTGTTTAAATATCACATTTTATTTTTAACTGATGCGATACTTGATTGTATTATTTGAAACACTCACTTGGTAAAACTGTGTAATTGGTAAAATTATTTTTGTTTTGTTTTTATTAACAGTATGCATTTCACTGAAAATTGACACATTAAACCATAAAAGGGATAGTAGGCATTTTAACAAATTAAGAATAATGGTGGCTTTTATTTTGATGCATCAATTTTATGTACCTATCAAATTTAATTGCCTGCAAGATATTTTATGGGTAGCTTTGCATGAAGAGCGTTAAAAATTGAGCCAATTTAAACCAGTCAGTACAGTAATGAAAGCAGTGAAATGAAAATGGAAACAATTGACAGCCAAATACAAATGATAATCAATAAATGCAATTAACTGCGGTACTAAAACCTTTATGATTACAATCCAAGAAAGGCATAAAATCAATGATAATCAATTGAGGATGTGAGAAGTAAAATTAGATATAATGTATTATACAATGATTAATAGAAAAGAACAGAAGGTACTTCAATATTTTTAATAATAAAAACACATTTTTTAGTACTTATTTCCACAATATATTTTTTGATCAGGACCGGTTTCGCTCATCGCGAGCATTATCACTGATGATCATGAAAGCGAAACCGGTCTGATCTGATCAAAAAATATATTGTGGAAATAAGTACTAAAAAATGTGTTTTTATTATTTAAAATATAATGCCTTTCCATCAAGAAGTGACAGTTAACACCTTAAAAGTACTTCAATATATAAACATAATATGAATTTGTATAACAAGTGCGTCAATTTTTTTTTTCATTCTAATTAATTAAATACATTATGAAATTAAACGACTACCACAAAGGCAATGTATCAACTTTGCATAATTTATTAAAAATATCAAGTTTTAATATAAAAGCTTTCGAATATACATATTTTGTAAGAGAATTTTTGAGTAAAAGCCAAATTTTTTTTCTCAATAAACACGAGAGCATTCTTTCAAAGATTAAAAATTTCTTTAAACATGTTCTTCGTTTATTATTCTTCATAACAACAAGTATTGTAAGGAATTCGTATTTTGATAAAACACTAAAATAAATGTAACATATGTATCTCTATTTTTATGAAAAATATTGTAATAAAAATGAAACTAAAGGAATGCAATGATTTTCCAGAGGCCTTTTTGCATCAATTAATTTGGCACAGAATTAATTAGGTTTACTTAAGCCTATCACAACAAGAATTTTAAGCAATAATATATTAAACAAAAATAAGAACTGATTAATCAATGTTATTGTAAAGCATAATGGTTGGCGATAAAAAAAATACATCTAATTGTTTGAAACAAAATTGTAGTAAGTCAAATATTACAAGAATTATCAATAAGGTTAATTATGAAGGAGATACTCACAAGTAAAATAGGTAGCGCCAATCCGACAAGGTAAAGCATGGTGCTGGTGACTGTCGACGGGTGGAAGGGGTGACGTAACGATTCATCATCACAAAAGAACCCTCGTTCAAAGGGTTTTCCCCATAAGAATAGGAAGAGGATCGGTAAACCAACTGCAAACAAAAGAGAAAAGACAATTTTACTATTAATGCCATACTATTATATTAATAAATGTGTAAATCAGTAAGGAAGTTGTCTTTATTATTATATAAAATTAATTTCAGTCCATCTGATCTTAGTGTGGCGGCGTGGAGAGACAGATTACCTAACCACTAGTTAGCTAGTGTCCTGGCTATATCTTTTTATCCTTACTCTCATTGAAAGATGTAAGTCAACAAATGACAAGCAGTTTATGTTAAAATATCATCTGTTGACATATCTCTATTAGTAGTTCACATATTCTACATTGTAATCATATAAGCTGCATATTGAGAGTATGGACATGAAATTTGAATTGTTGTAATTTTGTACGATTCCACATGTTTTGTCACAAACGACCCGGGTTTCGCCCTTCGGCATCTTCAGTTCAACAATTCAAATTTGATATTGAAATTCCATCAAGCACCTTCAGTCGATATCATAAAGTATGGACATGGTTTAAAAAAATGTTCTAAAATCTAAGGTGAATAGAAAATTTAACTACCTAAGTAAACGTTTTCAAAAGACTAATCAGTTCAATCACCAAACACCATAGACAAATTTTGATGAGTGAATATTATCAACATAGAAAATATTGAGATACAAATGAAGTGATAGCATTATAGCACTAAAATAATTTTGTGTTAATAGTAAAACTTGCCTTCAAAAAAAGTATTGAAATATCATATCTAATCAACAGAACACAAAGAGAGAAATCGAAGAAAAAAAATATTTGGAGCTAATAAACACATGGATAAATATTTAAACAAGTTTCCTTTGAACATATGCTGATAAAATACATCTGAATAGAAAATATATCATACTTCACTTAAGGATAAAAATAAAGAAAAAACAGGATTATTTCTCAGAATATCACAGGTAACATTGTTTTGAAGATTGATTTTACAAAGAGAGAAATATGATATGATATATATCTGCAGTCAAGTAGTGGTCAAGGGTTGCCAATTCTGTAAGATTGTAAAAAAAAAAAAGTCAATATAATGTTGACGAGACAGTCAAAAATTTAATAGCTGATTACTCAACTTCATTATTTTTCAATCACAAAATGGAATTCATTTGTTATTTCAATGTTTTTCTTTACTTTGTCCTAATTGCTGAAAACAAACTGACTCCCAAAATAAACAAAGTATTTTAATAAAGTTCATTTTTCAAGTATATATTTCACTTTAACTGCATCAATATTATGATTCAAATATTGTATATATACAATTGAAATATGAGCACATCTAATTCTATAAATATGAATTTATTAGTGGTAGTATACAAATATTTTTTTGTTTTTATACCATATAGTCTTTTACATTAGGATTTTGTATATTCTAGAAATTGAAATAGTTCTCAATTTAATAAATAAAAAAAATTTGCAGAAACGTTTGGCAACCCTTCGCTTTGTGTCCATTTGTAGTATCATAAAATGTGAGTGGTCGAGTTTGTTAATGGTTGGATAAAATTGAATATGTCAGTTGGAAATGTTGACAGATTGTCTGGAACACGAAGTGACAGCCGTGCCACACTCCGCCAAAGCTCTTCATAATTTGTTTTAAATGCTCTTTTTAAGCCGTCGTCTCCGTGTCATACAATATTGTGACACCTTGAAACAACTTGAAGGAAATTTTTTGTGGATTAAATTTAATGAACACTGACCACCCACAAAGGATAGGTGTAAATCAAAACTGATTTGAGTTATCGGCTTGAGAAATCAAAACATTTTTTTTAAAGATCAGTGTTTCTTAAAGAGACGACAGGGTCTTCTAAACACCGAAAATATTTGACGATATCAACTGAAGGTGCTTGATAGAATTTCAATTTCAAATTTGAATTGTTGAAACATTGTACGATTCCATATCTTTTGTTACTTACGACCCGGGTTTCACCTTTCGGCATCTTCAGGCATTTTACTACATAGATTCAACAGTTTAAGCCAAAAATACAATATTACATAATATAAAGATATGTGGTTTTAATAACACCATACAAATATAGAACTATATTTCTTAGTAATTATTTTATACAAAAAAAAAAATACATATAACAAATTAAATAATTTTGTCATTTTATGTGGCAAATGAATTTTTTTTAAATAAATGAAATAATCATCCATAACTACATTATGCGATTCATCAAGCCTTACAATTTGTTCAAGAAATTTGATTTACTGCAATTGCGAATTGAGGTTCATTGGTCACAAATGTTATGCTTAATTAACTTGAAGGTAGAAACGATAAAAAAAAACATGAAATAAATCAGCGACATCTTTGGAAATTTGAAAGCATTCTTGACAAAAAAATATATGTATATTCATTCTGTAATATATGTTTTTGCATAAATAGAACAAATGAATCATAAAACAAGGTTTCTGCTAAAAGTTTTATTTCATCAGGTTTCACATTGTAAACTCTTTTTAATCATTCAGATAATGTAATACAGTTTAGTGGTAACAGCATTACCCTAATAATAAACTGATTGTGACTTCAAATCTATGTAAGGATATTAAGTTTATATTTTTTAAATTCAATTCAAAAATCTAGGCATTTGTGTTTGTGATGTCTTTTGTTGATTTCAATTAAATATAAATTGAGTTTATCTCATGTGATTAAAAATTATTAAATACCTGTTCGCATCGACAATAATTAACAAATTTTAAATAAGATGTAACGCTAAACATTTATACAATCGTATTCTTTATCACAAAAACACAGACCTTTCTAATTGTCACTGCTACAAGGTTAAAAAAATGAGATATTAATCGTCAACAAATATGCATATATTTACTTACTTTGCTGTAATCACTGATTTTTTTTCTTTTTTTTTTTGCAGATAATTCTTGCAATTAAATATTGCAGGCATATATTATATTATAAAATAAACAATATAATTATTAGATATTCATGCAATTAAATTCTTGAATATTTCCTTGAAATAATTTTTGATGGGCACATCGTGAAAAATTTGTTTTGGTATATGCACATATTTATGTAAAAAACTTTATAGCAAATTTATTACCTTACGCAGGGTTGAATGCACTTGATAACAAATTGTATTTTTTTGTCAAGATAGCACAATACGTTGTTTTCCAAATATATACTATTTATTTGAAATGAATAAATAGTGCATATTGACCCAAATATTTAGTAGCCTCGTTTTACACAATGCGTGTTTTATCATGTGTTCAGTGCATATAAAGATTTTGTTTTGTTTTACAATATTTTTTATTATTTTGGCTCGTTCTGATTTTTGTCTGTCTTCTACATTGAATTGAATTTTAGTTGCGAACTTTTTGAATAGGGAATAATTTTTAAATGAATTCAGATTTATTATATCATCACACAAGAAAACGTTTGTACATATTTTTTATAAGGAAAAAGCTACAGATGAAATTTCAGCTAAGAGCTCATAATGAATGAAACCGGTCCTGATCTTAAAATTAATTAAAAGTTAACATCTTAAAAGTTATAAATGCCAATATTAGTTTTGATGATAATTATTTATTTAATATCTAGTAAAATATATGGCATGGAACTCTCAGTGCCATTCATTTTACTGTCAGTTATGAAAGGACTATGCTGTATAACTTTCAAAATGTTTTTGTTCATGGCGGCTGTGTCATGAAAAAGTTTGGTAGCACTGCTTTAAAACACCCTTGTAAAGTAAAATGAAAAAAAATCAAATCCCTATACATCAGTCATTTACAAATCTAGAATACATAAGTTGACCACCAGGGTGACAATACATTGAAAATTTTTATTGTCAAATCATAAATACATATTTATGGATTTTCAACAGTTCAAATTTATATATTTGTTATTGATCAATCTGGGAAAAATAATTCTTTTTATCACTAGCAGTGTTAAAATGTTATGAATTAAAAAAAAAAAATCAAACCAAACGTTAAAAAGACATTAACCTGTTAAGAAGAATATAGTTTATATATGATTATTAAATTTACTATAGGGAGATTATAAAATTAAACGGTGACTGGCGGTGAAGCTCATATATCAAATCCCATTTGAGATACGATTGACATCAGTACACAAGTGTGGTCTTGATTCAATTTATTATTTACTATGGGCAGTTTTGAAATTGGGTCACACGATTGAAGTATTAAATTTCATGAGTCCCCTAAGCTAATATCAACATTGAGTTGTGAAGCAGGAACAGTAGTAAATATACTATGGGGAATTGACTGTTTTACTATGCATCACACATTTATATACAAATCGTTTTTGTTTGGCAATGTGACACATGTACACTGCGTAAACTTCGGATGATTAGCATCTAAGCTAACAAAGACATCTGTTATTTTTGGACATTTATCAAGTTTTTTGTTAGTGTTATAAGTTGATGAAATATGTATATAACAGATGTTATGTTTTAATCCTTACTGATAATAATGAACGGTTGCAGATAAAAAATATTACAGATATTGATTTTGCAAATCAATCAATATTAGACCCGAATGGGATGTAAAACTGTTCTCTTTTGAGCGGTGTAAATGATTTTCAAACATTGAATTATCTCTAAAAATTAAGCTATACTTTAACTCGTTCCCTGCTGAGCATTTTAAAGAATATTCCAATGCCTAGACTTCAAAAATTTATTGAATAATATCGGTTTGAAACAACCTTATTGAGTTTGTCAGGACAAATTAAACAATACATTAACTCAAAAATTAGCGAGTACAAGAAGGTTTTAACCACTGTTAATTCATATATTTTCGGGTATCAACTATCAACACAATAAAATCAGCCGTCTCAACAGTTGAGATGTTAGCAGTCAGGGGGTAAATATAACTCAAACAAAAATTTTGAACAATGATAATACTCTTATAAATTTTAATTATCAACTTTCATCTCACTGGCAATCAGTTGAGATGTTAGCAGATAGAGGGTTAACACTTTATGCATTATTATATATATTTTCAACAAAATATGTAAATTTTGATTTTCCCTATGTACAATCTACTAATTTCAACAATTTTCACACATCTTGAAATAGAAAGCATTATTCTTTCTAAATGGCCAATAGCAAATAAAAAAATGTATTTTTGTTTAGTAACAGTAAAAATATCAAATAACTCAATCCTCAAAGGGTTAAATGTTATTATTTTCATGGTTTTGGTTTACTCCAATTGAAGCAAAATGTGTACTTTGTGATCCAGTGGTGTAGTATTGTGTAACTGTTGTACTTTTACATACACATATTGATAATTATGTATGCACCCCAATAGTAGGACGGCTAATTAAGAATATGCCATCATTCGAACACATGTGTGTAAATAAAATTACATTGCAATTTTTTTAAATGCAGTTCTTCGACATAAATATTAATTTAACTTATTTTAACTTGAATTAAAATGAGCCATAAAAACGAGTACTGTATAAAGTTCCTCCTTTCGTTGCCCCATTTTTCTATCTTGAAACATTTTGAATAGAGTAATTAAGTGACTGTATGACAAATTCTGCCAAGATGCTAAACAAGGAGTCTATATAATCTACACTAGGAGAGCATGTAAAAAGATTCTCTGCAATAATTCAAATTAAAAAATTAGTTGATTACTCACAATAAATTGAGTTATTTTTTCCAATAGGGGTTCTGTTTCTAAGAACATTTTAGTATCCTAATTGGAGTAAAAATTATTCTTGGTAAACCAGTGGCAATGATTTAAACCTACAGTATGTCACATTGTTAGTAATGACTACTTAGCCAGATAAAATGAATCATAAAATTTCAATATGAAGAATAAAATTACATTTAAAAAAAGATAACTTACATCCTTCTCAGTAAAATGATTGCTCCAACAACCATATTACAATGCTGTGAAAACTTTCTCTTTTTTTAAACTTTATGATTTAAGTCAGTAGTCACCAACTGTTTTACTCAAACAGGCACCACATTATAGCCTTATATTTTTTTTGTTCAACCCAAAGTATTTGTTATTGCAAACTATATTTTTAACCTCCCGGTTGCAAAAATACAGCTTTTTTACACTGATAAGTTTGACTGGATCCATCAAATCTCTTGATAAGTACCCAATGCATTTTGAGCATTCTGTACGGCAATACATTTAAAAGATGTTTACTACTTTTTGAACAATTGTATAATATTAAGTTCAGGACCTGTTTGACTCGTCGCGAGCATCATCAACTGATCACAAAACCTACCCTAATCGTAATAATATAAAATTGTTGAAATAGTAACAAACACTGTGTTGCATTCTTTAATACAAGCTTGTTTAATAACTTTTATGACTTGTGATTAAATAGTATAAAAATGCTTTGTAACTGAAAAAATAATTTTAAAATGCTAGCATTATCAATTGGTACTCGCGATGAGCGAAATCGGTCCTAATTTTACTATTATAAAACAATGAAAATGGGACTACGCATTGTGTTTTATTATTTAAATATAAAATTATTGACTCTAGTTTTATATAAGCTAGCTTGATTTTTTGATTAAAGACACATGCATATGTGACATCGTTGATTTCCATTGTTTGTGTGGAGTTCTTGTGACAGATATACAAATGTATTGTCGGTTAAAGTTTTATAAAAGTGAATGACTGTTTAGTAATTATTTTATTCCCACAGTAAAACCATTTTGGCATATTCAAATAAAAAACCTCATTGTTAAATAGTATAAAAATAGTATGTAGTTCCAGAAATTAATTCATAAAGCAAGGGGTTGAATACTGATTATAAAGGTTAAAAGAATATATTATCTGTTTATTGGTAAGCATAATTCTATTTACGATGATATGCCTATCAGAAACAGTATTTTTATTCTTAAAACATGCAACTATATACCATCCCGTGACTTTTTTTGGCATACTTTATGCATATAATATAAATGATAAAAAATAATTTAAAATAAAAATTATTTTTAGTAATCTTATTCTGGGTATTCTGGACAATTTTTTTAAAGATACTGTAACACTCTAGTACACATTTAATACATACATATTCTTGATAAAACGGGTTTATTGCTTATTTGATCATGATAAAAAAAGCCATTTTATATTGTGTACAACACAAATAAGGTAGGAGTGTGTCACAGATGATTATTTGCAATTTATTTTTTTCTAGTAAAAACTGAATAGATAAGACCTTGTGAATCATAAGATAAGGGATATCTAAGCAAGTTTTATATTAATTTATTTACACAATGAAAGTGAAGTGTAGCCTTTTCGCTTATCTAGATTTTTGTATTCAATACAATTGTTTATTTTATGTAATGAAACAAACAAACCCGAGTGTCAATAATACTTTTGAAAATGATACTGAAGGCTGTAAAAAAGCAGAAGCAAAAATTTTAATGTAAAATTATGAAGCAAATAAACTTGATTCCAAATATTGAGTGATAATGAAATAATTGAGGAACTATTTCTCTCAGACAACTAAGATCAAGGAAATGTAGAAGAGATTCCAGATGATGAAATATTGACTTTACAATATGGCCATCAAGAGGTTCTAAGGAGTGAGTGATCTTAAAGTTTTACGATTCGGTGTCTTTGAAAAGAGCAATTATTTTGACAAAAATTAGTAATTGAATTCCTTTTGAATTTTTACCATTCTGAGTTGAAACATACACTTTGTTATCAGCTTATCTAGTGAAGGTAAGGTATCCAGATATAGAAAAATAAAAATATGTGCACTGATAGGGTTGCAGTATTTTGGATATCATTAAATGAATAAAAAAATTTTTTGCATGTTTTTGATTACTGACAACTCTTATTTGAATTGTTGAAATATTGTACAATTCCACATTTTTTGTCACAAGCGACTCAGGGATATTTTTGAATCAATTCAAATCTCAAGTCTTTATCGGGAAATAATATACAATCAAATAGATGTATTTTTATTAAGTAATGTCAGTGATCTCCAAACTCAGCAGTAGAGATTTTTTAAGCAATGTGCAGTTAATTTGTACAAAAGGTCTTTTATGAGAAATGCTTATTATCATGCCGAACAACTAGTTTTTTTGGAGAGGATATAAAAGTTTCACCTGTGTAATTTATTCAATGACTGATAAAATCTCTTTCTGATTTATTTTAATTACAGAGTTGAGAGTAAGGAAATGGTTCAACTCCCAAATTATCCTACATTATAAAGAGAGGAGAGAGATCAGAAGATTCAACTGTCGTTGGCCTCAAAATTTTTTTATGGGTTATTTTCTGATGCTTCTTAATAATAAATTGTTATATTGTATCTTTTTTCTTTATTTATTTTGCACTCCATCATCTAATAGCAATGAACATAGCTACAAAGAGACTACAAACATAAAAAAAATGTAGAGGAAACACAAACATTATCTTACTGCTCATCTTTACAAAATCAAGCATTTACTGTCCAGGTTCTATAATATTAGACAGCTGTTCTACGATATAATATTTAGCATTTAAAATAAAAAATTTGATGAAATTCTTTTACAAGCGATTGTTTGGCAATCACTGTTTATTTCAATGTTACTGACTTCCCAACTACAAATCTTATCATTGTTATCACTATGATAATTGAAAAAAATATAGTTTAACAATAATCTAAAACATAATTTTATGTTGGCAATAAACACATGTCACCTTCTACATATCTTATAAATAGTTGTGGAACAAACCAAGGGCATAAATATAATTAATTTATATTATTCGTAGAAATATTGATAAGTAAAATTGATACCCTGAATTATATAGGTGACTGTTCTTTCAACCCACATCTATTTTAATGTAACATTTCATCAGTGAAATTGGTTGCGATCATTAAATATATTGTGGAAATATAACTAAAAATGTGTTGCTATGATTTAAAATATCTGTAGATTATTCATAATTATCTTTATAGGATCGTCTTCCTGGAATTAATGTCATTATTATCACGCGACCACAAGTGAACTCGTTGAAGATGTACTGAATTGTACTTACTTCTTGACAAGACGTTGTATTAAAATTAGGTCTTTATAAAAATCATTTTAAAAATTCAACAATAAGCGTTCTAAATACTCCATATATAAAATATTATTGTTCCCAGATTGACAGATAATAAAAACATTTTTTTTTTTTTTTGTAATTGTAAAAATATTCATTCATCTTCTTTTGTAGAAAATAAGAAACAAAACAAAGTCTTATGTCATTTTATTATATGTACAAAAAAATATTCGATTATTCAAAAATCATTACCCGAGTTACAAGGGTAGCATTTGGAAATCATGATTTGTTGAAACATGGTGGTGATATACTCCAGAAACACCAATTGTGAAATAATAATGATGATTATGTGATATCTGTTTCAATTGCAGTAAAAAATAATAAATGATAGTCATAACTTATTTAAGATTCAATATATTGTACATAATTTCAAAGAAAATATCTCAGTACTTTGAGGGTTAAAAAAGAATTCGTGTAACAAAATAATGATACAATATATTTCATAAATATCCATTCTGAATTAAAAACAGTAAATTTTCATAGCAAGGTTGTCTGTGCTTCGGCACACCCCCTATCGCAATAAGACATTGATCATTAATATCATTAGTATCAAGTCATGTCCCAATCAGATTCCTGATACTGTTATCAATGGATCAGGCACAGTTATTTTTGATCTGACATTACTTATT
>JAHFWJ010000070.1:600000-750555 GCA_028555115.1 Himalopsyche japonica | reverse complement strand
CAGAAAAGAGACTTTTAGTGACAATATCAGAAGTAGCTCGTCTAGACACCACATTTCACATAAGTTGTCAACTTTTCATTCCTTTATTCATCGCTTGTTGACAATTCCTATGACAGAATCAAATTTCAATTTAGAATTAAACACCATTAAACAGATCGCACTTAACAATGGATACGATGCAAAGTTGATTGATCGACTTGTCTTTAAAAAACTAAAAAATTAGCTTTATTAAATGTAACCTCGAGCTTGATGATTGATGTTCCCTCCGTTGAAAAACGTTGGGTAAAACTAAGTTATTTAGGCCGAGTTTCTGAAAACATATCCAAGAAGTTAGACAAAAAAATTTTTAATGTAACTTTTTATAACAATCATAATCTTAGTCGAATGTTAGTTAACACGAAAGACAAAATTAATATTTTAAGCCAAAGTGGTATTTATCTTCTAAAATGTGATTCCTGTGAGGCTAGGTATATTGGTCAAACAGGAAGATCCTTTCATACTAGATTTAAGGAACATTTAGATTGTGCCAAAAAAGGCGATGAGATTTCTACTTTTGGAAACCATTTGTTTCAAAATAAACATTCATGTGATTTTACTATAAACTACAAAATCCTGCATTTCAATAACAAATCACTGAAATTAGATAAACAAGAAATCTTTGAAATTAATCGATATAAATTTTTGCCTAATTTTAACCTTATAAATGAACAAACTACTTTTGCGTCGTCACCATTGTTATACTCATTAAATTAGAGTAATAAATATATATTTCAAATAAATATTATTTTTTTTTTTTTGAAAAATGATATTGCCTCCCTTTACTTAATTTTTTACAGAAAATATTGGAACGCCCCTGACTGACCATATCTTCCCATCTCATCGATTCATCTTTAATTGACTAACATTAAAATTCACATGTATTAATTTATTTGTTCCATTAAGTAGTAAGTGTGGGTTATTTTCGTCATTAAAATTTCCCACTCCTTACTTCCTTATTGATTGTTCAGAGCTCCTAATGGATTATTGATTTACCATAATTGTAATTGTAATTCTTAATAAGTGATTGTGAACATTTAATTTTTATACTAATTTACTTTATTTGTATCAATATTGTATGATTTTATGTAAATTGTTTCCTAGTTCTGTACCCATGGTTTTGTACACCTGCTACCATTAACTCAAATTATTTTTGTTTTGTATAAATAGACTTGTTTGTAAATTGTATTCTATCAGTTGATAATGTGCTCGCGATGAGCGAAACCGGTCCTGATCAAAAATATATTGTGGAAATAAGTACTAAAAATGTGTTTTTATTATTTAAAAAAAAAAAAAAAAAAAAAAAAAAAAATAATTAAATCGATCATTTTTATTCCGCTTTTGACGCAAAAAATATTAACGTTGAATGGGGTCGACAATGAATATTATTTTTTGTTATATTTTAATATTAATAGTTCATAGTCGATTTGTTGTGTTCATAAACTATAATCGCGTAATATTAGGTAGCTGAATAGACAAACAGTTAATTACAATTTTGTTCAAACAATATTACCCTTATTTTTCCATTTAGAATACTTTTTTAACTGTACATTGTTTGGATAGCAATATAAAAAAATGTTGAAGAAAAGTAATTATGTATGTTTGATGAATGTTCCAGAAAATACTTAGTAAATTGACTTTTATTTCAATGTGGACTTATAATCATTTTCTTACAAATAAACATTTTAAGAATAAAAAATATCTCGCATCACTTGAAAATGAATGAAACGTCAAGATAAGTCAAGTCAAGAACTAGTTTCTTGAACGAAATCCGGTAGAGATAAATTTTATTTGATTTTACAAACATCTATATGATTGTCAACAAATGCATCAATTGTTAAAGGAATTAACACACGTGTATTTCAATTATTGAAATTAACCGTTTGATGGAACGATGAACGATATTAATATAAGTCGGGTGTGCTTTCTACTGCTATTTTTTCCATACTTTTATATCAACAGTTGATAATGCTCGGGGTGCTTTTTTTCATATATATAAATAAAAGTTATGCTTATCTTTTATGAAGTGACAATCAACAACTAAAATTAACAAATGAATGAAAGTTTAGTAAGCGCTTTACCTTAGCTTTTAAAAAGAAAAACAACAACTTATGAATCCTTTCTCAATAAACAAATCAAAATTTTGAGAATTTCCTTTGTATATTTCAACCTTTAATTAAAACGCAAAACCATTTGAAATTTGTCATTGGGTTAAATTGATTAAAAAAGCATACAGTCAAAAAAATAATAAAGAATTTTTAAAAACATTTTTCGCTTTGTTATTCATTTAAAACCATAATCAAAAATGCAAAACAAATAACGATTCATTTTAACGACGCTCGATTGCATAGTTATGGTCACGTAATTACAGTTCGTTTCGCTGGATTATTTGTATTTTCAGTACATTTTTGTTTGCAACTATACCATTATAAAACATCGTAAATGCTTCACGCATACCGCAATAAATGATGAAAACAATGAATTTTTAACCACTCGCGTCATAATAAATAGGATCATATCGCATTTCGATTTAATTATTACAAAGCCCAGTGATGTGAACGTTATTTTAATAACTGACAGGATTAAGGTCACTTTCATTTTGCACTGTAAAAGGTACTTAATGGAAAATATTTGATGTATGACTATTTAAATTTTGTATTGATATATCCACTAATCAACGATGTGGTTAATTATCAAATGAATTTAAAAGTTATCAAAACAAATTATTAAATTGAAACCACGAATTTATCACTTTTACAGAGAAGTCAGACTAAGATATTTAAATTTGTAGGGAGGGTTTCCCATTTAAGCTTCAGAGTTTCATATATGACTTCTCTAATTAGGGGTACAAAAATATGTGGGATAGGAAAATTCCTGCAGTCCCTAAATATTAATATATAATATACTAGTGAGTTTCCGACAAACGAAGCAATACCACTCAAACAAAATGGATTTCTAAAACTGTACCAATACAGTTTTAGAAAATATGTTTTAAAAATCTTTTAGTTAAAATTTATTAAAAAAAACAATCGCAAAAATCAAACAACGAAAATCGAATTTAGTTTAAAAACAATCGATGGTTTGCAAAATGTCATTAGATATTCATGATCTATTATATTCACAAGTGTGACAGCTTCGCAAAGGTGGTACCTAGGTATCTATTTTTAAGATATAATTTTTTATTATTATTGATTGAATTGGCATTTACTTTGTAGAACTCTATTATAAAAAGGTGGAAAAAGCAACGTATTTTAGTTATACCATTCTTTTAGAATTTTTTAGAACTAAAATACATTGTTTTTTTTTCACCGTGTTAGTTTTTAGATTAGGATCGAAGTAATCGAATTGGGTGAGTACTTTAAAGAAAAAAAATAATTCAAAATCAAATGTGAACAATTTAAATTTGAATTGTTACAACTTTGTACGATTCCACATGTTTTTTCAATGACGACCCGGGATTCGCCTTTCGGCTTCTTCGGGCATTCTATTACACGGAGGCAACAGAACTCAACGAAAGGCGAAACCCGGGTCGTTAGTGACAAAACATGAGGAATCGTACAAAGTTGTAAGATTCAAATTTGATAATGAAATTCCATCAAGCACCTTCAGTCGATATCATAAATTATATGAACAATTTAATTTACAACGTGTGACATGGTCATTTTAATAAATTGTTTTATATTTTATGTTTTTCATAATGTATTAACAAATTAAATTTAACGTCGTCTTATTTATTATGGCTTATATTTAAATTGCATGCCCTTTTAGATAAATTCTATTGCAAAATTTCTGCACAGGTGCATTTTGTATCATATTTAATTAACTCAGATACCGTCAAGGGTTCGTAGGAAATGAAGAGCTTTGCCATTTTTTGAAGGACCAATTTTTTACTTGAAACTTTCGATGACTTCCGTTCTTCAAATCATTTAATATAGGCATACAATAATCCGCCTTAAGTGGTTATTGAATATATTAAATAGGATAATAATATTAAAATTTTACGTTTATGTTTTTATACAGAGTGACTTTTATTCTATTATATAATGGACATATTTTTTTTACGAATAAATTTAAGCCTTCACAAAAACATATTTTTTTCATGGAAACATCACAACAACGTTTTTCACAGTCATTTCTTTTTGCAAACACTTCTAAAACCAAACATATTTTCTCTTAGCTTATTTTTGAAACGGGATTGAAATAAATCCAAATATAACTAAGCATTAAGTCTCTCTTAAAAATATATTTTAGCTCAACTTTTCATTCAGAATGATGTCTAAATCTACAGTGATAAGTAATAAGAGAGTTATATAAAGATGAACTGACACTAATTAAAAATATATAATAAACTTATCAAATAACAGAAATACTTACATACTAAAGAGTATTAGGCATTTTTAATGCAATTATGTTAATTATTTTTATGGAAATATGTCCATTATATTTGCATCTGATTAACGTGACAAATCCTTCTCAATGTTCAATTCACATTCATTTTGATCAAAATCATTGTTTTATAATAGTCATCACTCAACTTATAAAGGCAAACATATAATAAATATATTTATGATATTATAACTTTAAAAAAAGCTTTTGCTGGCATATGAGATTATAGTGACTTTAAATATAAAGCTGAAATTAACCAAATTAAAAAAAACGCTGTATATATCACAGATAAAATAAAATTTCACGTGCGTTATGTTACATGTGCTTTTGAATACCCTTCACAATCCATCATCACTAATTACTTGCAAGAAGTGAATCATATCGTTAATGTTTATAAGAACTGCATACAATTCAGACACTGCATTTTACCCATCAAAAGAAGGTTAGGATATAATGAAACTAGAATTAGACTAGTAATTATTTTATATACTTATTTTTGTCTTATTTGAAAGATGTAATGAGTGAAAATAAATGTTTTCATAACTGACAAGACTTGAACCCAAATCCAAATCAAGGAATTGATTCCCAAAAATATTTGTGTAGAGATTAGAATATTTCGAAAATGCAACCAATAAGTCAACCGCCCAAAAGTGCTGAGCACTCGATTACAATTATGTAAAATAAGAACTATTTGATCACACATTATTTTCATTTGTCATTGAAAGAAATAAAAGCTTCATTGAGACGCCAGATCGATATTAACTTTACTTTTATTATATAGTAACATATTATTCTTCAAATACTAAGTGTACACATAGCTTAACATTTTGTGCTACCCCTATTTTAAGACAATAGCTTCTTTGAAAGTTCAGTGGGGTTGATATCACAAACCACTTCAATGAAAAGTTTCACACCAACCCCTGAATTGTGAGAGGGACAAAATTACGCTATGCTTAAGTGACAGTGTATATAAAAACTCTATTATAGTATGTTTTACTGGAGTTCCAAGCTATTGATATACTTTAACGTAAATCTTGAAACCGCGAACTCTTTTTTAATCGAATCTGTGTATTAAAGAAATTTTTAACAGTTGTTCTTTTACAGTACTTGAATTATAAAAATATGAATGAATGTAAACTATTACTATTGTAAACCTTTCAAAATTTGCTTCATTTACGATGTTTATGTGCAATCGTTATTAACTCATCGAATCCCGGAACCATGTTTTAACGTGATACAAGATCCAACGCTTGAGTCCCGGAAACGTGTTTTGACGTGATAGACCGGCCCATCGAAAAAAGACAAATTAGGGACATTAAACAAAGTAATTGACAGAGAATTTTAATATTTTCTTATTGCCAAGACTCAAACCATTTCAAAACGGTCATTCAATCAATTTTATTGCTCATGAAATTATTGGTTTACACAATCGTTTCACGTGCAATACACGACACCAATATTCCCTCTCCTGTAGACGATATATAAGTGGCACCGTATAAATTCCGAGGAAAATTTCTGCAAGATTCATAAACCAGATTGTTTGGGGATATAAAAAAAACAGATTTTGATTCCTATACCGGCAAGACAAAAAAATAGCCCCTATAGGGCTTGCGAAGTGTGTGCAAACCAAAAAAATAAGTGAAACTCGGTACATGTGTAAACAAGTGTGGCTCTACATATGGGGAAGTGTTGATAATTTAACCAATCTTGAGCTAATTTTCATAATGTCGTTAAGCATCGCAGAAAATTTCATTTGATTATATTCAATATTAACATAGTTATAACACTTTTAATAAACACTTAAGAAATATGCCATTTGTTCAAAAATGGGCCGGACATAGGGGTTAGGTTTGCAAAATTTTGGCCGGGGCTGATAGTGTTAAAACAAAAAAGTCATTCTACTGGGAGTGAGTGCAAGATTATTTGCATTTAATTGCATTCCATCTATAATAACAAAATTTATCATATCGACTGTAGGTACTTGATGGAATTTCTATATCAAATATGAATTGTTGAAACTTCATACGATTCGACATGTTTAGTCACTAGCAACACAGGTTTCATACGGATGCAATAGAACTGACAGATGAAATTTAGAATAGTAAATAGTTTCAAAACGTAAATCCAGAGATCTCATTAGATATTCTTTCTCCAACTAATACATTCAAATGTATATTTGTCTTTGAGTATTTGTGTATCTACAGTCAGTAAAAGAGCGATTGTGTGTGCCCAGTAGTGTTGTGTGAGTGCTGACGAAATGAACAAATTTATTTGAGTTAATAAAATTAATTAATACTTCCAATTCTCAAAAAGACCTTTAACGGTAGATAAAATGAATAAATTAAATACGGTGAAAAAATATCAAAGTATTTTAGTTACTTTATAAGATATAAAGTTGATAGGTTTTTCGGCTTACGCCCTATTAGAACCTCTCATCAGAACTTCTTCAACTAGTCCATAAAAATTGTAGAACAAAAATACATTGCTATTTTTTCACCGTGTTGTAATGGAGCTCTGCCATGTAAACATAAATTTAATCAATAATACAAACTCAATATCTCATATTGATGCATTCATGGCTGTATCATGATTTGACCAATATTTCCTGAAATCGTATCATTCTCCGTTTTCTACAAGACTTTGTACTCTGGAAAAGTCACAAAATCTTCTGGGATAGGTAGAGTTCTTCTGATAAGAGCGTAAGCAGAAATAGCTTCCAATTATATACCTCACAAATTTTGTTGAACTAAAACAAATTGCTATTTTTCACTGTGTTATAATGGAGTTTTTCCGAGTAAATACCAATTCAATCAATATGAAGATTTTTTTTACATTTTCATTTCAACATATTATCAATTATATTATTTATCAGCAAATAAACAAATAAGCACACTGTAGCAACTAAATTGGTTAGAGAATATTTTAACCTACGGAATTACTTTTGTTTTATTTCTAGAAACACAATAATATGCAATTAATACCATTGAATAGGTTCTTCAAAATTCAAATCTTATATGCACTGTGCCTTAAGTTCTTAAAGAGAAAAGTAATGCTTGCACTAACCCACCCTGCGACTGAGGGCTCATTTCACACCTACATTCTCATAACATGACAAAAGGCACATATGTAATTAAAAAAATTAATGAACTCCAGTTGCATTTTGACTCTGCCTAAAAGAAGGAGTGAACAAACCTTTGTGTGCAGCTTTAATTGTTTCATTTTAATATGGACTTATGCATCTCTATGCGCAATTATAATTTCTTGACAGACATGAAAAAACAATCAGTTAGTAGAAGAAAAAATATTCTATATGGCTGTGTGTAACAGGAAGTTCTATCAGAAGTCTACTGATTTAATCCTTGGAAAGTTATATAATAAATCAAATTATATCGATTTGACAGATACAGTATTGTTTTTATGATTACTATATAGTAATTGATCTTTCATGAATGCATTTCATTCATTAATGTGTACTACTATTTTAAAAGTGTGAATATGTACATCGGGATGTAAAATGTTTTTTGGCATGTTTATTCATTAATCGTTTCGAAACATTAAATCGATGATTTCATTTTTTTATTAATCAAAATATGTTGATCAAAGTCAATAACTCGGAAAAATTTAAATATTATATAACCATCCATATGTCCATTATTCCATATGTCTTATCATTATTATTATCTTATAATTTTACTCGCGCAGAAACTGCATCCCATCGAATTTGATATATTAGACCGCGATATGAGAACAAGCGGTTAAACGTAAAAAAAACTGATTGAAGAAAGAAATAAATTCATTTGTGATAATTCACCGCCTTCACTTCATACAGAAACACCAATAAAGTTTTTTGACAGAGTCGTTAATTTGTCCGGTGTTAAGTTAAATAAAGATGAGCAGAACCTTCTATCCAAAGGTTTTAAATATTGTCCACAATTGCCTAACAAGAAGTCGGATTTTGAGAATCTTGCCTTTGATCTAGAAATTGCATTACATAAAAATTTAACTAGTAAACATATTCGCCCTCGAATTATAAAAAAAGAATATTTATCAAGTGTAAAGAATAATAATAAATTCAACGATGAATTGGCCGCTCTCAAGAGTATTAAAGCTAAAATTAGGGATAGTAATATCATAGTTACGAAGGCGGATAAAGGCAATACCACGGTACTGTTAAAGCGAAATGATGATGTTGATAAGGTGAATGTTTTTATCAATAATGATAATATTGTCCCTTTAAATAGAGATCCTACTGTAAATTTTAATAAAAACATTAAAGATGTAATAAATAATTGTAAAATAACCATTAGTTCATTAGATATGTCACATTTGACTACACGTAATCCGTTAACGCCTAAACTTTACGGATTACCTAAACTTTAATAAACCTCTAAACCCAATTCGGCCTGTAGTATCATATATTAAAGCTCCTGCTTATAAACTTTCAAAAAAAGCCAACACCCTCATTCGTAGTTATAGCGAGTTCAAACCGACACATCGTGTAAAAAGTCAGTTATGTTGCATCCGTACGATGGAATACCTGAAGATGCCGAAGTGTGAAACCCGGGTCGTTTGTGATAGGACATATGGAATCGTACAAAGTTGTAACAATTCAAATTTAACCTTAAGTGTATTTAAAGCTTATATAAACTTTTGAAATCTATGGTAGGCTTATGTCACATTTTTCAAAAGTCAAAAATTTAACGTCTCTTCATATTTAAGGAAAAAAAATCTTTGTATTATTGTATACAATAATTAAAAAAATAAGTTACATCAGGAAATTATGTTTCTTTACAATCTGTTTTTAAAGAAATAATAAGAATATAAGTATTTAGTAAGGAAAAAACTACTGATTGGCTAAGCACTGTCTCAAAGATTGAATAGGTAGAAGAGTGATCATCCAATTACCTGATAAATCCACTTCTTGACAGTTAAGCGATCGACGTAATAATAACACGGTGAAAAAATGTATTTTAGAGTTCTACAAAAATTTTAATAAAATATAGTTGATAGCTATTTCGCCTCACGCCATCGTCACAATGATGACCATGACGATCACGACCATAACTATAACGATGGTGTGAGCCGAAATAGCTATCAACTATAATATCCTATAAAAAATTGTTGAACTAAAATACATTGCTATTTACCACCGTGTTATAGTGGAGTTCTACGATATCAATAACCGATTACCGATATCGGTTCAATCAATGGACGAAATAATAGTTTGCTAAAACAATCTCCAATCTATAAAATCGAATATATTTAATAATGCAACAAAAACTCACATAAAAAAATCTATTCTAAAAAATATTTTCTTTTTTTTACACGATTTTACTATGAAGCCAAATAAGTCAAAATTATTCCAGGTATTATGAAACGGTCACACCGTCCATTGACACCGCGTCGTGTTTACAAACAGCCCCAATCTGATTCGAACGCAGCCAGTTCCCTGAGAGACCTGCATATTCACCCCCAATGGACGACAGCTTCCATTATTGAATTATTGAATATCTAATATTCATTGTGATGCTAATGAGACGATCTGGCATGGAACGCTTCAATTTTCAGTCATCATCAACAATTAATTCATGAAATAGTATGGTATGTATGATATTTAGAGAAACGTCACTTAACTATCAATGATCAAATCTAAGACTTGCTCTCGGAAAAATAACATCATTCCTCACTAACTAACTTCCGTTTATTATATTGGAACTATATCATAGCACGATAGTATCTAGTACTAACATAAAAATATTTCTAGTGAAAGGTTGCTACTAGTTAAGTCTTTTTCGCTCTCCCTGTGACGCCAATAAAATATTCATATCCAATACAGAAGCAAAAATTTTTATTCAATGAAATAAATTACTCATAATAAATATATATAGTAATACATAATTTGCTTAAAATAACAAAAACATGCTTTTTTTGTACTATTTTTTCTATATATTTTATGATCAAAATCGGTTTCGCTTATCGTGAGCATTATTCTTACACATATTTTTTTGAACCTCATTTATAGTATACATAATATATATAAAATAATACCCAACAAATGATTTTCAGAAGAATTAAGAATTACTTATTTATACTAAAATATATAAATATAATTTACGATATGGACTGAAGGTGCTTGATAGAATTGTGATGAATGGCTTGATGAATTTCAATATCAAATTTGAATTGCTAAAACTTTGTACAATTTCACATGTTTTGTCACTAACAACCCGGGATTCGCCTTTCGGCATCTTCAGGCATTTTATCCCACAGTATCAAAGTTTTAATAATCCAAATTTGATATAAATATAATTTCACATCACAATGAACAGAAAGAATTTTACAATATCGACTAAGGGTAGTTGATGAAATTTCAATATAAAATGTGAACTGTTGAAACTGTACAATCCCACATGTTTTGTCACTTAAATCAGTAATATTGCATCCGTGTGATAGAATGCATGGTGATGTTGAAAGGCGAAATCCAGGTCGTGAGTGACAAAGCATATATAACTGTACAAAACTTTAACAATTCAAATTCTAATATTAAAAAGCTGACAGAATTATTTAAATACTAACTCGTCTTAATATCAAATATTAATAGTAAACATTTTTTTCTTTTGTCGACGGTTTACTCAGAATAGAACTTAAAGCAACCCCTGCCTTGTACGTATTTCTCGTCTGAAGCCTGTCAGACGCAGATATCGGCCTTTCCGGAGTCGAGAAACCAACCCTGGCAAAGCATTACGGCGTCATAATAATTTCATGCATAAATATTTTCCGACGCAACCTATCGGGTTTCAATTCCTTCAATACTGTGATTAGCATACTATCCCTTTACAATTCTATTATTACCATAAACATAGCATGCATCATTCGAACGTTAACTGAATTGAGAGCTTTAAATATCGTGCTTTCTCTTCTGACATTGATGGGCTTAAATCTTGATGAAAGTCTTTAATCGTAAACGGATAATGATCATTTATTTTATGCTTTTTAAGACCCTAGTGTAAAACAATAGCTTTAAGTTAATCCGCAAACAGTAAATGAATAAAATTAAATTTCTAATGAATTTTAAACTATCATTATTTAACGATCACTCACAGCGTGAAGGGTGTGAAACATTTTTTGAGAATCTTAACATGACTTATTTTTACGTGAAGTAGATTTTTATCACTCAACCTCTCTAACAGTAGGGAGAAAATAAAGTAGAATTTAATTAGTTCTAAGCTCGCCACCCACTACGTGTGTAAAAAAGCAGACATCTATGGTATATCTTAATTTAATCGAGGGAGCAAACGAAAGCTCAACACTGTATTCTTCTAAGCCTTAAAAGTCACCAGAATAAGTTGTTATATATTGTCTTTTTTGGGACACTTATATTTCCTCATTTTATTTTCTTGTTATAAATAGTTTTTGTTTGCTTGTTTTTTCTTACATTTATAATTTATTTAATATCAAATATCATCATAAATCGTAGATGCCGTGGGACCATATATAAATAATTATATTCAAGATGTTGAAAATATCACTGTTGATCGGACCATATGTAAAACAAACTAAATTTATTTCATTGGTTAAATAGGACGAAAATAGTACTGTCGACTACTAGCAGTTAGAATTGTGCGTCGCGATTGTACATAGCTTGGAATGAGGTATATCAAAGACAGACAGACAGACCGAGTTGTTTTTTTTATCTGCTGTGTTATATTATAACTATATTTTAAATAATTGGTTTTCTAAACATGAATATTTAAAAATTTTAATCAAGTAAAACTCTTGATATTTTCGCAAATTTTGATAAACATTGCGTATTGTTATTGATTGAATTGGCATTCACTTGGTAGAACTCCATTATAACTTGAATAACATTGCAATGTATTTTAGTTCTACAAAATAATTTTTTTTTAAGATATAGTTGAAAGCTATTTCGGCGCACGCCATCGTCAGAACTATGCTCAAATGAACATTTTTCTATCTATATATAGCTGTGTAAAAAAGGTACACAATACATCTTCTCTCCTGTTTTAACGACCTAGCTTGTTTTTTGCTCGCAATAAAACTAAAAATTGTAAATGAAACTAAAAAGACGGCTAAATCAATAGATATCAACTATCACAAAGGATTCTTAACGAACAAACTAATATATGTCGATCACCATTGCTTAACCTGCTACGGGGGGGGGGCGTTTTGTCTCTGTAATGGACTACTTCCGTGCCATATGTAAACTTATTGATATAGTCTCCTTTTTAGTTTCATTTAGTTTTGTTCGTATTTTTATGTTAAACAAACTATTCTTAAAAAATAATAATTTTGTAGAACTAAAATACATTGCTATTTTTTTTTCACCGTGTTATTGCGAATTATATTCGTAAAAGGATTAAATAATATTAACACGAAATTACTCTCGCATGAAAATAATTGGAAAACGCATCAGAAAAATTGGATTTCTATTATGAATTTCGTGTGATTTACAGTGGCAAAAGACCTACAATAGAAGCTTTAGGGAAAAAAATATGCATTTTTAATACAGAGACTGACCAGCATCACGACTTTTGCGTTCAGCCTTAGGCGATGCGTTGGATCGATGTGAATATTAGAATTTTATAAAAGTGCTCATAACTGAAAGATATCAAATAAAAGATCCGTCATCAAAAATGAGTTTTTTTCCTTATTATAAACTTTCGAGCTTTTTTTCTCAAAGTCTTTTTGATAAAACATTTAATAATATTTTTGCATTCAATCATGGTGAAATTATCAACATATAACTATTATTACAATAAGAAATCGTACTTTTTAGCACACTTATCGATGACAAGTCAATTTTAATACATTACTAATTTCAATACAAAAGTTTATTGTATTTACACAAAAAAAAACAAGATTATTTAATTTGACTGTGTATCAATAACAAACACGGGCTATTTTTTTACTTTATTCAATAAAAAATCTTGAAATATAATTTGCATTTGGATAAAGTGAACGTACAAAATAATATACAAAAGCTTTCAATAGCTACATTCATTCTGCTGTTGAATACCTGTATGATAACTTTTCTGTATTTGTTGAATATTAATCATTGATTGATATGTCAAGCTTGTTTATGAACTCTTTTATTTGTATGTTTTTATATTGAATGCATTAAAATTAATTTAGCAATCTCTGAACTAGTCATTTCTGTAACCAATATTATCTGCTGAAGTCTCTTAGTTTTCGTACACCGTTTTAAATTCATGCCAGTATTTTTATATTGAAGAAATGAAAGGCGTCAACTAAAGCCGATTCGTCTGAGATTATTTACATCCAATAAAGTCAGCCGACACGTGCCGTTTAACTCTTCAGAGTTTAGTTGAAGGAATCATTTTAATTTTGCAGGGATTAATCCTATTAAGTTCTTCCTTCAGAGTTTTTAAGTATATTAATATTTATTTAATCATCAACATTACATCTGAAATTATTTAAATTCAATATTATTAGTGAACAAATGATATTTTCAAAAAAGCAATTTGGTATTTAAAGCATTTTAATTCTTCAAAAATAATAAACCAACGCACAGCCTTTTTATGAATTATTTTATTAATTTTCGTTGCAATTAATTGTTTAAATTCATAATTTTAGTATGTGACTACGAATCTTTCGTTTTATGTGCTATTCACGACTGATGCACACGAGTTGGTTCATAAAGTCTACATGTGAATGTTCATAAACTTCGCATGGGCACGTGTTCGTAAACTACCGATGTATTATTAATTAGTATTCATGAGAGGAAATGCCAACTCATTTAGTTTTTGCGAGCAGTTTGACTTGTGCAATGTCACTTTGAATGATATGATAACTTTCTCATGGCATCATTTTCCATTTCAAAACATATATCCACGGCAAGTAGAATACTCTAAGTTGAAAGGAAACTATGATGCTTTGCAAAACGTTCATTATATTGTGTATATATTCCATATTTGTTGAATTGACTAGACATACACAGATGACGAACACATTTTATTCAACATTTGACATAAAACCACTGTCAAATAGAACTATTATTTTATGATGAATTTTCGATAATTTATGCAAAAATCGTTGACACCAATTGCTAATTAACTGCAATTTTAAAGCTATTTTGATTTAAAAAAGATTAAAAATTTCCACATTATATAACTCAATTAGTCATTAAATATAAATAATTTGAATAAATTATGGTATATCAATCAAATTAACATTTATTTATATTAATGGTTCTATTTAGAAGTATTATAAACACAAATTGAAAGAATTTACGATATTGACTGAAAGTGTTTTATGGAATTTCAATATTCAATTTTAATCGCTGAAACTTTGTACGATTCCTCATATTCTGTCACCCTTAGACGTTTTCGGGGATTCTATCATACGATCAGTTCTATTGTAACCGTAGGCCGAAGATATCATAAGGCAAAGTTCGGTCCGTGAGTGACAAAACATTTAGAATTGTACAAAGTTTAAAAAAAAATAATTTGAAACTAAAGCGATACTAAAAACTTCGATGGAACTTATCTGGTCACTCCTTTGTGAAAAATCATTATATTTTAATACTAAAAACCCAACACTTAATAATATTTCAACAATTTAATACTGTTAAAGCAGAATAGGTTTCGCTCATCGCGATCATTATCAATGTGTTCGAGATAAGCAAAACCGAGATTTTTATTTCATATATCATCACTTTCAGTTTATAACGCTCGTGATGAGCAAAGCCAGATCTGATCTTAAAATTATTAAATTACTTCATTGTCAATGTGATCAATCAATATTGTGTTTGCGTTATTTCAAAACGTACATAAAAGTGGGCTTGTGCTTATTTTCTTTTCAGTACTGTGGCCGAGGGATCGACGCTTCGGATTCTCGTTTGCAAATAACGGTTTGACCACATGTGTTATATATCAGCATGGTAGTGTTTTATTTTATTATTGTATGTAGATGTGTAAATTTCATTAATAAAGATTTTTTTATTGATTGAATTGACTTGATAAAACTTCATTTTAAAACGGTTCAAAAATAGCAATGTATTTTGATTCTACAAAATTTATAAAATATTTTGACCTACGCTTTCATCAGAACTATTTTACATAGTCTATTCAAACTAGTTCTGATGATGGTGTATGTCGAAATAGCTATCAACTGTATCTTATAAAAAAAACTGTAGAACTAAAATCTATTGCTATTTTTTCACCGTGTTATATTGGAGTTATACCATTTATATGCCAATTAAATCAATAGATTAACTGTCTTCATAACCATCTGGTTAATAAAAATATTACAAAATTTATCGGACTTCATTAGCATTATCAAGTATTATCGGACTATTTTCCATTGTCAGTATGGTATTATTTTAAATTATTAAAAATAAATACATATTTTTAGTACTATTTTTTTATGATATAATGCCAAAAGCTTAGGCAGAGCTTTCGTATTGGAACAATAATCATGGAGAAATATTCGTATTACGTTTTCCTAACTAAATACGGTTTTTTTACTTTACATTAAATTACAATAATTAAGTCTTAGTTAACCTCGATCTATTATGAAATATTTCAGTTTGTGTACAAATGCCTGCGTTAATTAATACTGTTTGATACATCATTTGAATCGTCGTGGTTGCTATGCCAACCAGAACAAAGGGGTTCCGCCGACAAAGTTGGTATAACACAGAGGGGCTGGGACTTTTTGCGTCAGGTGAGGGAGTCACTTCCTGGACCTACTGCCGCCACCATTACACATGTCAGCTCATCATCGAGATTTTCAGAGTAATGGTTCTACTACTTTCTAACAATAAATTCAATTTTTTTCTCAATTCGCACGTGTAAACATTGCAAATCATTGACAACATTGAAATTTGAATTGTTACAACTCTGTATGACTTCACACGTTTTGTCACTGTTGACCCGAGTTTCGCCTTTCGGCATCATCAGGTATTCTATTACACAGATGCAACAGAACTGACGTACAATAAACAGTTAGTATCGTATATATACCAAAGGTATTAATTACAGGAAAACAGACCCAAGGCTAGCACTAAATGGCAGCTAAAACAATTTTAATAATATAGATCTATTCCGGATATTTTTTTAAGAAATCGTGTACATAATTTGTTTGTTCTTCCAAAGTGTAAAATCATTCTGCCAATGGGGATGCCAATGGTAAGCGCATTAACAATGTTCAACAGTATTGCTTTGGATATTGACATATTTCATGTGGATGAAAGTGAGCTCAGACGATTGCTATTTTTTCAGTTAAAGTAGACATTTCATGAGCTTACTTGGTTGACTTTCTTTTTTTGCAATCCTTATTGATTGTTTTATAGTGTATTTGTTGAATTTTTATATTTAAATATGTTAATATGTTACGGTGCAAAAGCATTGAATTGATAACTTGTAAGTTTTGTACCGTGTATTTGTAATAAATAAATAAATCTAATAATAATTCACACAATTCCCTTTAATAATTTTCATTAACGATTAATCTTATTAATGAGTCATTCTTGAAAGGGTTTTACAGCAAAAAATAATCAAATATCATCACAAGATTCACTTCTAATTCTCGAGTGATTAAAAAAGAAAAGCTTTTTTATGTCAATATATTGACATAAAAAACATTAACATATTTGGTGATGATGTCTCTTATTGTCTCAAGTAATAAACAAATTTTGTATCATTCAAAAGATCTACTAAAGGTTGAATCGACCAAATTGTATATTTAAACATATTTCGTCACTAACAACATTCGGAATCGTCAATATAATAATACGTAATCTGGTATTTTATTCAACCAAACCCCTCAATTATTATCAGTCAACATGAATTAAAAATTATTTTCTTAACTACACATTTGTAGTTGTTTATTCTTCCAAAATATCTCTCAATGTAAAGGTTAAATATTGTATTATTTATTGGACTATTTTTCCATATTTGGATGTTGTTATTGTCATATCAGTGGTTATTAACCCCTGTCGCCCGATGATGGACCTTTTGGGTCCAGGACGTACATTCTTTTTTCTCTAATTTTACTGAGCCCTGGGTCTTCATATCCTAAGTATTCCTCGACTTAATCTTTATGGCTTAAATAAAAATATTTTAGTATAAATCCATTTATCGATTCCCGCAAAAAATCAACTTTTGCAATGAAATCGGGAAGCACCTTGAATGTATGCATACTTCATCTTGTCGATTTGTCGGCCAAACGTTTTCCCCACCTATTCGCGAGTTCTACCGGACAGGGATAATCAACTTTGGATTTGGGTCATGGATATTTTTATTCAATTTTATTTATTATTTCTTTCGGTATCATAAAATTTCTTCATATTTACAATTAAAAAAAAATCATTTCATTAGGGAGTTAAGCTTAGAATTAGCAAAGCCCAATATTATAAAAAGGAAAAATGCAAACGTCAAATACCATAAGCAAATACAAAATGCCTTTCGTTAGTCCTTCCTTTAGTCGAGGACTTAGAGAAAAAAAAATATACGTCGGGCGGCAGAGAATAAAAGCGATTTGTCACTGTTGTTATTATTAACCATTAAATGCTTCATTTCATGAATAATAGATGGCATCATATTACAATTTAATGAACACATGTAAAGTGAAATGGAAAAGCTATAAGAATAAATTTCGTTCACTTTCTATTTCATTCCCTAATTGACTCTCAACCGAGAAACACCTGCCGTAAACAGTCGATACGACTCGAAACTTTCTCCGGTGCTGTGATGTGAAGTGCGACTATATTTATAGTGTGAATTTTGTGAAATTTTAAGTTTTGTGTGAATTTGTTGAGTGTGTGTGTTGCCGGCGCTGCTTGGTGTCTGCACTAGCTGAAGCCGTCGCAGGGAAACGAACGCCAGCCAACGATCAATCCAACAGGTATGAACAATGCTTTGTTTTAAATTAACTGCGTTATGATCTTGTTCTCAAACTATTTCACATTTCAGTCGACTCCTCTGTCACCGTCAAAAGCCACGTGTTCGTGAACGCATTAGCTTTCAAACTTTCTCTTTACTCGTTGCTTTCACTGCTCTCAAATGCAATATGTGCAATCCTTCGTGTATTTTAAATTCATCTTACGTAAAATCTATCCAACAGGTGTTATAAATCCATTGCTTTAAATTAACTGCGTTGTGACCTTGTTCTCAAATTTTTTCACACTTCAGTCGAGTACTCTGATACCGTCAAAAACGACGTGCTCGTGAACACATTAGCTTTCAACTTTTCTCTTTACTCGTTGCTTTCAAATGCAATATATGCAATCCTTCGTGTATTTTAAATTCATCTAACGTAAAATCTATCCAACAGGTGTTATAAATCCATTGCTTTAAATTAACTGCGTTGTGATCTTGTTCTCAGACTATTTCATACTTCAGTCGAATCCTCTGCTACCGTCAAAAGCCACGTTTCCGTGAACCCATTGACTTTCTCTTTCTTCGTTGCTTTCTCTGCTCTCAACTATAATATAAGCAATTCTTCATCTATTTTAAATTCATTTAATGTAAGAAAATATAACTTGACTGCCTAAAACTTTATCTTCCTGAGCCCAGTGGCTAAGTCCGGCTGGTAACTCCCAGTGGTAAATCCCATACGCGAAATCCCAGCGGCGAATCCCAAATGGAAAAATCGAGTGGTAAATCCCAAATGGTAAAGCGTTTGTCACTTACGAGGTATTGCTTCTAAGCCGTCGTGGTCCCTGGGAGGTGTTTTTCGTGCCCCTGAGAGGGTTTTGCTATTATATCTCATGGCAACATCGAGGAGTCTGTCTTCGTTGTTTGTCATTTACGAGGTATTGCTTCTACGTTATTGTGCCCCGTGGGAGGTGTTTTTTGTGCCTCTGAGAGGGTTCTGCCAGTTATATCTCATGGCAACATCGAGGAGTCTGTCTTCGTTGTCTGTCACTAACGAGGTATTGCTTCTAAGCCGTCGTGGCCCTTGCGAGGTGCTTTTCGTGCCTCTGAGAGGGTTCTGCCGTGTATATCACATGGTGACATCGTGGAGTCTGTCTTCGTTGTTTGTCACTGACGAGGTACTGCTTTTGAGTAATCATAGTCCCTGCGAGGTGCAGACTCTGAGAGATTCCATAAAACGAACAAAATTGTTTTGCACTATCTACAACGGAATATCGGGTCGAACAAAATATTTCTTGTCGTGAACGCAGTAGACATTCTATTTTAGGGTAACCATATACATATATAAAATTTTTGTATTATATATATATTCGTGATCCCTGCGAGGTGCTTTTCTTGCCTAACGAAAAATAATACAAATATACGAATAATCAACGAGTTTGAAAGTGGCGAAACACTAATTATATACTCAACTGTTTTCTTCCTGTTTAGAATTTCATTTCGTAAAGAGTATTTATAAATAAAATTTATAAGACTAAAAACGACGAAAAATTACACAAAATTCAAAATAAATTGGTAATTCCATAAATGGCTTAAATTAAAACTGTAGAGTAGTCAAAATTATATTTGAGCACCGCTTGTTTAAATATGGCAGCTGGAACGATCATCTTTTGTTTCGATCGCGTTTTTAACGACGCCTCGAAAGCGTCGCGAAAATTGACGTCGCTGTGCGGCGTGCACAATCGCCGGGCGCGTCCGTCAAAGAGGGGCACCGACTGCGCTTTTGAGCGATTCGGAAATTTGTGCGCGCGACCGGAAGCGCGGGAAAAAATGGCGCGAAAAAGTAAAATGGTCAAATGGTGGACGGTGACGAAATAATTGGATGCGCTTCGAAAACGCCTGGCATAGCCATTGTTTGCGGTAGTCCGGTGAAAAAATCATTTATGAATTCGCGCGAAAATAATTATTTTCACTCCGACAATGATTTCGTCCGCCTCTTATCGGAATACATTTTTGCAAAAAAAAAATCAATGTCAATTTTAAAAATAGCCTATTTTACATTTTGTATTGAGAATAATAACTTGCAAACAATACGCATGGTTAGTGGTGTAACAGTTTTAACGCGTACTGGCCGATAGTTCACATGTGCAAAGCTATGCTTATACCATTGACAGCTCAATTGTTCACTAGTATAAAAATATTTTTCAGAATCGAAGCATATGAATTCAGGATGAAATCATATGATGTTTATTAGGTAAAAATTCAACAAACTTACGAAAGACCAAGGATATGTATAGCGTCAAAAGAGCACACAATTTGTTTTTTTTTATATTTCATTTTGCTAAGATACAATCATTAATACATGAAACAAGAATAATTTATTGAATAGAATTGGGAGAAAACGTTGTAGCTAATATGCCAGTCAAAATTTTTGGCAATGGTTTTGCATTACATTTTAAAAAGGTTCGTCGAAAAAGAAATTGACTGTCTTATGGCTGCTTGTCTAAGAATCGTAAAAAAATATTTAAACTTTTGATTTTCTTATAAATGATTGATAAATAGTTTAAGTTTAATTTTTAAATTGTTTTATCAGTTCATAATACTTTTAATAAGCGAAACCCATCCTGATCACAAAATTTATTGTGGAAATAGTACTGTTAATTTTTTTTTTATTATTTTAAATACCATGTCTTTCCAACAAGAAGTGACAGTTAAAACATTAAAATAGAAATATTTCAGCTTAAATATGTTATAATATGATTACACGAATGAAAATTTGGATTATTTTTATTGTACAGTCGGTCTAATTTATTTTTTGAGGGGAGGTCAGGATAAATAATCACTAGATATGCAAAAGATACACAAAAGTTAATTTTCTGGCTTACATTTGTATATTTTCTTTGGCGAATCTTCGATCGGAATAATTACCCTCTAGGGGCACATTAGTACTTTTTGCAGCTTGGAGAGGAGTACTTCGTTTAGTTAGTTAGATTTTAATTTTACAAATTCGCTAACAGAAGATAACAGCATAGTAAAACTCGGTATAAATGGAGATCATTACAAACAGAGAGTAGAGGTATTTACATATTACTGTAGAACAGTGGTTCTCATGTGCGGCCACCAGAAGATTTACAACGGCCACCAACGTTTTATAGTAAATATTGATATTTAAAAAAATGTGTTTTTACAAATAAATTTGTAAAATTATTATTATTTTTAAATTGATTGTATAAACCTTACTTATCTAGCATTTGGTGAAGTTTAAGTATAGGCCCGTTTTAATAATAAAACTGTTCAAAAATTTTGGTCGAAGTTATACGTTGAGCATGAATCAAGTCAATATAAAGAATTAACAACAATTGTTTTATTAATTTTGGCCATATTACCAACAACTGTATATTGTGTAAGATCATTCAGTGTAATACATTCTATAAAAAATAAATATCGAAACTATTTTCATCACATTTGGTGCGGCCACGAGACATTTCCATGCTTATAATGCGGCCACATTGAAATGTCACGAGAACCACTACTGTAGAAGGTATAATTTTGGAAGAACTATCTCATTTCTGACAGTTTATCTGGCAGATATCACAAATTCTCTTCAATTATCTGTCATATTTCAACTATTATTTTATTAGAATGTGTAGAGTTTAGAAAAAGAATTTATAAATGCTATTATTACGTATCGATAAGTTTATGAGAACTTTTTGTTAAGCAATCAATTTTTTTATGCTTTCAGTTATAAGGTATCGATCACAATTACAATGAACATAGATATTTGATATTATTTTTTTTGCAAATGTTTACGCTTGGAATTTTTAGAATATGGACCCACGTATATGAATTGATTGTTAACACATCGTCCAAATTGTCTTTTTGGTTATGTTTAGAATCGAGAAAGGACTTACCAAATATTTTATTTAACATTTTATTACTTTTCGATAAATGCTTATTTCATCTTTTTTAATATTAATTTTTTTATTGTTTTTTTTTCTTCAATCCAAAAACATTTTTGTTATGGATATACCTTCATAGAATTTTAGCTTGAAAATTCACTAGCCACAAAAATAGAACGCCTCATGTTAACATTCGAAACCGGAAAAGGATTTCAAAAAACGAACAAGCATTTCCCGCTTTCGTATAAATTTAGCCGTAATAAATCATTGGCAGGCTGTTAGAGAAGCGAGGGGGCATTTGGTTAGTGGCGGGAATTATGGCCACTCCATTTCAGACGATATTAATTAGAGACCGTGACGCTAGCTCGAGCCGCTTTCCTCCTATACTTATGTACCAAGCATTGGCCCTGTTGAAATATTTTTATTATCATTCCCGTTTTCTTGCGTATGAGCCTTGAAATGCAAAAACCATGCGTCTACATTTTAGTTTAAATAATAAAAAACATTTTTGTATCTCAACCAAATTTTTTTTGAACGGTTGTTATGTTTTAGCGCATTGTATTTTCATATAAATAAAAGAATGCATGTTTTAAGTAGCCAGTCAAGCAAATATAAATTAGTATATCGACATTTAACTGCCACAATGAAACTTTATTTTATTATATGCTATTTTTCCAAATTATTCAACACATGAATTTAAAGCGTTTTTTTTTGTTTTGCATACCTGCTACCTGTAACTCCAATACTTTCTATATATAGACTTGCTTGTAAATTGTATTCTATCAGTTGATAATGCTCGCGATGAGCGAAACCGGTCCTGATCTAAAAATATATTGTGGAAATAAGTACTAAAAAAAATATTTTTATTGCATTGCAATATCATGCCTTTCCATCAAGAAGTGACAGTTAACACTTAAAAAGGAATTTTAAGCGTATTGCTAGATCTAATTAACATATAATGATAGTTTATGGTTACCTTAGTTATTTTTGTGTTGATTCAAGTTAATATAATTAAGAATTGTGTAAACAAATGAGATATTTTTTAGTGAAAATAGTTTTAAAAATGTGGTTTTATTATTTTAAATATCATGCCTTTCCACCAAGAAATGACAGTTAACACATTTATAGTAATAAAACGTAAATACAAGTAGAAACTCTTTTCATACTTTAGATGTTTCAATAAGAGGGCAACGAAGTCCGTGTTCATTTTTAATTTTAAAATTGTCAAACAAGTTAATTTTCTTAAAAACTTTGTTAATGAGCCTTTTACTGATGCAGTATTTTCCCAAAAACATTAACTTTTCCATTATTCCACCGTCAAAGTGATTCGTATCAGTATAACTAGATTGCTTCGTGTGTATTTTTTTGACGTGGGATTATTTTTCTCAGAATTTTAAACGTGATATTGTCACGTCTCTTGGGTTTACATCTAGGCTAGATAACCAGAATTGAAAGTTTGACAATTGCTGATACTCTCTTTGATAAAAAAGTAAGAATGAAAAGTTATTTACTATTTCAATCCTAACAATAACAACTTATTCTAATTAAAAATCTTCTCAATTTCTTATTTGGACAATCAGGAGATATAAAATGAAAGTAAATTTATGATCACTTAAACTTTAATACAATTTTAATTTTATGTTAAAAAAACATTTCCACGAAAAAGTAATCACCATTTTTTATGTCAAAAATTGAATCAATGGTAATTGGATGTGGCACGTGACCGCAAAATTTTAATTTTATGATCAAAAACATGATTATAAAAAGGTTGGCAACATTTTGTCTTGCTTTTGGCAGGTTTCTTTCGCTTGGTACGCGTCATAATGAAATTATCGTTGTTTATCTTTGATGCAATCAAAGTCGCTGTCTGTACAGACCTTTAGAATCAAATAAAATTCAATTTTATTTATAAAACAAGAGTTTATTCAACGAGTGTGATAACGTCAAAAATTTAAATATTTTTCAGGCTTGATTTTATATTGTTGATAAGTAGAAGACCAAGATAGCACGATAAATAAATTTCGCGTAAATCAAATACATTTCATTGTAGCCACTGTAAAGAAGTCATTATAAATTAGATGTTCTTCAAAATTACTTAATCTTATTTGTTAAACGAGCTATTTGAATCACCTTTCTCAATCTAAGGGTTATTTATATTACTGATGTAACAATTTTTTCTATCCAATAGTGTTTACTTTCTGATGAACTTAAATTAACAGTTCATAAGTTCCCATTGATGATTGATATTATTTTAAATAATAAAAGCACATATTTTAGTAAAATTTCCACTTTATATTACATGATCGGGACAAGTTTTAACCATCGCAAGCATTATGAATTGGTTGATAGAACACAAGAGTTAAGTATTAAAAAGTTCAAAAAACCAAAGGTTTACAAATTGAAGTTTTACAATTTACTTAAAAATTACTTTCTCTGTTCTTGAGCCTTTGGTTTTGTACACCTGCTAATCAATAACTTTTTTACGTTTAAATCTTTTTCTAATACGCTTTGTCGAAAACCGGATGCATACGGAATTCTGTCATTGTTAATTAGATTGTGTTAATTATCAAATCCCTGCATATACTTTTGTTGAAATACAAACAGGCCTTTTCATACAAATAAATGAGTTGATAATAGGCAAATATTTTTTTTGTGTGTAAATAAAATTGTTTGTTATTTGTGCTCTATTAAGTGATAATAGTCGCAATTAGCGAAACAGATCCTGATCATCAAATAAATCGTGGAAACACTACTAAAAAAAAATATTGTATTTCTTAAAATATCAAGCCTTTCCATCATTATGCCAAGTGATAATTATCACTTTTAAAATGTTTGATATTATTGGTAACACAATTTTATTTTTGCTAATGCCTATCATTCATAGATTCATAAATGACAGTGGTTATTTTTTATTTAATTAAGGGACATTGTTATTTATTAATGATATGTCAGTCTAATTTTTTAGTAAAGTGTTCATAAACTTTTAAAAAAGTTTTTCAATTCATAAGGCAACATAAATACCTAAGTTTTATTCTAAAGAAACTATTATTTCAAAGAAAAATACTATTCTACCGTAACATCATGTCACAATTTTTTTTAGTTTACATCCATCATGAACTGTTAATAAATTGCCTATTATTTTGCAACCCTTAGTGATGATATTTAATTAACAAGTTTCCCCTGGAGTATTTCAGCCTAGTCACTGAGCACCCACTTTGAATTTTCACCTGGCATTTAATAATACCCAGTGAGAATTATAATTAACTAGTTAATACTCGTTTGATACCGACACATTTTCCAGACAGCTACTTTTCACTATCAACCTCCGGGAATAATTTCTTCGGCTCTCCGACGAGTAATAATTAATCTATTCAGTGACGTGCCAGCCAAAGAGGGTTAGCGAATAATAAATTCGCCTGCGGTTTTCTCATTTTCTTTTTAACCACTATGCTCCCGCAAAGAAAGCATATTGAATTATGATATAATTTTTCATACTCCAAACAATAACTCCTTTGGTCATATCTACTCTTTTTTGGCAATAACTTGGCACTCTCTCTCTTCATACACTCATTTATTCATTTCCATCGTAAAACGAAAGAATTCGAGGCTTATAAAATGTTAACAATTTACGAATAATATCAATGAACATAATCAAAAATAAACGGTTAACTGTCACTTCTTGATGGAAAAGCATGATATTTTAAATAATAAAAACACATTTTTAGTACTATTTTCACAATACATTTTATGATCAGGACCGGTTTTGCTAATCGCGAGCATCAGTTGATATTGCTCGCGATGAGCAAAACCGGCCATGGTCATAAAATATATTGTGGAAATAAGTACTAAAAAATAATTATTACCTCCTGTTAGTGAAGATAATCAAACATATTCATTGTTTTGAATATTTATTTACCCGAAAATCAATGCATGAGAATCCATAAGAATGCAACCTTTAATTGATTACACGCAATCCTTTTTTACGTGATACATTGGTTCCATAAAAATATATGTAAAAAAGTTTATAAATTGGATTCAAAAATGGAAATATCGCGTAAAAAGAATCAAAAATATATTAAAAAACCAAAATTCTTTCATAAAATTTATAGATTCTTTGTTTACATTCAAATTTTTAATTTCATTATTGAATACAGAAACGCAACGAGTAACAGATATATGTGTAATACGTTCATATTTATATTTAATTATAATACATGGTATTGAACCTTGCTCGGACTTATTTGATTAAATGATATTATCTTAAATTCTTGGTCCGTGTCAAATATTTTTACATTTGATTTGTTTTGTTGATCTGACGGTAAACTATTTCTCTTTACAATAAATAACTCTCTCAATTCATTTTGAAATTTTATAGCACGCCGAGTATCAGGATTATTTTTCAAAAACAATTACCAGCTGTGTTAACATTTTTAAGCCTTTTTGAATCGTTTCAGCTTTGAATGTTGATTCCGCTGCCTCCCTTTTACTGCTATCATATGAATCGCTATTAGTCGTAGCAATTCCAATCAAGTCGTCGTCGTTTGTCATTTGGTCGACAAAGATGTCAATATTTTTACACGCAGTATTTTCGAAAACTTTACTATTTACGGTGTGTAGAAAATTTATAATTTTCGAATAATTAGTGGCATTTTCTGTGTGAAATATTTCACGGTGAATCCATTCTGGCCATAGTGATTTCCAGCAAGCATTCAACCTAGATGGTTGTTAAAATTTTTCGGATAAAAATAACTGCGTTACAACAAGTAAAACGCGTAAAAAATCTAGTTGCTTTAAGTAACCTAAGCTTGCTTTGTTGATTTCCTTGTTATTTATTCTTTTAATTTTGAAGGCTGTTTTTAAATCTTTTATATGTTACAAAAGCAATAAACATGTTTTATGTAATTTTCGTGACGTGTATCTATCAAATAAATAAATAATATGCGAAATTATTCATAATTTGAATAATTTAAATTGTTATTAATATTCCACCAAGTACTCGCAGCCAATGTCATAAAATCTGTTATTCGCCCGTTTAAAGAACCTAATCTTCATCTACGTTTCACTAAGACTTTTTATTGTAATTAAGAAGATAAAAACCTTTCAATTTGCACGCCACATGGATTCTCACTTGAATTAATAACGATATGTTACTGAGGAAGCAGTGAAGTGGAAGATTCATGAAATTTCAGTGTCATAAAAGTGGCATAACCAACACAGTAGCGTACCGTAACTTTTTCAGTGAACTGCCAAATATTGACCCTTCGATAAACAATAAACTTTCTTTTGGTTAATGAGCTATGAAATAAACAATTTCGTTATGAAATTTTGTCTAGCGCATATTACGGAATATTTACCTATCTATCAGACAAAAATTTCAAAGATTAATATAAAAATGTATTTAACAAAGATCTATAAGTTCTTTAATAATTGATTGAATTTGCAATAACTTGGTAGAGCTTTATAGGAAAACATTAATTTATTTTAGTTGTACAAAATATATTGATAGCTATTTCGGCTTATTTGTTCTGATGAAGGCATAAGCTGAAATAGTTCTCAACTATATATTTTATAAATTTTGTTCAACTAAAATACATTGCCATTTTTTACCGTGTCTTTAATTATTACTGATTTTTTTACATTATATTTAAAATATCGACTGACGGCGCTTGAAGGAATTTCGGAAAAGGACACCGAAAGTCGTAAGTGACAAAACATGTGGAATCGTATGTAAGTTTCAAAAATTTAAATTTGAACTTTTTATATTTATTTCAATAATATAGCAAGAAAAAATATTGAATAAACTAATTAAGTCTGATTTATCGTAGTTCATTTAAATGTTGAGTTAAAAATAGATATTAACCTTTCTAAAGCTAACGACCCAACGGTGGGTCGCTTTCCCATAATTTTATTCATTCTAGCTGTTAAATGGTTAAGTCATTAAAGATGTATATTTTATGCATTATTAATATATTACACTTAATAACATACAACATTTACCTAAGACATCTGTGGATATAATTTAAAAGTTCATGACAACACGATGCGCTTTAATTGAGAACAAAATGTTGATATTGGGTAAAACAGATCAGAATAAGTTTGAGTTTCGCGAGAATCACTTTAATTAATTTTAAAATTATTCAACCGTATTTTATTTTCTGGCAAGCATTTCCGTATTTATTTTGAAATGTTTTCACGGCTAGTAAATAATGTTCAATGCATAAATTGCAAAATGTTATAATGTATTCCGAAATGCTGTGCGTGAAGAACTCTTATTAGCATTATACCGCGAGGTGTCTGCAGCTTCACATTTTTCACACTAGGGGAAACTTTTTAATTATCCTAAAATGCAAATTCAAAAGAGGCTTCCTTACCCGCTCACAAAATGTGAAAATGGCGGCTGCATCTCCCGCGCTAATTTCCAACGTTGTTTTTTTTATATCTCTGAAAAATCATCTAATTGAATTAAAGCCGTGCGCTTTCATGCGTTATCGATTGCTAATTAAGTCAAGGAACAAATTAAATTAACTCGTTTTTAATGTTTCAGTAATATTTTGTTCACTCGGTTGTTATGATACATTCAACCACAATATTATCCTCGAGGAAATGATTGTTTTCCTGCGTATAATTGTACATTTTATCGTCATTGCGATTATGTCATTTAAAAGTTTCCACGAAATACATTTTGAAATATATTTCGTCACTTCAGAGCTTTTGTTGTTTTTAGAAAGTATAGAATTAGCTACTTCATAAATAAAACTTAATTTCCATTAGGTCGATTATACAAAGTAATGCATTATTATTGAAATTTCCTTATTTTGTTTATAAATTATTATTAAGAGATTGTGGAAATTTCATTTTTAAATGAATTTACTTTTATTTTATGACTTTTTTGATATTGACTATTGATCAATATCAAATTTGTATTCTTGTAACTTTAAACGATTCCGTATCTGTCAAATTTCATCAATTTAATTTTAAATCAACTTCATTTGAATGTATCTTTTTTCTTATTTCTTGAACCGTTAGTTTTGTATACTTGTTAGCTACTAACTCTAAATTTTGTATAAATACACTTATTTGTAATTTGTATCCTACCAATTGCGAAACCGGTCCTAATTATAAAGTATATTGTGGAAATATTACTACAAAATGTGCCTTTATTATTTAAAATAAAGTCGTATATTTGTGATAGACGAAAATTTTAGTTTATGTTTAATAACAAATTAAACATTATTAATTAAATTACTGGCTTAGCGATTTTGGAAGGATTTAATTGAAGTCAGTCAGAATGACGCGTTGGTGTATATTTTATGTTTTTATCCTATGTGCTTAAAATGTTATTTTCGTAGAGCTTCATTAAAATGTGATTATTTTATCAATAATTTTACATTTTAGCTACGGTATATTTGATGGAATTTATTAGTCAACAATACTGTGGTGAATAGAAAAACAGATTGCTTTGATAAAAAAATATTTTCTATGTATTATACAATCGATGTGTCGAGCATTATATTTTATCATTACCTGATGACGTTTTTAATGACGACATTATTCCTTAAACACTCAAGTTTACAACAATTGTTTATGATCCTCGGGCACGGCCTGATTGTTTATGAAAGATTTGTTTGTTTCTTCTAAAACTCTATGGTTTCACATTAAATCAGCAATATCATCATCATCATCAGCCGGGGTCGACCCACTGCTGGGATGAAGGCCTGGCCTCCCCCTGCTTTTTTTTTCAGGGATGGTTTGGACATAGCGACACCACACGCTGCCTAGACGGGTTTGGTGGTTGGTGTTCGGCTTTCTGGCTGGGTTTTCCTTCCCATAGCCAAGAGAACACAGCACCCCGAGCGGTCACCCATCCAAGCGCTATCCGCGTCCAATGTTGCTTAACTTCGGTGATCGCACTAGAGCCGGTGCTTACAACGTGGTATGGTCGTCAGCAATACATTGTCATAATAACATTTTAAATAATTTAATATATATTTATACAACAGCGATACGAAATTGCATTGTAGTATTTACAAATCAAAATATAATTTGTTTTATAGCATAATTGACCACTTTTATAAAACGGTGATATATATGTCAGAAGCACGCCAAATAGTACTCATGTTAAGTTAATATAAGACGGAAAATATCAAATTTCTTTTCTTACTGATTGCTTAACTTGATGCAAACTTGTTTTGCCCCTTCAAAAAGATTCCTTATGCAAATTTTATGTACAAGAACCATGTCTTTGCATTCTATTATATTTAAAAAATGCTACAAATTAAACGTTGAATCAATTGAAAATATTCTTTGATTTTTACGATCTCCATATATTTCATTTATTTGCATACGCTTTTCTGAGATGCACAATGTTCAAAGAATTAATGTGTATGCGTGATGAGCGAAATTTGACAGATGGAACTTCCACTTGGTGAAATACATCATTGTAAATTTAATTATTTCCTCAAAAATTATATTTGAATAATTTACCTAAATAATGGTGCTGTAGTGAAAATTACTTTTTTATTTGATCGAATATACTTGAAAAATAGTTCTTTTTGGATTAAACAGTTTTTTAATTAGCTAATTTACTGAACATTATACCCACTACCACCTATTTTGACTTTACAATCTTTGGGTATATACTATTCGGCATTGTAAAAAAATATAATGTTTCAAATGTTGTCCAGGAATGTCTGAGTAGAAATTCCTCAAGACTTGGTTACATGCACTCTAGTGTGCAAAAATTTAAATGAATAATAATCTTAGCTAAAAACTAGCTCTATGTTGACTACCTGCAGTATTTTGAAGCGAATATTAAAGCACCCTATATAACGTCGTGCGCAAAATCTGGCTTATTTTCGGACGTCATTAGACACAAGACTCCGGCACTCAGAAGTAGCCACTCCATACAGACTGCAGACTAATTAAGGTTGTCTTAGCCATTCTCCGTCTGAGTTTTTAGGCAGCAGGCACTGTGAAACATTTATGTCGGCATTGTTAATTTACATCGTAAGTTCGTCCGTCAAAGAATTATATTCAAATTATTATAGAATTGGAAAATTTGATTTATGGAATACATTCAAAATTTAGTACGCGATTCACTCGTATAAAACGCTAGTCCCAAACGTCAAAACAGTTCTGTGATACTGAAGAAAAACTTCGATCAAAATCCGTATCAATATAATTTTTACAACTCGTCAATTCAGCTACAGTAATGACAGACCCTTAGAGTAATAATTAGAGAAAACATTCCTAAATGGAATACCAATAGTTCATCACTTTATCTCGTTTGAACAAGAACAGAATAATTTAATCAATATAAGTCCTCGTAAAATTAAAAGTTTAACAAATTCATAAAAGAAAATGAACGTAGTTTAAAACTGTTTTTTTTTCCTAGAAATAAATTTTCATAATCCTCAATATTGTATATTCAGTCTTCTACAGTAGTATAGAGTTGAGAACTCTGCTTAGTGTTTACCAGATTTTGGTAGTTGTTCATGCAAAGATCAAATATTTAAAATAATTTTTTTTATTAAACTAATTTTAGAAAATGTTAAGGAAAACAGCTAGAAAATCAGCAGTTTAGGTTTTTATCCATTAAAAAGTAAGTATCATAAGCTATAAAAATATAAAATCGCTGGTGTCCCACGTAAATATTTTTTTTTATTTACAGATACTTTGTACGGATAACTACAAAGTTATATTAATATTTAATTCTAATATTCATCCGCTAAGTACTTAGTAAAAAAAATAATAATATGATTGATAAAATTCAAGTACCGCTACTGTATTAGATTTGAAAGAAACCTACTTAATAATATAATATATAATATAGCTTATAACGAAGAAATTCAATACGAAACACTAAGAAGTCTTCAGTAATAAGAGACGAATATTTTGAAATTGGAATATTTCCGAATTCTAATAATATCATCAAATCCACTCTGTATTTTGACAATGAAGAGCTTGCCTGTCAAAAACAATCGATTATGCTGGCACTCCGATTCCTTCCTTCGCTCATTTGACTGTCACGATGTACCTCAGTAAGACGTTAAAATATCAGCTTTCAACTTTGATGTGGCAGAGGAGGGGTTGACGATTAAAGAAAATCCTACACTTCTTAAAGTTTTTTGAATAACACACCGTCTTGAAAGGTCTCATCATAAATTAAACTTTTTCAAAGTGATAATAATGTTACAATACTTCGAATCAAACCATAATGAATCGTTCTCTTACAAAAAAAAAATATTATTAAAAATCGATCGCTAAAATCATGTATCCAATAATATTGTCAAAGATAACAGCCTAGTATTAAAGTAAAATTATATTATTGATTGATTTGGTTAGTTCTGACGAAGGCGTGAGTCCAAATAGCTATTAACTATATCTTTTACTAAAACTGAAATTTGTAGAACTAAAATATAATACATTGCTATTTATTCACTTGTCAAAATTATAGTAGTTTATGATAGTAGTTAAAAACCAACTTCACCCAAGATAATTGGTGTTAAGTTGGCACATGCTAATGTCAAAAATTTTTAATATCACTGTGGGCCGAGATATGGCTCAAATAATGTGACATAAGTTTTACACAAATATGATCCATCAATTGAAAAACAAAATATATCACAATACACCAAATTTTATTTTACAAAAAAAATATTTCCAGCATTACTTAAATACTGAACTGACTTTATTTTAAAATTCCATCAAACACCTTCATTTGATAATATAAATTAAAAATTGTGTTAAAAGCTGAAAATTTATTGTAGAAAATTCAAAACGTGGCAGCCAGAATGGCATGTGTACCTTACGCCTCTTGAGAAAAATTCTTATGACAGACAGACAGAATGATTTATACATACATTTTTAATGAATAGATGAAGAGACCTAGATCATTAAACATCATTCCTGATCATTGTATAATAAATATGTTTTCTGTAAATAAGAATAATGCAATACATTTAATAACATACATATTTCAACAGATATTTATAATCTTCTTTATTAAATGGATTTAATGAAGGATCTTCATACATACATTCCAACAACAATATTTGGCTCAACTTGATCATTCCACTCACGTTCACAATCTATGATTTTTTTTAAAGAATCATTATGTCCGGCCATTTTCAAATTGTAATACTGAAGCCGTAGCTAAAAAATAGTGATTGCAACAATAATCTCTCTCATACCTAACCCCATAAAAATCAAAGAAGGCATGAAACATTTGTCGGGATCGATCCTGGAATTATTATTGTTTGTGCTAAATTGAAAACGAGAATTGTTGAGGAGCGCAATATTAGACGTCATTCAACATCTGCTCGTATTTCCCACGGACGCTAAGTGGTAAATCTGGTAATTTCAATGGTACACAATATTGATTGGCCACATCTCATCGGGCAATATTGTCTTTGATTTAATTTTCATTTTGAGTTTAAATTTTGCTTAGTTAAGTGCTCGAGTTCCTCAATTCATTTTCAGTTTTAAACAATTTAACGATTCTTCTTTTTTTAACCAGCAAACGATGCTCAGAAATATATTTATAACCCATCGTAATAATGTTTCAGTAAATATAATCATCATTCTTGGAAATAAATAGCTTAAATTACTCGAAAAAGTCCGTTTTAAAAGTTCGCACAAGCCGAAATTCGATAAAGTTACTTACTTAGTCCGAACCCGACGAATTCTAGTCTTACCCATCCTGAGCATGAATCTTAACACAACAATTGTTATCCAAATGTGACCCGAAACCGAGATTATATTTCTCATCCCAAAACAAACTGATTTGTTAGAATTTACATTCAAATATGATTTTCTCTAGGGCTGGTAATTACGATCGTAATGAGATATCCCAGTTTTTAAATTCGAGTAGCATAAAGTAGATCGACATTTAACGCACATTTTTATTTAAATAATTTATGATATCAACTGAAGATGCTTGATGAAATTTCTTCAAAAAGTTGAAACCTTGTACATTCCACATATATAAACTTTTGAAATTGTACAAAGTTTCAACAGTTCATTTTTCATTCATTCAAAATAAAAAATTCTGATCTCAAACTGAGTCTCCATTATTCAATTTTTTTGTCAAATCGTAGGAACTCATTTTTATTTAATCAATGTAATTTTTAACACTGTATTCTTTACAACAGTGCACTGCCAACTATAAGATACCAATCAAAGTAGATTCTTAACATTGACGTTTCATTTACGTACAAATAGTTAATATAATAAATAACTAATTAATCACTAATTTTTCAATACAGAAACCTTTGTTTAAAAGAAGAGTTATCCAATTCTGTGAATTTTTTAGCTTTATTTTCCTGAACACTATTAAAATGTTTATCGATTACGTTGTTAAACATTTACTATGACACAGGCAAAAAAATATTGTTTTAAATCAATCATTTCTAAATCAAATCAATTTTAGTCTTTTTTTTAAATATTTTGTTGCGAATAATAATACCACGTGTTTATATTCATGACCCAACATAATTCAAAATATTTTCCTGTGCTCGAACCCGAATCTCAAATGTGTTCCTTAGTACAGGGCCAGGCAAAGGATAAAGTCTGTTGCAGACCTTTAATGCGTAAGCTCAATATTCTGAAGATGCCAAAAGTCTCAAATTGTGTCAATAACAATAATACATTTTAATTAGCTTTTAACTAGAAGAAGTTTAATTATTTTTAATACCCTATAGATATTTCATCAAAAAGGTTGTAATATTAATTATTTACACTTTATTGCCATGTCTACCTGCATAACAAATCTTTAATATAACCAATTACCTAATAATACGTTTCATTATAAGGAATTAAGTACTATTTACCTCGTACATATTTTTTCGTCGTATTTTAAATATTATTTTCTTTATATTACTGATCAGTACTTAATAGGAAATTCAATATTGTTATTAATACTGAAAAGTTCTTCGCCGCTACAATTTTTTAAATCCTTTTTATTTATACGATATATAACAATCAAAAATATTACCGTGTTGTTCTTAGTTACAAATTGAATAATTTAATTTCGTGCATACTTAATCATTTTTTTTTTTGCTTTACATTCAGGGTCTCGAAAGAATGATGGTAATAACATTTTTTTACATTAAATAAATTTTTGTTGGTTTACATTAAATAAATTTTGATTGTCTCAAAGTCTGTAAAAACACCATTCAAAATCAAATATTATTATCAAACATTTTTTAGTCCGGTAACTCATACTCGTCTTGTGCAGATGGTAACCCTAAAATTTAAATACCAAGTTTACCAACTTGGCAAACTGACGTAAGGTAGTTTTATAAATACGAAAAATGTGTTTCTATTTTTAATGGTTATATATAATTTTAGAACGGTGTCAAATTTCTTTTTTATTATAGAAATATCGCTAGAATTTCGGCCTGTATTATATTAAAGAATTTAAAAAATGGGTAAAAAGGGTCACGCTAAACACCCCGTCAGCAAAAGTTCACCCAACGATGGCGAAACTAAACCGATACTTTCGGCTAAAAAGAAAAGGCAATTAGATCGCTTAGTTGATGAATTGTGGGCAGCAGCTATTGTACCGTTTTCAAAAATCGATAAACAATGGGAATATTATTTATCGATTTGCAAATTATTGGACGGGATCAACACTATTCAGTTTCAAATTCCGACTGTCACTCCGAAAGATCGGCATGCAGCCCTCGACGATTTCATCGCCTGGATGAAGTCGAATGGCGCAAAATTCGAAGGTAAATGAATACTTAATAATCCTGTAAATTAATGTAATATACAACACCGTCACTAATAATATGTACCCCACTATAACAAATTCCTTAGCGATTATAAGTTGAATGAAAAGCTATTATAATGTTCTCTCAAATATTCTATGTTCCTCTGCATATATATGAAAATTTAAACCATAAAATCAATCATAAACAATATAACTTCACCGTCAACCATAGTGTTCAGTTGCTATTATTTATTCAATATCTGATATATTAATACAATTCCATTTTTGAAAGCAGTTTCAATATGATTATAGAATAATACACACTTTTAAAACATTAAGAGGTAAAGGTTAGGTTCAACATAATTACAATAATATTTACTAAGCCTTCACAGTTATAGTTTTCAAAACATCTCTTAATATAATATTCACAATAATTGGTGCACAATTTTATCAAATATAAATGCCAAAAAACTTAACTTTTTAACTACTGAATTCCAGGGCACATTGATAGTTGAATATCACATGTTCTGTACCTATGGAATAGGGAGACAATTTTGCCAAGCTAATTGAGACTTCAAACAAATTTAATTTATTCAAAAACAAATGTTTTAAATCCTCAAAGACTGTTTATGTTATTAAAAAATAGTTATCTCAGAAGAACTGCCGAATACTCTATTTTTTATCTTTATTTTCAATGTTTTTAAAATGAGTGAATTTTGGATGCTCACTAAACCACATGTTGACGAAAGATATTTAACTTAAAGATAGTATATAATAATCTGATCTATCGTGCCTGAAGAGGCAAATATATATATAATATTAGGTGTAGTAAAAAGTCCTGATGTTTTTTTATAATGAAACTCAAAAGTGTTTTTTTTATTTTTATTTATAAAAAGTAATCTCCCTGTCTATCTATAACCTTCTGCTACCTATTAGACAAGTCTAAAATCCATTTAGTAAAAAACTCTACTGATTTGGAATTAAAATAGTCAGTAATAGCGATTTTCACGTCATTTTTTGTTTAAAATATTTATCCCTAAAAGTTTTTTATATTAAACGGAATAAATTGTAATATGATTGTGCTAGATCTGGTAAATAAGGTGGATGCAATAAAGTTTTTCCACCCAACTCCTGGATTTTTTCCCAGGTCATATTCGCCACATGCGGTCGTCCGCTTTCGTTTTGCAGTTTATCGTTGCGTCCATTCATCCTGCCCGGCCTCTTTCTTGTCAAAGCTGTACTTAATTTGTTTAATTGGTCACAGTATACTTGTGCCGTCATAGTTTCACCATATTTTAACACTTCATAATGAATTATTCCTTTGAAATCCCTCCAAACACAAAGTAAGAGTTTTTTTGGGTGTAAACCAGGTCGAGGGGTCGGAATTGGTTGTTGTCGACAATTTAGATATTGTTTTTTCTTCGATATATTCATATATAACACCCACTTTTAATCTCCGATAATCAGGTTTAGGAAAAATGGTCGTAAAGTGTGTTTTTTTGCAGCAATTGGCACGCGCTAAGTCGCTGTGCCTTGTTCCGATCACTCAACGCGTGTGGCGCCCAAATTCCTACTTTTCGAATTTTTCCCAGCCTTTTCAGGTACTTTTGTTTTATGGACCATTTAGTACCGACTGTATTGGACAATTCCTTTTTTGTTAGCATAGAATTTTTTTATTTCAGCTTTCAGGGCGACTTCATCCAGTGTATGAGGTCGTCCACATCGAGGGTAATTTTCAATGCTTAAATTGTCAAATTAAAATTTTGTAAACCATCTCTGACATTTTCGAACCTTTAACACGTCTCTATAAACTTCGCAAATGTCTTTAGTGGCGACGACTGGACTGTTCTGGGCGTAATATTGAAAAAGCATGCAACCGCAAAGATATTCTTATGAAGAGCAAATTTCGGTCATTCTGTTTGGGGCAAATGAACCTTTTTTTTTTCTATACGGAACGTAACTTGAGATGTCACACAACACGAAAAAAAATATTATGACATCTTATTTAACCAAAGGCCCGAAGCCGACCGATTTTAAGACACGCGTTTTAAAAAAACGTCAGGACTTTTTACTACACCTAATATAACAATATAACTGTTGAAAAACCAAGTTAAAAAAGTGTGATAATTATTTTCAGGAGTCGAAATCGCTTATTTCCCTGGATTTGATTTGGGACTTAAAGCAACTAAGCAGTTTGCTCAAGGAGAGCCAATCTTAAATGTACCAAGAAAGTTGATGCTCACCGAAGAATCTGCAAAAGAATCTATACTTGGAGACTTGGTCAGCAAAGATCGTTTGCTTCAATGCATGCCAAATGTTATCTTGGCTATGTACCTACTGCTACAAAAGTTTACTGCAAGTAAGCCGATACTGAACATACTTTGAAGGAAAATTGTCATAGAAATTGACCATTAGTGTCATGTTTAATGTAAAATGATTCACGCATATCAAATGGGGTGGCTAATACATGCAATTTGCTTACCATTAAATTATTTTTTTATGTGGCTTTTATTATGAGCTTAATCAACAATATTAGAATATGTCAAAACTATCATGATAAAGGCAAGGCAAACCATATAAGTTTACGATATCAACTGAGGGAGCTGGTTGTAATTTCAATACCAAATTTCAGTTGTTTATACTCGTGCATCTCTGTACTAAAATGCCTGAAGACTGCTGGAATACAAAATCTGGATCCTGAGTGACAAAACATGGAAATTTACTGAGCTTGATGAATTCTATTTTCATGTGAATTTTGTTTTTATTTTTATTTTTTCAAAATTGGAATACTAAGCTATTAAACATTTTCTACTGTAAAAATTAGTATTATATAATGTAACTCATATGTAATATTGTACAAATAAACTTAGCAAATGGCTCTATCTAATCTAATCTAAAGCCCGTTTCTGTTGCTTGACAGAATATTATCATTTTATTGCATCTTAATTATTTAAGTATGTGAAATAATTTTATTGATTTATCTTTTAACTATCGGTAGATGTACATATAGTGGTACTCTGGACACCTTGAATTTTATCGCATAAATAATCTTCTAAATGTATCATTTTTTTAAACGTTTTAAAGATTATTTATTAAACTTTCCAAATAAATGATGAGCGCACAGATTGTGCTGCTGTTTATCCATAATCACAACATTGATATTCATTACACATCAGGGTTGTCATAAAATTTCTCATAGAAAATACACAAAATTATGAACTTAACTGACCAATGGAACACAAATTAAAACTGAATATGAAAAATTGCACATGTCCAACATGAACAAAAATTAAAAAATTATCAGAAAATAATTGAATTCTAACAACCTAAATATGAAAATGTATGTGACTCTTTTCAATTTAAATTTACTAGTAAAAACGAATTCTTTTTCACACTACACGGTAAAAAAATAGTAATGTATTTTAGTTCTACAAAATTTATAAGATATATAGTTGATAGCTATTTCGGCTTACCTTCATCAGAACTAGTTCTAACTAAAATACATTGCTATTTTTTCACCGTGTTATAATGGAGTTCTACCAAGTAAATGCCAATTCAATGAATAAATTCTTTCTCGGTTCTGAATATGTGACAATATTCCCAAAAGATGTTGTGATCATGTGTTGGTGAAATCCAATTTAAAGCTACACATCTAAGGCATGTTTTTGTATGAGCGGTGTTTCATTCAAAGAAAATCTATTCATCTTGGGACCCTATTGGCAGCATTAAAACAAAAAAATTGCTCATTTTTCCAGAAGACAAAATGTTGGAAAACTAAATATTGGACAATCATTATTGCTATGATTTCACATACTTTTTAATGAAACTTAGGATATCTCTATGACAAATAATGCATAAAATAAAATTATCAATTTATCATTACATATTATATTATCCATGTGCTTTCTAAACAGCATTTGTATTTTTAATGCTATTTTAATCACTGAATTATTTTTATTTCCAGATACATTTTGGAAACCATACATAGATGTCCTGCCAAGTACTTATACAACTGTTCTTTATTTTTCGCCAGAAGATATGAAAACCTTAGAGGTATGATACAATTTGTAACCTCTACAACAAAAGTTGAAAGAAAAAAACAAAAAAGTTTGTAATTTTGTGCATTTCCTTTCATAGACCAATTTACTGGTGTTTTACTGCATTGGCGTAACTATGTTCACTTAGTGTGTTTATCCAATATAGTAATGGCAGTTAACTGCTTTTGTTGCTTTTTGAAAAAAACTACACCTACACATGCAAAGAATGTATGCCCTTGTGAATATTAAATTCTTTCTTGTACACTCCTGTACTCAATTTAATTCAATTCAATTCAATGATTTAATAGTAATCAGGATTAAATTTACAGGGCTCGCCGAGCTTCAAGTCATCAATTAAGTTCTGTGTGAATATTGCCAGGCAGTATGCATACTTCTACAAATTGTTTCAAAAGTCTGATGACAATGTCTCCAACACCATGAAAAATTTCTTCACATACAAGGAATACCGGTGAGTCAGTTATTACTAGGGTATAATGCAAATTTCTTGTACTTCAAATTTTTTTTTTTTTTCTCTTTTTTGAATTGAAGAACTATTCTCCGATTGTGTACAACTCAACTAGTGTTTCTAATTTCAACATTAAATAATTAATTGGTAAAGCTTCTGCTAAAATGATACATATCCTAAATAAGTGCTACAAGAATTTAACCAGAGCACACTTACGAGGTTTTCTGATTTACGATAGAGAGAATTCATATATATATACACCCAGTCGATTATAGGCGATTTTTTTTGGACGGCATCGTTACATGATGCTAGGCATGTACGTTTCATTATTGTTAAACAAAAAAAAATATGTGTATTTTTAAAACTTAATTTTATAAAGCATTCCATTTTTTTAAATACACATAAAATTGCCAAATGTTGACAAGTGTATCGAACATTATGCTAATTTATGTTTTAGGGTGTGTAAAGAAATATAATACAATTGTGTAAAATCATGAGACGTGTGTCCGCTCGTAAACTTGCTCAAACACAATGCATTTGTTAAATTCGTTGAAAAGCATTTCCTCGGCCATAAATTTTACCATTTTGAATTATGTCAAATAAATGCGAGCCGAAGATAAAGATATATTACTCTTGAAGTAAAAAGCATTTAAAAATATAATAATTTATACTTGCATGAGTATTTAAAAAAGACAGTTTTAAGATTACATTTCGCAACCGAGAGTGACAGCAGCGAATAATTCATATACGTGTATATATGATAAAATCATAAAATATATTTTTTTTTTGCACGAATTTTAATGAGCAAATTTTGGTTTTTCATAGGTTTCTAGTACTTTTTTACGCGATTTTTTTTATGCGCCGTTTTCTGGAACCAATGTATCGCGTAAAAAAATGTCTGGGTGTATATATATATATGTTATCAATAGTTCTGCTGAGATAGGAAGTAAAGTGATAATATGAATCATGGCTGAAGACCATTTGAAAAAAATAGTAGAACTAGTGGACTATTCAAATAACTTCTTTCTCTAATATCAAACTTTTAATGTTATTTCAAAATACAGAAACAACATAATATTCATATATCAAGCCCATAATCATATTTAATTTACTGGTTGTTAAAACTATTATCTTTATTATTTATATATAAATAATAAAGATAATTATAATTAATTATACGTATTTTGCTGATAAAATGAGCATAATAAAATATGATTTGGACGAAAAAAACCCTGACTTCCTGACGTTCCATAAATTTTAAATAAATATTTTAAGTAATAACAACACATTCTTAGTACTATTTCCACAATATATTTTATGATCAGGACCGGTTTTCTCATCGTAAGCTTCAGTTTCCACCAATAAATGACAGTTAACATAAATACTTACCGAATCGAAGAATTACTTTCTCCCAAAATCATAATCATTTGATTAATTCATTATAATAATCTCTTATATGCCACAAATAAGAAAAAACCACAATTTTTCATTTATTATACTTTTAAATAAATATAACATTCAGGCATTCAGACAGACAGAATCTTAAAAATATATTTTTACATACAATGTTAACAATTGTTCATTTATCATAAAACTAATTGTTAGTGTTTTTATTCTTTGATTGAAAATATTGCACATATGAAAAAGTAAATCACATTTTACATTCAAAAATACGTTACTACTTTAATAAATACCAACACACAGACTATACAGGTTATGTTCATATAAAATACATTTTATTTATATGTTTCATTAATCTTATAATAAACTCTTTCATTCTTTCAAGACAAATATCCATCTTGAGGTATACGAATTCTATTGTGGAGGTGTACACACAAAAACACAATAACTCAAATCAATTTGACACACCAAATTTTCAGTCAAATGTTACAATAGCTATTGCATGGATATTTATTCTATGCATACAAGTTTTAATTCATAAATCATCATTTTTACAATATTTTGAATGTGATTGACGAGTAATCACTTTGTTAGCTGATAATTTCACAAGTACCGATTCATAAACAGTAGCATTGCCTATGAATATATAATATGTTCTTTATTCATTTAGTTTATTTAAATTATTTGGGAAAATTAGTTTTCTATTTATTATATTTTTGCATATACCCAAATCAAAGGTGGCAGTCTTCAAAATCAAGGATTTAATACACTGATAATACAATAAGTCATTAAAACTATTCTAGTATCAATTAAAGTTCATGTTCCTTTTGAAAAATCCTTTATAAAAAGCGCTTTCATTTAGTTTGAAATGCACAAATCAAACTCAATATAATAATAACTGAATTTCTAGAGAATTTTTTACAAAACATGAGCCAGAGATGTAACATTTTTATAATATAGATATAGCCCATTAGCTAAATAATAAAACTGCGGAACTACTGAATTATTTTTTTCTATGTATATATTAGATTTTCTCTCTACTATACTCTTTTTCAACATGAATTAATCTGTCATGTTTGATCGGTTATAAAAGGGAAAAGAAATTTCACTTTAAAATGACACTTCGGAGCATTTTGCTTCTTTCTTGAATTCTACTATTTATTGTACACTAACTGTTGAATCATTTTGCCACCTTTAAGCTTAATGTGTTTTAAGACTATAGTATGTAGAATAAAATACAAATGAATCCTTTTCTCATTTGATTACCACAGTTTTAAATATAACAATTGAGTATTTCCTCATCATGAGTTTTGATGATTGGCAACATTATTTAAAACGGTTGCTGTCAATTTTTTTCTTATTGATTACTTCTTTTTTGACAAATTACATTATTGAAATGGCTTTCTCGTCGTATCCCATAAATAATCTTGGTTATCTCTTTGCGACTGGGAATCAATTGTACTGAGCTTACGGTTTTTATAAACTGTCTCCGCACTTAAGAGAATCGGACTTATACTTCTGGAACTGCTATTATGTTTGCTCCCTTTTCTGCTTCCGTCCAAAATTGGAGATCTAACTCTTCCACTGTTAAAACTGTCGTCATATCTCAATAAATTTCTTCTTCTTTGGCGTATTTTACATGTGACGAATATTGCCAGGAATACAATCATAGAAGAGCCAACAATTCCACAGCTGACTATAATTGCTGACTTTACCCCCACGGGTAATTTGCTGTAAAATCCTGGTTCAGTGTCTTCGTCTTCGTAGGATTCGTTTTCTTCTATTTCATCGTCGTACTTTTGATTGCTCGCCTGAGGGATGTGATTGTCGATCTGCTCCACTCTCTGAATGTCGTCCAGAACTATAAGACCATCTCCGTCCATATCTTGATCTATTCGAATCGGTGGCTGGTGGTTGTCAGGCTTCACTTCAATTGATCCTGCAACGAAAAACCAATCAAAATTAAAAGGTCTTTGAACACCAATGCAAAACAAATATAATGTAAGTACCTGCACAAAAAGTAGGTAAATTAAAAGTTGAATTTACTTCATGTTAAACCTAACAAAGAATTGAAAATGTCTCATTCCCCATATTATTTTGCGTGTCTACAGAGTTGGCCTTGGTCGACATCAAGTCATTATATCCTTGATTGAATTGGCATTCACTTGGTAGAACTCCATTATAACACGGTTTTTATAAAACCCACTTTTTGTGATACTACAATTCACGCAAAGTTTCTCCACTCATGGAATCATAAACTCTCAGCTTACAACTCCATGATACACAGATTAGTAACTGTACCTATGAGTCAGGCAGATTACATAAACTACTACTATAAAATGCATAGCCCTCAATAATGGTTATGAGACAGCGACGATAAATAATTTAGTATATAAAAAAACAACTAAATCTGGTTAGAAACCTCATTTACCCGAACAAAATTCAGGATAACCGCTTCTTTAAATCAATCAATTACCTAGGTAGCATTAGTGAAAAAATTCATCAGGAAATTAAAAATTCAGTAAACGTAGCTTTCAAGGTAAACAACAATTTAGGCAGACATCTTAAAAATAGTAATGATAAAATTAATAAACTTGACAGATGCGGTATTTATAAAATGTCCTGTGGCTCATGTTTGTCCGTTTGTATTGGACAGACAGGTAGAAGTATATCCACTCGAGCTAAGGAACATGTAAGATCATTCAATAGTAAAAAAAACAGATTCACAATTTGCATCTTTGTAGTAAGGGTCGCAGGATGACGGCCTTGGAACAGCTGGAGATCAATAGATATCGACTATCACAAAGGATTCTTAACGAACAAACTAAAATTATGTCCGTCACCATTATTGACTCCTCTGACTGATGTGTCTTTGTTTCTGTAATGGACCATTTCCGTGCCATATGTAAATTTATTGATATAACTGCCTTTTTAGTTTCATTTATAATTGTTTAGTTTTATTGCGAACAGGAAACAAGCTAGGTTGTTAAAACAGGAGAGAAGATGCATTGTGTACCTTTTCTACACAGCTATATATAGATAAGCAAATGTTAGTGTAAGCACAGTTCTGACGATGGCATGAGCTGAAATAGCTATCAAATATATTTTAAAAATAATTTTTTAGGACTAAAATACATTGTTATTTTTTTCACCGTGTCAGTATATCCTATCAATGGACTACAGCAATCATCTCTGCTTGCTCAGTGTTCATCTCACGGCAGACAAACAGTGCGTGATTAGTGTCTTCATTGTTATTTCCACAAGTTTAATCTGGGTTTTAAACCAACTTGTCCAACCACAATATTTTACCATTAAACTGTTCATGACTGATTATAAACCAACATGAACAGTGAGTGCTATAGTCAATATTGTAAGTTAACTATAGAGATATTTTTAGAAGTCCAAAATATTGGATATATATATTTATATTATATAATAAAAATTGCTGGATACAATAATGATTAGTAATGTACAAAGCAAGCTTAAAACTATATAATATTACTTCTGTTTGTAAATTAAAGACACATTTTTACCAGCATATGGTTCTTGCGGATGGTAAATATTATGTTCCCGACGTGGGCTGTTCCAATCCTGTACAACCTTAGCTTTGATTACTTCTTCTGTCTTGATATATGTTGGAATACTCGAATAAATCTGAGAAACTTGCTTGTGGCTGTTCTGAAAGCCAAGATCACTTCTTGATTCGCGGTAAATTTCATCTGTGGGCTTGACGTTTATTACTGATGTGAAATAACTCGAGCCATCGGAATCTTTTTTCACATCCTTCGGATCAAACACCTTAGGATGACCGACAAACTCTGAGAATTTGTCAAAGAGTGTCACTATACCCAAGTTGTCTTCTCCGGACTTGGTGAGATCGACAAACATCGGAGGAGGACTGGCAGACCCAGGTTTTCCATCTGTATTCTTAGCTGTTGGTATCTCTCGTGTATTGCCGTCTAGTAAAGCATTCAAAGGATATATCTCCCTGGATATAGGTTCAATTAGAGACTTCGCAAGGAATGGTTCAGCTGGATTCGGTTCTCGTGATGTGTTGTGGAATATGTCAGCTAAATGTACTTGGCTTGAGCCTCGTTCTCGGTGGTCAACGAGTTCCTTCAATGTCATATTGCGTTCTGCTAATATTTTTGTCAATTTTTCCCCACCTGAAATTTTAATGATATAAATATGCATATTACAATATTACATTTTTCTCAATATGCTGCATTTCTACATATCTCTATTGTTTATATATAACTACCAAATATCCGGCAAGTCTTGCAATTTATTATCAATACTATATGCAGTTATAACAATATATTTATTCTATTTAAAACAATCACAAATAGTCAAGAGAAAATTTTCTTACATTTTATTTGTCATTGGCCTGTTTTATCAATAAATCTTTTATCAAAACTGTATGCATTTTCTGAAATAATTCGAATCTAATTTGAATTGTCGAAACTTTGTACGATTCCGCATTTTTCTTTACTTAATGAACCGCGTTTCGCCTTTCGTCTTCGTCAAGCATTCTATCTTACGGATGCAACAGAACCGACATCCAATAAACTGTTTGCATCGGTTATATACAAGAAGAAATGCTGTAAAATACTTTCTTCAAAGACTCATTATAATCAAATAAATAATTTTGAAAGTTATTTCAGATTTATATTTAGATCTAAATCTTTTGGTTTATATTTTTCAATTATTGTTATCAATTTCTCTAGTATAATCCTCTGTTTCATTCATGTGATAGAATGCCTGAAGATACCGAAAGGTGAAACTCGGATCATAAGTGACAATTAGAATTTTACAAAGTTGAATATTGAAATTTCGTCAAATATTTTCAGTTGATATCGTAAATTTGAGTCAAGTTTGAATTATCTCTTATGACAGTTTTCTAGCAAATTAATGGTTCATTTACCTTTTCCATCTGTAAGCACCTCCAATATCTCTTCTTTGGCGCTGACACCTCTGCTTGGCTTAATTGTTGGCCTGTGTGTTGTACTTGTAGTGGTGCTAGTGGTCGTAGTTGTCCTTGCCACCATTCTGTATGTGGTAGATGATACCGTCTCCGCAGGTGGTATTTTTGCTGTGGTTTGCTCTTCTGCTTTGACCTTAGTAACTAATTTAGTTGCTGATACCATATCTGATATACCAAAGAGATCTTTTATACTTATTGGAAAAGCCTTGCTGGGAATTACAGGAGTTTTTGCTTTTTCGTTTTGTTTTGTTATTCTGTTTTCAGTATTATTGAACCTTGATCTAGTTGGCTTTTCTACTTGTCCTCTTTGCCTCAGATCAGGATTTAACATTCTTTTTGGAATAGGTTTAACTGACGGCATACGAAGTCTTGGCTTTAAAGATAATCTATTTCTGGTTTCTCCAATGTTCTTCTTTGTTTTGACCGTGGTTGTCTGAGGTGTTTCCGCTGTTGTTATCTGAATTGCTTCTGTAGTATCAATTAAATTCTTTTCATCGGAAGGTAGTTCTGTAGTTTCAATGACGACTTCTTCTTCAATCCTTCTCTTGATTAAATTATCACTCTGTGACTTTCTTGGATGCGTCGGTATGAATGAATTCTTTTCTGTAGTCCCTTCTTTATTAATTTGCTCCAATTCCTTTCTTGTACTCTGAGGTTTTTGTCTTCTGAGCATAGAAACAGGCAATCTCCTTTTTGGTACTTCTTCTTTTTCTATTTTATGGTTATCCATGCCAGATTTCTCTGCTTTGGTCACCTGTTTGTTTGAAACTGGAAGTCGACGTCTTGGTTTTTTTTCATTGTTTACATCATCCACCGCTTTGTATGTGTTTACATTTTCTCCAATCCTAACTTTATCAGTATCTATGTCGTCTTCGGAATCATCATCTGCTTGCACATTTCTTGATGGTATAAAGTCACCACTGTCATAAGCAGGTGTAGTAGTTTTCAGTACTGATAGAGCGTACTGTTTACCGGTCAGCAAATCTGCTAGAGACAAGTTTCTTTGCTGCAAAACTTCACTTAAACTTAAACCCCCTGATTGTTTCAAAAGAGCCTTTAAGTCCGACGAACCTCCCATCATTGCTTGTTCCTCAGTATCCTGAAATGTTTAAATCAAATATTTTATTTAGTATTGTTATATTTTTTTGTGCAACTTAAATGTTATCCATCAATTATGTTTCATTAATTTATAAACTATCAGTAAAGAAGTTTTAACATTGAACTGAACAAGCATAGAAAGAGTTGAAAATACAACACTTTCATTACCAATTACTTTGATTTTGTGGAAATATTGGTGGAAATGAATTCAAAAGCAGTAAACCAACTGTTGTATTTTAAACACTATTTATTATGACGCATTCACATACTATCTGTCCAAAGCATTTGGTTGAAAAACTATGAATCAAACGTTTTTATGCTGTGTTTTTACTTGACCATTGACAAACATATTAAATATTGATACCTGTTTTTTGGCTTGGGAATACGGTCTCCTGTAGGACTTGTCGCTCTTAACTACCGTACTATCTTTCTCTGTATCATTAGACTCTGGTTTTTCGTCATTTCCGGGACTTGTGAACTGGCCACCATCACCACTCGGCGATTGCTCTGCGGGTGCTGTCGCTTCAGCACCACCACTGGAATCCCCGTCTTTTACATCTTCTTTGTCTCCACCGCTCGGTTGGCGATTTCTTAAACCGTGATTGATCTCTTCGCTAAACGGGGCTACTTTATAGTCGTTGGGTAAAACTGTTATTTTTGCTCCAGCTTTTGTATCCACTTGGAGATTACTGTTGACTTTGAAACTTTGATCTCCATTGGCAGAAGGTCCAGTGCCCAAATCCGGCATGTAAGGCCTCTGTCTTCGCTTCTGGCCCCTTCTTCGGTGAGGTCTTTCGTTTTCACTTATTGCCTCTCCTCTCCAGTGTTGTTCGTCGCCTTCTACTTTTTGTGGCTTTCTTTGTCTGGTTCTTTCATTTTCCGGTCCATCGTAAGCCACTTGGATTCCTCCTTCGATATTAAAACGAACTCCATCCTGAGATTTTCCACTTGGCCCTGATGGTGCAACTCCTCCGTCGACAGCACTCGGCGGCGGTGTATGCGGCCGTCTTTTTCGTTTACGGCCGGGTCTCCTTCTTCTCGGAGGATCGGGTTGTTCTTCTGGTTTCCAGGAATCAGATATTTCTGGAGTTTGAGGAATGGAGTCGTCCGGTGACGCACCAACAGCTCTCCAAGCCTATAAACAACGGATTATCTTAGTTATCCTGTATTTTTCTGTTCTGAACACAAATACTATTACAAAAGTGTCCCAAATTTTTTTTTTTAAAAGCACTTTACAGACACACATTTTGTCAATTAAAACTCATTCGTTGACTCTTGGCAATCTTTGACCGTACGTGTACGGTCAGAACGTACCATATTATAATGACCATAATATTTTTCAAATTGTAAAAAAACTCAGGCCACGATATATTATGTATATTTTTAGCGAGGCTCTGAAGTCGTTAAAAAACACGACTCCGAGTAGAAAGCTAAATTTTCATATCAGATGTTTTCCTGCCTTTTTTTTTATATATGTGCATTAAATTAAAGATAGGTCAATTCAATATTAACGTTTACTGTTCGTTACTAAATATGAAAGACTGCCGCGTGTTCCGAACACATTTATTTCACAATCTTTCTTATCGATAATCATTTACGTGATTGCAAACTTAAGGGTAATCCTTTACAGACCACAATAATCCTTCAATACTATCATACAATAATACATTTTTCTAATATCGCGTCAAATATTTATCCCCTGTTTTTTAATTTACCGGTTGTCTATCGGTATTCACAAACATAAGTACCAATCTCGTAATAAATAGATTGCGCACATAACTTATGTGCATTATATCCATACTTGGTGATGATAAAATTTCTCCTTGTTATACGATGAAAACCGGCCGCTGACTGGTATCGACTTGTTCTAATATTACACCAGTGGTAGTCAGCAATGGCCCAAATACATTTATATCATACACCTAGAAACCCTTCAATTAATATCCCTCAACTCCACAAATGACCGCTAGTACAGCGATTAACCCATTCACTACATATACTGTTTCGCTAACATTGACGTAATTATAGACGAAATTAATAACCCTTGAAAAAATGTTCTAATTTTAACATTCGCTGTAAGTGAAAGTTTACCGCTAAATAGTCAGGTCTAACGATTCGTGTGAAATGCATCTGGAAGAAAAAATTCGATATAATAAATATTCAGTAATTTTAAACGATACTGCTGATGTCTTAAAACGAAAATTCGATTGAACGCGAGAATATTACTCACGCTCTTGCTCGTTTTAACGCACACGAACCTTCTAATCGCGTGCCAGAATTTTTTTTTATATATAAAATATACTCAAGAAAACTATTTAAAGATAGTCGTACGGCAACATATAGGTGTAAATTGTACAGTGTTATTGTGAACTATTGAATAAGTCACTAATAACTTATTTATTAAAACGTGTCGGTTTTCTTCGTGTATGTTATTAAATGGATATACCGGACGTATTTATGTCTAATACAAAACATTGGTCAGTTTTCTTGAAAAGCAAACTATTGTGACAGTGTTTTAGTTATTGATCAGCATCCATTTAGAAACCAAATGCCTTCGAATCGGGAGCGGAAATGATTTTACAAACGTTTTCATTTCTAAAATATCTTCGATAAAAAGTTTACAAATCGGTGTGATATATCTGTCACCCACGCCGTTCTCGTGTTACGGACTGGTTTACGTTGCGAAAGCTGAGATCGACGGCCGTAAAACCAGTTGTCTATATTTTTTGCTGCCCCAGCGCGCCTGTACCCCAACCAGTTAACAACCGTGATCTTGAACAATTATACATATTGTTTATTTCCATCATATTTTATATTATTAAAATCCCTAGCCACTTTTAATTTTTTTAATCAACCATCTTCTTTCAAACAAGAACTCATTAATAATAAATTATTTAAGCATTTAAACAATTTATTAGTAATAAAACTTAGAAATCTAATATCAATTATGAATCGTTCAAATTCCATATACTTTCAAAAGTGTTGTTGTTAACGACCCAAGTTTCACATGTCAGTATCTTCGGGTATTCTAGTACGCTAATGCGCTCGAACTGACAGTTCGTTAAACTTATCTAGTGCCTCCGCCGCGCGAGCCGCGTTCGGTAATGTTTTGTACCTGCCGCACGATGCGCGGTCTTCAATATTTCACCGCTTCTCATTCTTTTATATTGATCTTTTATATTGAAGCTTCACTTACTCCAAATGTAAAAATTAAAGCATTTTTCGAAGGTTATTTTATGCGCCAATTTTTGCGAAAAAGTATGGGCAGTGAATTAGTTAAACGGTTTGAATTTGATGCTAAAATCAGGACTATGAAGTCGTGAAAAACAAACACAATTCCGACATCGACTCAATACACGAATCCCACGAAAAAGGTAAGGAAAAGGGAAAAGTTAGATTTTTTCCTATCTTTACTATTTATGAGCACTAAATCAAACATTAACCAACCAATCCGGCGATTATACATTGAGATATTTTTCTAAATCGTCTAATCGAAAAAGTAGTCGGAATCCCCCATTTTTACGACTCCGACTCCGAAATTGACCAAAAGTACTACTCCAAGACTCCGACTTCACAGACCTGACTAAAATTCTACTAAGAAGCTACAAGTCAATATCCTAAATAATACCATATTAACACGGTGAAAAACCTGACTTGACCTTGTGACCTTGAAAGCTACGTTTAACCTTTGTAGTAAGGGTCGAAGAATGACGGCTTTGGAACAGCTGGAGATCAATAGACACCAATTATCACAAAGGATTCTTAACGATCAAACTAACATAATAATATCGCCACTTGTCAAGCCGTTGCACAAAGGGGTGGTCTAATTTGCTGCCTGAAGGACCACTTCCGTCCCACACATAATCTTATTGTCATAGACACCTATTGTTTCATTTAGAATTTTGAAAATTTAGTGTCATTGTGTTTAAATAACAAGCTAAGCCGTTGGTAAAGGAGAGAGGAGATGTTGTGTACCTTTTCTGCACAGCTATATATAGATAAGCAAATGTTAGTTTAAGCATAGTTCTGACGATGGCGTGAGCCGAAATAGCTATCAACTATATTTGTTAAAAATAATTTTGTAGAACTAAAATACATTGCTATTTTTTCACCGTGTTATAATGGAGTTCCACCAAGTGAATGCCAATTCAATCAATAATACCATATTGCTAATAAACAAAATGAAATCTACCTTTAAGTATCATGTTGTTAATCAAAGCAAGGACAAAAAAATGTTTATAGTTCATTTTATTTGATGCTTTAAAAATATTAATGTGAAACTGTAAACGATGACATAATTAAAAAATATTAAAAAAAAGAAGCATTGAGAACTTAATTCTGCAACACTTACTAATTCCAAACTATTATCAAAGATTAGTCTTGCGAACATTCTTGTGTATTATGCAAACGCGTTATACAATAAAACTACATATAAAAGCAACCCCACTTCAATAATTATCAGTAATACAAGAAAATAATATTCCAGCAACCGATCGTGAATTGAAAATTATAACGTCGCATTGAAAAGCATTGCATAAAGGCCAGGCTACATTTGAGCAGCTTGTGTGTGCGTAATTTGGGTTTTTTTTTTTTTTTGCATACTTATTGATGTAGCGTTAAATTTTATGACCGAGTTATTTAAGTCTCCTCCAACTCTTACGTATTAATTTATTTATTGTACTATTTTTCTCTCATTGTCGACTTACATTAGTCGCTGCAGAGGTGAGCAATCCAAAGTTAATCCGGTTCACGTGGACACAACACATTTTAGTTATATTTATACGCCCACATATTATAATCACACACGCATACTTAGGTATACAAACGCACACATAGATACACATATGTACACACAATTTATAAGAAAGTTAACTAAAGAAAGTTATTTTCAGATATCAAGGTCATGATGTATCTTGAATTGTTAAAGTTTTTAATAACGAATCTATAGGATTTATGATATCGATTGAAGGTGCTTGATGGAATTTCAATATCAAATTTGATTTGTCCGTCCTGTTGTATCCGTGTGATAGAATGCCTGAAGATGCAGAAAGGCGAAAACCTGGTCGTTAGTGACAAAACATGTGCAACCGTACAAAGTTTCAAAAATATTAATTTGAATCTATAGCAGTCTTCGAGCAGTAATTTTTAATTATTGTTTATTAAAGTTTTAAAAACTTTTTTTTAACATTTCATTATTGACAAATTAAATAATAATATGAATAAGCATATGTGACAAGCTCGATTAAATCGGCAGGTTACGATGTAAAATATTTCTTCCCTACATTTTGTCGTTTACTGCTAATCAGTAATACCTCGATACAACGGATAAACATATGCAAATTGGTGTATATAAAACATCTGTACTGTCGTATGATATTTTACGGTACAATGTATTCATAAAAAATCAACTCCACATCTATGGATAAAAATTGTGGGCACTTTATCATGTATAAATGCGATGGGTTTTGCACATGTCAAATGATCGGCCGACACGCGTTATAAAAGTTCTCGCACTAACCACGCGTTGTTTCGGAGCATTTCGGAGGATTTCAACACACAGAATAAGACGTACAGTAAAACGTAGGAAGCATTTTGATTGATATTACGATCGTTTCGTAATATTTTCTCTTCCTGGTTATTGAAGCGGATAATAGAATCAAAAATGGATAATAGATATGAAATTAGTTTTTCCATGAGAAAAAGGCGAAAAGAACTTCATTGTTTTATTTGCATTGCGCGATTGTATTCCCGTACCGCTAACAAATATTGCGTGCATTTTTATCGAATATCCGCTATTACGAAAAACGTTTGCAATCGCACTTAAAACATTAAAACAAAGCATTTATATATTTACTTGAATATTTCTTTATCAATCTCGCATAATTTATTCAACAAATTTCATTCAATAGTGTTGATGTTTTAGCACAAAAGTTAACTCTTACGCGAAAGTACTGTGTTACAGTAAGAACAATACTGTTTGTTACTCATTTATTTTGTTAATTATCTATCAACACACTGCAATCAACTTTCTCAACAGTTGAGACGTTAGCTGTATTGCCTCGTGGTTCTGATGGCTTTAATATAATCATACTGTGAACCTTTACTGTGATTTAACCCTTTTTCTGCTGAGACACATAAAAAATAACACAAAATATTATATTTCAAAAATCATTTAGTACTGTTCGAAACTCGAAAGTCTTAATTAACCCTGTTAGCTCAACTATTAAAACATTTCAACCAGCCTTCTCAACAATTGAGGCGTCAACAGTTGGAAAGTCAAAGCAAATCCCTCTAACTATTTTATTTCTTTAACACTGTTTGAGAAACACTGATCTTGAATATCGCTATATATCTAAAAGTACGACTGGATGTTTTCGATTTTTTTTCTATTCGTTTCGTAGTGAAGAGTAGCCATATTTAAAAATAAATTTTACTTGGGCCGCATATATATCATAATAAAATAAAACATAAATAATTCATTATATACAAATGTTTATTGGAAAATATGTATGAATTTGGATTTTGAGCCGAATTCTCATTTAAATATAAGGAGTATACTGACCAAATTCAGATAATATTAGTTGACCGTATGTGACCCACGGGTCACATGTTGAGAACGACTGGTTAAGAATTCAGTCTTACTTTACACATCTACTTTTATTATATTTTTGATCATTTAATGTGTTAACTGTCACTTCTTGTCCTGTCAAAACTAATGTAAGAGTATTTTTTTCCAAAATTTAATAATTTTTTGATCAGGAACGGTTTCGTTTATTTTGAGCATTATCAGCTAATCTTTCAGTTGATTAGTCTTTATCGGATCAATTGATAATGCTCGCGATGAGCGAAATCGGTCATGATCTGAAAAACATATAATTTAGATTTTGTTTTCATTGTTCAAATAGATTTTTTTATTTTTCATTATTTTGTCAAACATCCACATGCGCTTATAAAATGTACCAAAATACGTGAAAATCGGTTTAAGTATCCCAAACAGAGTCACTTTCGTTCTCCGTGGTTAATTTAATCCGGTAATAAACGTACCAGATCGCTTAATGCCGCAATCTCTAAACCGGATCAGGTTTTTTCGGCTGCAATTATTAGTGACCAATCGTGACAATTCAACTGCGAATATGTATGAAATCGCCAATGATTGTTTTAAATTTCGAATCGGGGGCGTTAACGTATATCTGCAAAATAGGATAATACAATTTGATTTTGGAACACGTATAAAATGGAGCGAACTCAAAATTTGTATTTTTCGAATATACGCCAAACGATAAAATTTTATTTAGCCTCTTTATAACATTATAAATTAATCTTCCGTTATGTCTCTTACACGTAACAGTATACTAAACGATATGTCGTCCGAGACCAAATTGTTATTTATATGTCATAAAACAGCAGCGTTAATCGCAATCAAATAATTGCCAGGCAATATTTTTTAATATTACTATGTGCGTATCAAATATAAGCGTATGATTAGATAGTTTGCAAGGCATGGTAAAAAAATATTACTCTAGATAACTATGCTTTCCCTCGCTAAAAAGTGAGTATATGCTTACGATTAGTTATTAATTTTCTATGTATCGATATAAATTTACAACGGTGTCTACTGATAATGGCAATTAAGATTTACCTCCACTACTGTTAGATGTTTACTATATACAGTGCGGTTGTTAGTCACGGCTTAATTTGAGTAAGTATTGATTAAAAAACAATGACGATTCAAATATTCTACATCAGGGGCTCTCAACGCTATGCCCGCGAGAAAATGTGCGCCGTCGAAGGTATTTTCGTGACCTATGTACGAGGTATTAAATAACGAAAAAATCCTGTTTCGGTTGCGCATTTTACATTTTATTTGTGTGATTCCGATTGTAAACAATCTATTCAAACCGCTTACTTTGTGTCGATTCTATTGCATCCATGTGATAGAATGCCTGAAGATGCCGAAAAGTGAACCCCTTGTTGTAAATGACAAAACATGTGGAGATGTGCAAATATACTGAAATTACATCAAGCACCCTCAGTCGGTATCGTAAATTAAGTAATGAATGTAACATAAAACTATTTAGGGAACAATGGTAAAATAAACATGTAAATCGTATGAACTATGTATTTATTTGTAATATTTGAATCTTGTGATTCAATAATTCGGCTTGGCTCGTCACCGCAGTTAGATTAAGAAACCCTGTTCTACTTGGTCACAATATTTTATTTACTGAAAACTGCTAACCAAAAGGTTTTGGGCATACTCTTCACCGCGATTTTTTTTAATGTTATATTTCTAAGTAGACCAATACTACTTACAAAAATTGGTTATTATAATATAAAAGTTCTAACCCACTTTGTATAGTTTATAAATGTTTAATGTTTTTTTGCGCATATTATTTCCAGTTTCCGTCAAAAAGCATCTAAAATATTTATAAGATCAGGACCGGTTTCGCTCATTGCAAGCATTATTACTTTAATCTTTAATATATGCTCTGAAATCCTTATTCTAGGTATTAAATAAACTGATTACCTAATTACTATGTTTGACTAATTCTTATCTGCGAGTTGCCCTCGACTTACGTACCTGATTGATACCAGAAAATGTGTACGAATTTTTAATGTACCCAAGTAGAGGAACGCAAAAGAACGTTATTAAGTTTATTTTAAAGTGTGTGTGTACTTAAATATATGAACTTCTTAAGGTGTAAGTTGGTGCTAAGGCGAAGTGAAAGTGGGTCGTTTTTGGAAAGGTTTTTCATGCTTACCTGAATAAATAAATAAATAAGTGTGTGTTCATTTCATTGAAGTAATTTTGGCTAATCGTAATTGATTTCTACAGTTTAATATTATGCGGCAAACCTTAAAATCGCCATGTAAATCACGCGACACTAAAATAATCGTATTAAAAAATATATATACATTTATAAACTTTAATATACATAACTTGTGGGCCACTCTATACTTCATACAATGTACCGGGTGATCCATGGTTCACAGCTGTCAAATTATATGTACATTAAAGTTATATGGGTACAATCTAAAAGCCTTGGGCAATTACTTACCTAAACAATAGTTGCTCATTATAACATAAACGATATCTCTATTCATTATTTTGAAGATCTCGCTAGCTACTTTCTCGTATGTGTTCATCTCGCGAATTTTAACCTTTCAACAAAAGATGAGCGATGATTTCAAAATAAGAAGGCATGAATAATTAATTCAGCTGCTTATTAAATTACATTAAATCATGGAATTTTTACAGAGGATTTTGATAGTTTATTGAGGTTTGTAAACATTTCACATACTAAATAGAGTTCTGCTACCCATTAAAAAAATTGCATAATATAGATTTAACGTTTCAGATAATCTCTGTGAAAAAAGCACAGAATAAACATCAATATATTATTTCTCTGACATAAAATGAACATTTTTCTTATTGCATTAAATTTGTATTTTCTAACAATATACTTGTGGTTTTTTGGAATTGCAGCAACAAATTGCCACGATTAAAAGTGACATTGAGGTTTTATCACAGTTAATAATCAAATATACAAATCACGAACCAATAGAAGTAGCTCTAATATATGATTTCAACTGAAAGTGCAAGATGGGATTTCAATATCAAATTTTAATCGTTGAAATTCTGCACAGTTCCACATGTTTTGTCACTAAGGACCCAGGTTTCGCAGAACTGCCAGATGTTGCATCCGTGTGATAGAAAGCCCACAGATGCCGAAAGACAAATTCCGGATTGTTAATAACCAAACATGTGAAATCGTACGAAGTGTCAACAATTCAAATTATACATAACACTATTAATTAAATAAAAACCTCACGAACCATTTTTTTCTGTTATTTGATTCGAACCGTTTTCTTAAATAGTTAACAAATTATCTTTACATTTTTTTATAATTGGCAATTTCTATAATAAGTTCTATTTTATACATTAGGTGGCAGTGCCACATAGTTATTAAATATCGCTCAAAATTCACACACTCATCTCCACAAAAGTGGTGTTGTGATATGAGTTACTGGTAGAGATTAAAGTATATTAATTGAAATATGTACTGTGTAATGTAATATATATACATTTTTTATAAATTTTTAATCTTGCTCTGCCTACATATTGTGTTTAATAAATTTTCGATTTATCTAAACATTTCAAATAAACAATATATTAATACATTCGACGACAGTTGTGTTCGGATATGGGTGATTTATTATCGCAACCGTTATTGTAATAATTATTTTTTCATCTCTCACAGTTCGCGAATTACTCTACATATTCTCATAATATTATTATATGGAAGCTCGAAAGTGTCGATTACTCACTGTAGTATAAATCTTTCCCATCAATAAAAAATCGGCGGGCGTCGTTTAAACATTAAAAACACGTACAAAAGCATTTATAATCATGAAGGTCAGTGTTCACACATATTTGAACTTGGAAACTACCAACCGGAGAAAGTGTGCGGCCGAAAGCGAGATTCGGCAGATTGCATTCTCCAATTCGCATGCGTTCGCGAACATGCATACGCGTTCGGATTTATATATTTTTAATTTATTTTATGGCGATTGTTGTTTATTATCGCATTCAAAATTTTGGGAAAGCCATTGCGACGGACGACAACGTACTTTTACGTACGTACGTAGTTTTCGCGTAAATTTCGCGTGTTTTAAAAAAATATATTTTTGTTTGCTACCACACCGATCGAATAATAAATGAATGTTCCACAAAATTTATCTTGTATTTTTAGGCATTGTTAAACAAAAGTTCTCTTCTATAAGTGTTAACAAAAGAACTAATGTTTATTCAAACATATTCGCTCTAAATGTTGTGCAGATTGGTGTTGTGAAAACTTGTGGAGTATTTCAACAGCTAGTTTTTGATCACTAACTCAACCACTTTTTTGATAATTATTGACCCATAGAAGCCGGGAAATCAAAGTTATTCATTATCTAATTTGTGATATCTGCCAAAATTTCTATATCGAATTTGAATTGTTTAAATTTTGTACAATTAGACATGTTTTGTTACTAACGACCCAGGCTTGAAAGTTATTTCGGATTTATATTTAGATCTTAACTTTACGGTATGTTTTTTTCCTTTATAATTAATTACTCTTGTATATAACCAATGCAATCTGTATGTGTGTCAGTTATGTTGCATCCGTGTAAAAGAATGCCTGAAAGGCATTATTAAAGGTATCATTCACTTCAAAAACTTTAATCGCAAAAGGTAACTTTTGTATGTTTTTCATTACTATATCTTTCAAATCTTGACGCTTAGTGTGTGTGACGCCCGTAAACTATGTGTTAAACTCTAATTACCAGGGCTGTGGGGTATATTATATGCAATAATTTAACGATCAACCAACCAATCCGACAAACTATTCATTAAAATATTCTTTAAAATCGTTAAATTGAAGAAATAGTCGGATTGCTGATTTTCAGTCCAGTACCAGATATGTTAATTCAATGTAAATGTTTACTGTTCGTTACTAAATATGAAAGACTACCGCGTGTTCGGTGTTCATCAAATTATACGTTTTTCTAACACAGCCCTGCTAGTAACATTTAAATGCGTACACAAAAGCGAAAGGTAAATTAAAAAATTAAATACGCACATATGAAACAATTTTTCAACGCTTCACTTGAAACGCAAATTAATTGCGTATGAAATAACTTTGATTATTCCGTGCTAAATATCTGCAATTATATCAAAATTGTCAGGTGAACAGCGTGTATAAACTCTATTTAAATAACGGTTGGCGTAAACCGGGTATATTAATTTCTGTTTTGTATGCGGTTCGATGTGGATAAAATCAATAGAAACTCAAAGTCAGCTTTTCGTTATCTGTATATCCTGTATCCGGACATTTATGTATCGGATTTTAGATTCTGTATGTTGATTTATATGGATTAATTTTTGTTTTTTTTTTTTAATTTACGTAGTTATTAAATTTATAAACGCTATAAACCGGTACTCGTGTACTCTCAATGCACTCTTTGAAGTATTATTATGTTTTAGATTGATTTAATTTAAAAATATAACGTTATTTTACCAAGGACTCGAGAATTTAAATTCGTATCAAAAGACTATGTATCGAGTAACTAATCGACCAACTTCCTCTTAAAGAATTTTTTTTTTGTATGCCCAAAATATGTTAGTTGATATTTAAAAAAAAAACTGTTTTTACCAGGGCTGTTGAGTCAGTATTGGAGTGGAGTGAAAAACGAGCGAATCCGACTATTTTTTCGATTAGACGATTTTGAAAATTATCCCAATCTATAATTTCCCGAGTTGATCTTTAATTTAATGTATATAAATAGAAAATGTAAGAAAAACTGTCAAAATGAAACTTTTTTAGTTGGATTCATTTGGGTGGTCAATGTCGAAATCGGAGACGTGTTTTCTTTTTCAACGACTCCGCAGCCCTTGTTTTAACCCCATGCCGCTCCCAAAACGGATCATTTTAAATACTATCAATTATTCATTTTAAGAAATATTAAGAAATTATTCAGTCATTGTTTCACTTTAATATACTTATACTTATTTTATATTTATTTTTCACTGGACTTCGGACGGAAAAAAATAATCAAAAAATATTATACAGTGAAAAAATAGCAATGTATTATAATCCCACAGTTTTTTTATAAGACATAATTGATAGCTATTTCAGCTCACGCCATCGTCAGAACTATGTTTAAACGTACATTTGCTTATCTATGTATATAGCTGTCTAGAAAAGATAAACAATACATCTTCTCTTATGTTTTAACAACCTTGCTTATGTCGTGCTAGCAAAAAAAACTAAATTAAATTTAAAGTAAACAGGCTGCACTTTCAATAAACTTTAATACTAGCCGGATAAGATTTATTACAGAAATGCATCAGCCCCTCGCAATGGTCTGAGGAGCGGCAAAATACTAATATTTGTTCGTTTAAAATTTCGTGTGACAATTGATATCTGGTGATTTCCAGCTGTTCCAAAACCGTCATCTTGCGACCTTTACTACAAAGATGTAAACACGTAGGCGCTGAATTTAAGTTTATATTTTGCGATGACGTGAGCCGAAATAGCTATCAACTATATCTTATAAAAAAAATATAATAAAACTAAAATACATTGCTATTTTTTCACCGTGTTATAATAGAGTTCTACCAAGTTAATGCCAAATCAATCAACAAAAAATATCAATTATCATTTACAATCACACCACTAATTAGAAAATAATTACTGGTGCTTGGAATTGAAATTCCTTACGGAAATGAGATTAATTCTTTTGAGAAACCTGTTCTTTTTAAAAATATTATTTTCTAATCATTTTAACTAGTTAGTGCGGCTTGATTCAAGTGACGCCAAACTAATCAATTCGTACAGTATTTAACTAGAAGAATCTATTCGTGATTTTTTTATTTGTACACGATATGCAAAAGCGTATCGAACATTTTATTGATAATATGAAAAAAAATGATATCTAATTGCAAAACGCCGCATATTTTTCTGTAAGTTTTCTATTTAATTACTGGATGTGTAATTAATTTACAACTTGATCGATAAATCGCGATGAAAAAATCGCAAACTCATTCTCACGCTACGAAGCAATGTATGTTTGTTTTCACTCGAACCATTCTCGATAGATGGTCAAGTTTTTGTTTTATATTCGCGACAAGGGTACTGCCGCTCCACTTGTTCGATACCAGTCGCCATGGCATACTGACCCCCTGATCGGATTTCAATCTTGTTGTATCGAGATTCTCAAACCTAACCACAATTAATTAAAGACTGTGCAAATAAAAACTGAAGGCGCACATCGGAGAAAATCTCTCTACACAAATAAACCGAAGACTACATATGCATGGTTATAAATCATAATTTAGCGTTGTTTTGACATATTAACATTATTGGATTTGTTGAAACTTTTTACTATTATGAATTTGTAACAAAACATATGGAATCGTACAAATTTTCAACAATTCAAATTTGATATTGACACCTTCAGTCAGTATTATTAATTATATACCGCTGATTTTACTGTGTTGATAGTTGATACTCGAAAATATGTGAATTAACAGTGGTTAAAATCCTTTTGTAATCACTAATCCTTGAGTCAATGCATTGCTTTATTTGTCCTGATAAACTCAACAAGATTTTTTCAAACCAATATTATTCAATAAACTTTTGAAATTTAGGCGTTGGAATATCCTTTACAATACTCAGCAGGGAACGAGTTAAATAAAAATGCGAGAAAAACAAACCTGAAAATCATTGCTGACACCACAATAACACATGAAGTCACGTCACAACCTTTCTGTGTTTTTTTAGACGTGACAACGTCTTATAAATCGATGAACGCCCGCTGCACGCACGAAAAAACATGACTCATTGTCCCGTTTGTCGCGTTACGCCGAAGGCAAGCGTGCGAGCGAGAGCGCGGATAAGCGATAGAGAGGCACGATCGGCCTACCGTTCGGATTGTGCCGCATCTATCTCTTCCACTCGATTGGTCGATGCGTCTGAGTAGAAAAGAGACAGCGGCAGCACACAACTTATACACCTACAGTACCTACACGTGATCTGTTTACAACTGTTTATAAAGTGAAGTGAAATGTTAATGTGGTTTTCATTGTTTATATTACAACAACAATTGCGGCAATAAAGGTAATTAATTCTTGCATATTAAAAATCTGATTAACGTATAACAAATATACTTTTAACAATAAATTATCAACGATTTCTTTCAGAAAAAAAAATGTAGATTTCATTTCAGTCCTTCTTCGTATCCATACAAAATAATGATAATTCAATAAAAATGATTCCATTTTAGTCATAAAAGTATGCAATCATTTCATCAATGTTTTCTTATGACTTTGTCACGTTAAACTATCGTCCGTAAACCGACTTTACAGACAACCAATTTTTATATCGTACAGTTACCAAATCGTCCAAATCCTCTGCGGGGATTTGTCCAATTCAAAACATAGGCGAGTATTTATGTCAAAGAAATATAAAATCATATTATCAAAAATATTTTGATAACCTAAGTGGTTTAAAAATTTACTATTCAGCAGTCAATGAATAATGTTCAATCCATATGCATTGCCACAATTTTTACACGTTACTAGCGGTCTAAACAACTCCCTACAACAACGCCGTAATAAATGCGAATGGGTAAGATTACAATAGCTATATGGTTTTTACGCGAGTTGGCCGATAATTTGACATCCGCTAGGCTACTTTCCACTCCATTTTTTAATTTAATACATTTATGGCAGTTATCCTGTCGCTTTATATTAACAGGTTTCCCGTATTTCTTCAATAAATCAAGTAGCGAAACACTTTCAACGGAAACCTCTTCATCCGCAATAGTCGACCTCTAATGAGGTTCCAATTTTACCGTATCGATCAAAATGTTTTCTATGATTATTTAAAAGAAATATATAATAATTTTAGATTTTTATAAGAATGTTGGGGTATCATTTCTGCACTGGTAATTTTCAGCTGAAATCCCTGATATTTATAAATTTTAAATCAATTAAAAAAATTGTTTGTATTACGATAAGAAATTTTATCAGAATTAAATAAGCATTGAAAATCTTCTGCAAGGGGCACTTCTTTTACTTGCCAAGATTCTGTGCAAAATAACCACCTCGGTGTTTTAATGACTACTGGTCAGTTCCTTATAAAGCCATAACGACATATGACATTCGTGGCTCAAGATTTCTACTGCTTTCCTAGAAAATTATTCTTCAAGAAGTTATATCGTATGGTGAAATCGGATATTCAATTTGCATTCACAAATCAATATGTTGCCATCGATTTTAATTACGAACAATCTTCTTTTTGAACCGGAAATTTGTCGAAAATCTTTCACGATTTATTGCCATATAGTCAGAGAGCCATAAATTACATGGGTATTCCTTTGCAATGAAATAAATAATCTTGTATTGCCGTTGATATTGGTGTTTTTCTCTGCCATGTCTAGCTAATTGCATTCGTAAAAAAATAGTATTAATGAATTAAAATTTATTTATTTTAACGGAGGTATGTTAAATATAAGAAATTATAATCTCATTCCTTGTCTGAGAATAGTGGATGCCGTACAATAAATCTCGTTAAAAAATGTTTTTCCATAATAACGTAACCCGAAAAGGTCTATTAACTTTATGACTTAAAACTTTTTTCATTCAAATACCTACTTATCATTTACGATATCGACTGAAGGTGCTCGAAGGAATTTCAATATCAATTTTGTACAATTCCTCATATTTTTTCACTAACGACCCGGGCTTGATAGTTATTTCAGGTTCATATTTGCCTTAGGTTCTTTGTTTTTCCTTTGTAATTATGTTTAATATTTATTAACATCTATATATATATTTGCATCTGTTAATATATATTAGCAGATGCCAACTGTTTTTTTGTGTGTCAGTTTATTGCAGCTGTATGATAGAATACTTGAAAATTCCTTAAGGCGAAACCCGGATCGCTTTTGATAAGTCACGTGGAATCGTACAATCTTTCAACAATTCAAATTTTCAAATGCCTACTGTCGTATTTTTTCTATATCAGTGTTTACTCCTCATCAATAGTGAACGCCAAGTTACAAACTGTTAAAACTTGTTGTTATAATGCTACATGAAATCCACTCGCTATCTTTGTGATAGCACAATGTTGTATTATACATATAATTAGCCTTCGAATTTAACAAGCCAAACAAAGCTTTTAGACTCCGATTTTACCTGCTGGTCAAAGCTGCGTGCTCCGCCATTCAAATCCTCACTGAGATACGATAGGGCGTCGCTTCCTCGTCCTGGACCCTCCATGCTGTCCGCTAGGACGACTAGTGCAGCCAGGACATTGATGACGGCAGCCATGGTCATGAAAGATCCTATACTTCTAGCCATATCTGGAATGATTTCACACTGATAATTTCATCACTTGTGGGAACACAATACTTCACAATCAAAGTTAAATTTGTCAATTATAACGAATGTCTTCTTTTCAGTGAATGTCGTTCTTTTAACTTGTATAAAGACACTATTTTTTCATATTACTAAATACTTGGTTGTGTATTGTTTATTGTCACTTTTTTAGTATCAACGTTTTTTCTGCACTAATACTTATATCAATAAAGTGGATCACAATCACTACGGTTTAAAATCTCAATTACATCGACTTTCAATGAAATCGTCTCGAAAGCTACGTGTTTGTATTTAACTGTTTGCTTTCAATTTGAAATTATTATTATACATCGTAAGACTCGAAAAAAACGTTTATTGTTGTTTTAATTTCACTAAAATTAATCGGACAGTATATCAACGATAATCATTACCGCGTGTGGCAAGCAAAGGTATGTTTTCATGTAAATTATTAACACTCGTCAAATCAATGAAATATATACTTCAATGTTTTTGAAACACAAATTTTTAATTATTGCTGTATTTACATAAAAATTTTCCTTGCATAATTGAGTAAAGCTTTCGTTTAGGGCTTTTAAAAGTATTGAATAAATACTGTGTTTTGTATGTTCGATTGTTATGTTAATTGATTAATCCACTGCGTCTAACCTCGCTGGGTAAACGGCTCGAAGTGTTGCCTAGCCAACCTGTGTTTTGATCTCGAGATCGAAGACGCATTTTCGACTCCCACCTGTCAACTTTTCTCTCTTTGGTCTCCCTCCGTAACGATTTCGCGGCCGTCGCGTGCCAGCGATACATACGTTTTTTTTTTGCAGTGTAAATCTTTTCGCTTATTATCAATTTATCACGATTCGCCTCCGGAAAAATGTATCAAGAAAGTATCAATTGATAATTTTTTACCATGCTCGAATTGTTTTCGATACTTACTAAATTTCTGTTCTGTTATGGCATGGTATTTGCACTACATTATAGTACCAACAAACACTAAATCTTTAAATTTCAATGAAATTATCATTAATCATTATTTAACGAGCATTTAACAGGATAGGCTTTTTCGACAAAATTGTTTGATTTAGAGTCGATTATTATCTATATCATTGTTTCTCAACCTGGGGCCACAGAATTTTCAAGCGGGCCACAGACAAAATATATTTTAATATTTTTAAATAAAGTATGATTTTTAATATTTACTTTTTTTTCGAACAAATAGTGGAGGGGGGAAAAAGATTGAGAAACTCTGATATATATCATGTACTTCCCAAACTGGGAGCCGCCAAATTTTTCATGTTCATTTTCACCACGTTTCTTGTACCAGGGTACCACCTCTTGTAGGCTATTTTTTCAGAGTTAGGGTGCCGTTTTATAAAAAAAAGGATTAATTTAATTGGCATTTACTTGGTAGAACTCCATTATATCACGGTTAAGCAATATATTTTAGTTCTAAAAAAATATTAAGTTTATAGTTCATGGCTATTTCGGCTTACGCCCTCATCAACTAAATATCCATCAACTATATATATATATATTACAAGTTTTGCAGAACTAAAATACATCGCTATTCTTTCATGTTGTTATAATGGATTTCTATTTCACAATTTGGTAGGGATATGTTAATACCGTTTTGAGAAACAGTTATAGCGAATATAAACAAATATAGCGATTTCTGCAATGCTAAATATATTTACTTTTTTTCTGGAAACTACATAAATTTTGTATATTTATTGCGTTTTTAATATAAGTTAAAAAAAACCGTTTTTCTCACTCGTTATTTATTCGAGAAAATTCTAAAGTTCCTACGCTATTATCCTAATCATTATTTTTCATTTTCATTTTTTTAAATAGCCACCAAAACATTTATAATTGATCAAAACAAAACGTAATCAACTCGCAACACTATAATTAAAATGAAAAGCAAAATTTCCGATTCATATTCCGATTTTCCCATAGTAAAACAATATATTTTAGTAATAATATTGTTGTTCTCATAATATGCATGGAGAGTGTGTCAAGGAAAACGGTTGCAACGAACAGCGGTTATCGTATGTAGTACCAAAACGCAGTGACCAGAGCACTAACACGAGTCGTCGAGGCGCGCATTCAACACTTTGTATGAAAATTGAGGATATCCTAACCACGTCAGAAATAATTAATATTTGGCGTTATGGCATCCAGATACAAAAGTTGTCATATTTTCTACGCAATGAATTTGATTCTACACAGTCAAAAAACACTTACGCCATAGGCTCCTAACCTGGGGGTCGCGAAGGGTTTTTTTGGCGGGTCGCCAACTTATACGGTCAACTAAAAAAGAAATTTATGATTTTGGATTGTATGGGGGGTCGCGGGTCACATGGGTTATATGAAAAGGGGTCGCCACCTGAAAAAGGTTGGGAACCTATGACTTATGCATTTAAAATAATAAAAATACTTCCTGTATTTATAATATAACTTTTCACCATTATTTGACATATATTGATATAATTTATGACATCGACTGAAGGTGCTTGATGGAATTTCAATATCAAATTTGAATTTTTGCAACTTTGTACGATTCCACATGTTTTGTCACTTAACGACCTGGATTTCACCCTTCGGCATCTTCAGGCATTCTATCGCACGTACTTAATCATACAATACATATTGAGTAATCATTCCATGTTTTAGTTACAATGAAAATTCGTTCATTGAGTAAAAGTTAATCTTTTCCGTTCGATTCGGTTTTTAAAAATGTTATTTTTTTTTAAATTAATTTTACTAAATTGGAATTGTTACAACTTTGTACACTTCGCGTCAGTTCTGTTTATAGAATGTCTGAAGATGCCGAAAAGCGAAACCCGGGTCGTTAATGACAAAACATATGGAATCGTATATAATTGTAACGATTCAAATTTGATATTGAAATTCCATCAAGCACCTTCAGTCGATATCATAAAATAAATTATTGACGATTGTTCGAAATTCAAAATATTTTCCGCCAATTTTTTTCGAGATAATTCGCATGAATTCTGTTCTAAGATAACCTCTCGTCTAACTCCGTACTTTGTGACAAATAATAATCTCGGCGCTAAAGAGGAAATTATTTTAATTAAATTTTAATTGTGTGATTGATTTTGCAATTGAAGTACCCGGGCGTGAATCAGTCCTGATAAACAATATCTTGCCGAGAGATCGCGGTAAACGTTTCGGATGCCGAATCTCGGCTACCATCTCGCCTTGACGCTTGGCCGCTCCCAACCCGAGATCCTTCGCAAACATTTCGACGGATCCCTGATAAACAGTTCTCAAATTAACGCGCTCTCGGAGCGGCACACATATTGCGCAACACTGCAAGTCAAAAAGATTTAATTTTAAATATACAAATTTTGAAATGTTTATACTATATACGAATCAGTTCTATTGTTCTTGTTGGATCACTTAAGCGATTTGAAAATCATTAAGCTTGTTTTAATTTCATTGGTATTAAAAAACACTAATGAACTCGAGGAGAAGTATGGAATGAAAAGCTTTTGTAGAGAGAACCATGGTAACAAAGGTGACATTACGATTTTTTTGCGATTTACCGGTCTCATGACGGAAATATTCCGACTATTTTACGAAAACTACTTGTTATTCAAATACTCATCCACTATTTTTACGAGCATAAATAAGGAAATAGCTAGAATACGAACAACATATCGCTTCTTGTAAAATTGTAAATTTAAACATCACAGACGCGGCCGCAATTACATTTTATTTAAAGTTTTACCTATTTATTTTTTTTAAATATATATCTACCAAGTTCCCTGTATAATCTAGAAAAAATACTACACTAAAAACTTTGACTTCCTTCTTGATTCATAATATCAGTTTTAAGATATAAACTGTCACTTCTTGATGAAAAAACATTATCAAATTTGAATCGGGAAACGGTCAATGCGAGATTATTTAACATTGTTCTTATAGGAGTTTGACGGGACTATAAAAAATAAGCGTTCCATCCGGGAAAACGTATTATGCGAGAACAGTTGATCGAGGTTCCACTGTATTTATATTGGAAATAATACTAAGGAATGTGTTTTATTGTTTAAGTAAAAAATATGCATAATTTATTAGTAACCAAGAATGAAATCGAATTATATTCAATACTAAAAATAAAAATAAATATATATGATACAATTCGACATACGAGTGCTTAATTTTTATTTAATAACTATTTACCGCTAGTCAAATTTATCGAATTATCAATCGGTAATTTTGTACGAATTTCTCTTAAATATTCGAACACACATAATAAATTCCGCTAAATACTTTCACTGCAATTGCCACTCGCAAAAGAACATCTGATCACTTCCGGCAAATTTATAATTATGTTATTATCGAAAGAGAATACATCTGTTGCATTTTCGTACAGATTTCATTCACTCAGTTGTAATGCAAATACATATATCGGTTCTGAGATATGTTAGTCTACATGCCATTGGAGCATTTTTGATGTATTGAAATCGTTTCCGTTTTAATTCTCGCCTAATATTATTAATGTTAGTTTTAATTAACTCAATGATTTGAAATAATTCCTACACATTTTTGGAAGATTACTCTCAAATAAGTTATTAAATATTATAGATAAGATACGAAAGATGTTTATTTAATAATAAAATAATTATTATTATAGAATGGCGCTAGGGACCGTTCAGGTCCATGGCCGACTGTACAACCTCTCTCCAGACATCTCTGTCGAGCGCTCTTTCTCTCCAGTTGACTATCCCCAGCCTCTTAACATCCTTTTGAATGTTATCCGCCCATCTCCGTCGAGGGCGACCGAAAGGTCGGGTGCCAGCTGGTGTTCCTTCATAAGTTTTATGGAGAGCTCTAGACTTCTCAGATCGTACAACGTGACCCGCCCATCTGAGCCTTCTCGATCTTAAGACATTAATGATTCTTGGTTTGTATCGGTCGAAGAGCTCAGCGTTCGTACGAATGCGCCACCGGTGGTTTTCATTAACGGGTCCAAGTATTCTCCGGAGGATTCTGTTTTCAAATACTTGGAGCGCCTTTTCTTGTTTTTCTGTTAAACCCCAGGTTTCACATCCATACATGACTATCGGTTTAATGATCACGTTGTACACCCGGCACTTGGTTTTGATGGACAGCATTATGGACCTAAACAGACTATTTAGCGCGAAGTACGCTGCATTTCCACTTCTCAGTCGGTCAGCAAGATCCAAAGTTATCTCATTCCTAGAGGAAATATTAGAGCCCAAGTACTTAAAAAGAGAGGGTCTCTCGAACGAGGAGTTTCTTATTACAATGTCTCCAGAGGGTTCGTTGCCTCTTGTCATTTTCAAATACCATGTCTTTCCACAAAAGAGTGACAGTTAACAACTTAGAATTGATTAATATTTGATCGTTTTGTATTACTATCCCAACCCTTCTTTGGTCTATTATTTAAAAATATTCGTTTCATTGTTGAGATCCTGAATTCAAATCCTAAATAATCAAAGAAAGATCTACAAATCTATGGTGTGGTATAAATTTACATTTCATTATAGATGATTTAATTTAAATTTATTATCTAACAGTATAATAATCTGATTTTTTTCTTTCGTTTTATAATTTGATTTTTTCATCCGTTCACGAATAGGTTAAGATTTATATATTTTTATAAATAATTCATAACTGATTTATTTAACCGTTAAAAAGTCTAACTATGAACGAAACCGGTTCTGATCATTCTATAAAATCGTGGAATCGTCACGTGTTTTGTAGTCAAACATACGGCGATATACTGTAAACTCGTCTCAAACAAAACAACATTGGCGATACGTGTTTTATTAAACCTGTGGGGCGTCGTAAACACTCCATAAATAAACGGCGAATAAAACTTCCGTTCAATATTGTATATTTTATCAAATTACCCATATTATTATATTATTAAACTTTCACTTGTGAGGCGCACTGTACGGTGTCTGATCGCCATTTTTCTTCTGGCGTGTTAACAGTAAGATCTCTTAACTGTTGATAACTATACCAGTGAGTTACTGGCGGCAGTTTTTTTTAATCGAAAGTAATTTCTAATGAAACTGTTTTGCATACTTGTTTAATAATTATTGTTTGATTTTTTTTAATAGCGTTAAAAATTGTACACCATCTCCTGCAGTAACAATCGGTCTTAAATGAGCACAAATAATTTCATAAGAACCATCGTATTTCCGGATATAGCAGATGTGCTTATATAGCCAAAATTACGCTTTACTTATTTTAATAAGAAAATATGTAAAGCGGACTAAAAATGGTGCAAATTTATCTACGAGGCTTATGAATTCGCTATAAATAAATGCACATATTATATTCCTAAAAAATATATAGAACATGTTCAGCTTGGATGGAAAGTTTTTGTTTCTATGTATATAGATTTAATAGGCATTATTTCAATATCTAACTTTTAATATTTAAATTTCAACAAGCCTCTTATCAACACATTCTATCATACAGATGCAACAGAACTGACTTGCCGATAGGCGAAACCCGGGTCGTTAGCGAAAAAACATGTGGAATCGTACAAAGTTGTAACAATTCAAATTTGATATTAAAATTCCATCAAGCACCTTCAGTCGATTTCATAAACTTTCTGTAAAATTTGTCGATGCATCGAATATAAAAAAGATCGCCATGAATTTTCTGGTTCAATATTTAGAGTCTAACTTTTTTAAATTCTTGGCATAATGTTACTTATCCCTTTTTGATCATATTTTTACTCTTTGAAGTAATTACCGTTATCAAATTCGTAATAATTCCGAAGATCATTATAATATCGACCGCAATCATGCTCTTGCATAAACACGGTGAAATTTTTCTTAGCGTGTACTTATGACCGCAAAATAAAAGCGCTTTCCATGATTTGTTTCTATCATTGGGCACCTTTCATATTATTTCTTTTCTTTTGAGAGTGATAGATATCGCGGCGTGTCGTCAATTTTAACGGTCGCCTTTCAATATTAACACTTCGGCGACCGCTTTATCAAGTTCATAGAAATTCATTTTATCTACAAAAGTTGAAATTGATAATTTTTTTGTTACACCTTTTTTGAAGCTATATGTACCCAAAACAATTGTCCACACTCTTTAATTTTAAATGCTAAATTGAAGGTGTTTTTTCCTTATAGATAGATGGTTACACGAAAGTAAAATGTTTATAAGGAATGATCGTATTCCGTGCGATTCAAAATTTTACTGGTAGATGAAACTAAGGATCATTTTTACAAGGCGTAATATTTTAATGAATACGTTTACTTTGTAAAATATTTTCTGAATAATTAATTGTTCGTTTTTTTAATATCAAGTATTAAAAGTCTATTCAGATTGATTGTCATTAAAAATTGTGTTTCACAGTGAAAAATAGCTATAAAGGTATATATATAGTTGATAGGCTATTTCAGCTTACGCCCTTATCAGAACTATTTTCAAACGTGAATTTACATATCTTAATACATCGGTGTAGAAAACTTTACCTTACCTAGTACTTTTTCTACACGGCTACACATAGATAAGTAAATTTTTCCTTTGAACATTGTTTTAATGATGGCGTAAGCCGAAATAGTTATCACCAATATACCTTTTTACCAATATAAATTTTGTAGGACTAAAATACATTGCTATTTTTTCACCTTGTTATAATGGAGATCTACCAAGTAAATGCCAATTCAATCAATAAAAATTGTGTGGACAATCTCCTTCCCACGAATGAAAAAAAAATCATAATTTTATTTTGACTTGTAACTTTGTACGATTCCACATGTTTTGTCCCTAACGACCCGGGCTTCGCCTTTCCCCATCTCAGCATTCTATCACGCGGATCCAACTGAACTGACCAGTCAACTGTCTAAGTTATAACAATTTAAATTTGATATTATTAAATATTAAATTAAATATTTGTTTATTTATTACAACTACACATCACTACTATCACGCGGATACAACTGAACTGACCAGTCAACTGTCTAAGTTACAACAATTTAAATTTGATATTATCAAATATTAAATTAAATATTTATTTATTTATTACAACTACACACGGTACAAAACTTACAAATTATCAATTCAATGCTTTTGCACCGTAACATATTTAAATATATAAATTCAACAAATACACTATAAATCAATCAATAAGGATTGCAAAAAAAGAAAGTCAACCAAGTAAGCTCATGAAATGTCTACTTTAACTGAAAAAATAGCATTCGTTATTTATATTGATTTTCTATCAAACATCTTCAGTCGATACCATAAATAATACAAATAATGTTAATGTATTTTTTTGTCGAAAATATCCGGAAAACCTTTCACACCTTTCATGCTTTTATTTCTTAATACATATTATATGTAGCATATGTATTTCTTTATTAAAATATTTTTTATTGACTTGTGACCATGTAATTGTAATTTTATCGAGTAAGTGTTCTCAATCACAAGAGTCTTGTTTATTATTATATGCATTTTGTTTCATTTCCGCTGGGATACAATAAAAATCTTATGTATCATCAAAACGTTTACTGCATAGTACAAATATAAATAATTGACATTACACAGCTACATTCGATCACTCATTCTCAAGGCAAGGTAAATTCTCTTACATGACTCGCAGTTATTCTGCAGAAAGTACAATATATGAGCATGTTGTTCTGTTTGATTTACTTGAAAGCAGTTTTGCAAAATCCGATCTACAAGAATTTCTAAACGAAACAACTGTTATAATTATATCTTGTGTTTACTGAAATTTTCTAATGCGCTTATAAATATAACTGATGCCTTTTTTGCACGTTGTCAAAAACTATCGCAGATTACAAACACGTTCTATCGCAACGATTCTCTCTTTTTTAATTATTATTTTTGAAGTGAAATTTCAACAAATTCGACCGATTTATTAAAATACATCTTAGCACTGCTTTAATAATAGTTTACTGCAACTGAAATAACCGAAAGCCGTTGAATATTAGACACATGAGATACAACATATATTTTTTCACATATTTTTTGGTTAAACGACTATTTATTTTGTTCTAATAGAGTTCTACCAAGTAAAAGCTGTTTCAATCAATAAATAGATTTAGTCTTCCATGAAAAATTGGATCGTTAAAACATGTATGCATTATATAATAAACAATTCGTCGGCTGTATTTTTTTTTTGTACAGGAACTTGTCTTGTCTTCAATGATGTATTGCATAAATATAAACCGCATGTAGTTATTCTTTAACGAACATTATTAACATAAATATATTACTTACTGATTTTTAATCGAAATGTATCAATAATTCTAATGTAACCGCCGAATATATTGAAAAAAAATACACTATCTTTTGTGCTATAATACATTGTTTTACTAGATATCGTCAATTAACTGCTTCATCGCGGACATCGTAACTTTCGTATTGAAAATTATACCCGCGGCCTCTTGCTAAACTTTCGAAAATTATTAAAGACGACATACCTACGGATTGTTTTAATGTGTTTGCAATATTGGCAATTATTTACGTGTCGCCATTATGTGTACGGAAATATAATATAAAATTAATTATCGGCAGTCAGTTGATGTTTATCGATCATTTCGCTTATTATTTTTATTATACAATAATTGTAACCAAATATTGTTTCGAATTAGGAACAGAGTTAACTGTTGTTATGGCTATATCAATCACGTCTTAAGTAATTTATCACAGTTTCTACAAGGAACGTTTAAGTAATAATCTGGTATTTTTACTATTTGTGACGTACATTGTGATTTTTTACGTAACTAAAAACTTCGGTCACGCTATGAGGAGGTAGGTGATGGAGGTGCGTCGAGTAAAGCCGGAAATTTACCTCTATGAATTATAGGTCTCAATCGCGGAATTAAATAAGTCCTACAAACCAAATAAAAACTCGAATTCAGTTGTAAGCAGGATATAAAAAAAAACAATTCTTTTTCAACTTTGTACAATTCCACGTGTTTTGTCATAAGCTATCCGTGTTTCACCTTTCAGCATCATCAGGCATTCTGTCACACGGATGGAACAGAATTGAAATTCAAACCTCTTTATACAATAGCTATCAGCTGTATCTTATAAAAAATATATAAAACTAAAATACATTTTATATCTATTTCAGCTCACGCTATCATCAGGACTGTCTAGTTAGAATTATTTAGTTCTGACGATGGAGCGAAATAGCTATCAACTATATCTTATAAAATAATAATTTTGTAGAACTAAAATACATTGCTCATTTTTTCACCGTGTTTTAATGGAGTTCTACCAAGTAATTTTTTTTTTCAATTCAATTTTAGGTATATTTGGTAGAACTCCATTAAAGTTAGATAACATCTCAAAAGACACATTTCTATCTTGTAAACTTTTTTTATTTTATCAATAACGACTCGGGTTTGGACTTTCAACATCTTCAGGTATTCTATCACACGGATGCAACGGAACTGACAGTTATGGTCGTTAGTGTCAAGACATATGTAATCGTACAGTGTCGACAATTCAAATCTTATATTGAAAATTCCATCAAGCACCTTCAGTCGATATCATAAATCATAAAAAAAATCAGTAGGCAAGTCATTTCTCAAAATAAGCCAAACGTAAGGGAAAGCATATTCCACATAACAAGAATGCATTGCTGATTTTTTTGTCTCAATTTCTTGATGTTGGTTTTTTGTTTTTCACTAACAAATGCGTATTCACATATTAAGTTCTTAGAGTAAAATTTTGTTCCTTTCTATGAGTATCCACGTGGAGTACACATAGATGCTTATCTCAAGGTTCAGGTTGAAGATCTGCATAGACCTCCGCGTATTCACTAATTGAATACTTTCGCCATTGTATTTTTGTTTCTTTAATTGACTTATCATGTCACTTCGCGCTACTTCGGGTACTATGTTTTTCTTATCATTGCTGTATTTTTCGTTATAACTAACACTTGGGACAATCGTTAATGTACTTTTATAGAGCTGTCCAATTGAACATCTGTCTCGAATAATTAGTGATAAATACACAATAAAAATTATAGTTTTTTTTACTAAGATGATCCTATCATCGAATTCGACAAACTGACGATGCAAGCTCTTCTAACGTTGTGCATTTTACACAAAAAAACGTATTTTAGAAACATTTACGTCGTCAATGATCAAAATTTTAAATTTTAATTATTTATAAAAATTAAAAACTTTACGAGGTATTTGAAAAAAGAACAGCGTCTCCATAGACAAACGAAAATCTCTTGCATTACCCACCCGTTTTACTTATAACACATAATAAAAGATAATTTTACCTTATCTAAGATAACAGGATTCCGAAAACTTCTTTTTTCAATGATCAATTCCTGTAGTCGTATTACGATTATTTGTTCGGTTAAACCAGGGGTTCCCAAACTTTTCCGGTTTCAGGCGCCCTTATGATATCAGATTTTTTGCGACACCCCAAAGCATTGATTATTCCATGGCAAAACTTAAATTATATTCAAGTAATATTTTGTAATGAAAAATTTTCACGGTGCCTCAATAGAACAGCCACAGCGCCCTAGGGTGCCGCGGCGCACAGTTTGAGTAACTCTTAGTTAGACGATATTGAACAATATCTTGTTTGGTTGAGCTTTGATGCAATGCACATAATAAGGAAAGGAGAGAAAAAGCTGACAAAATGTATCTTTCTTTTGGTTAATTTGTGTTTTTGGTTAATGTCAGAGTCGAATTCGTATTTTTTTCAACGACTCCACAGCCATAGTGTTGTCAATGCACTTCCATATTTGTCTTATTCGATTGTACTTTGTAATCTTAATATTAAAGTCTTTATATTTGTTTTACAATGCATTGATATTCGGCTGTTATGTCTAATAGAGATTTTAAGTGCAAAAGAGGAAACATTTTCATCATTGAATTTCAATAAACGTACCATTCATTCATCCCTTGTTGCCATAGCTTGACCGTATTGACGAAACAATGATAAAACAAGGTCCCAACATTCGATAACACCGCCACTGGAAAAAGTGAAATGATACTCGTCCGATCGAAATACGAGACTTACCAAGAGCTATTAATTAACTATTTTTAGCCCCGTACTTATATTGTTACCTTATTCGAAGTGGGAAATTCTTATCCTCTGTTAAAATGACCCATTAAGAAAAATATGTATCGGGAGTTAAACAAAATGTTCGTAAGCGGAAGTTGGTGTTTTAAATTGTTGTTCAACTTATACAACCGTTGTTTATTAAAGCATATCATATATCTAAACCATAGAATCAACCTAAGTCACCGTCCATTGATTAGAAAGCCTCATTTAGTAGATAATTCAGTAAATAACCAGCAAACGTGATAAAAACACTTTTGCGTCTGAATATTGTATAATAAAAATAATTTCATTATTTACACTGAATGATTTATTGCAAAATGATATCTCTCTGTTGGCTTCCTTGAGAATTGACAAACCGACGAGGAAGCCGTTCGTCTTCATTTTTTTTAATATTTTCATAACCGATTTCAACAACGTTCATAATTGATTAACATCATGCTCTAGTCATTGATGCTTACTAATAAATTAGTCTCGTGTCAAAATAATGCTTTAGAAATTATCGCCGGTTATTTATTAAATATGTCAATCGATTGATTAAAATTTTACTTCATAACAGTTCACTGTTCCAAGTATTATCTACTTAATAATAACATGTGTTACATCTATAGACATATCTTATATTCAACCAAACATTTTTACGCGATATATTGGTTCCAGAAAGTGGCACATATAATAAATCGCGTAAATAACTTTATTTTCATATTATTTGATAAATTAGTTCCAAAAAAGTATTAAAATCATATGAAAAAACAAGATTTGTTTTTCGAATCCATGCAAAATATACTATTAAAATACAATGATAAACAGATACATACGTAAACGTGCATAATATTATATCAAGCTACTCGCTGATGTCACTGTCGCCTTGCAATTATAATCGTTCGCGATTTTTTGAACGAACATATTGAATTTTGCACGTATTCATTTGATAAAATGATATTTTTCATGAGTCAATTTCCTTGCCGAATTCCGTAGAAAATTTTATTTGATTGTATTTACGTTGCAAAAGCAATACATGAACAATTTATATTTTTTGCAATGTTTTTAAGCATATTATATAATCGAGTATTATATAATAGAAGTCTATATCGCAACATAACAGCATGATAACCAAGAGTGTCTTAGGAGCATTTACACAAAACTAGGACCATTCCGAAAATATGTACATTAAGTCACGGGCAATATTTAATTAGTACGTTTTCGACAATTGCTACCAAATTTTTGGTCTCATTAATACATATTGTACAATAAATACTCAACCATATTTATACGCTTTCAACTCGTCGTTACATATTACATTAAACATCGCGTCTTTACTTCCTATTTGCGTCGTGTTTAACCTGTTCTGTGCTTAAACAGAAGTAAAATGTTATGATTAAATTTTCACCTCGTACTCTGCAGCTACGAGCTTGCAAATGAGTGACATAATCGTTTATCTAACATCGCGAAAATAGTGTCGCCAACCGGTTAGAAAGGCCGGGAAATTTCTCAATACTTGATAAGAAGGTAACGATTAACAATTTTCATTGACTTTCCGATTATTTTTTTATTCTTGTATTAAATTTGAGACAGGCATTATCTTTCGAATATAACCGAAAACAAAACAATCACTTTTCACGTTGCATTCTCTGAATAATCGACACTCGTAACACGGAAATACTTGTTATGACATTTTTTTATTGCGAAAATATGAATATTTTTTCATTCATTGATAAGCAAATTAAAATAGAACACTCAAGTTGTCAAATTTGAACAAAGCTTTCTCATCAAAGTTATATATATATACATTAAAATTTAAGAATATTATTGAGTGAATTGGCATTTACTTTATAGAACTCTATTGTTACACGGTAAAATATGATAGTAACAACGCATTTCAGTTTTACAAGATTTGTAAGGTATAAAGTTGATTGCTAGCTATTTCGGCTTATGCACTCATTAAAAGTATATTTTGACTATTTAACACTTCAAATTTGATATTGATATTCCACTTAGCACCCTCAGTATATATCATAAATTATATCAACATTGCTAGCACTGCAAGGGCTGAATGTGTCGTGTTGTTCGTCAAAATTTATACTTATCCTTTGTAATTAATTCCTCTTGTATTTAATCTATGCAAACTGTTTATTGTGTGTCAATTCTGTTCATCCTGAAACTGAAACCCAGTTCGTTTGTACCAAAACATGTGAATTCGTACAATTTCAATTAGAACGATTCAAATTTAAGTCCAGTCATTAGTTAATTATATGCAAAAATATTAAATACTGAAGTTGAAATTATTACGCATATTAAAAAAAATGGTTCTCCAAGAATGATTCAATACAAAATTTGCTGTTTGCCCACTTCTAAGAATCCTGACTTCTAAAATTACCAATCGCATATGGTCTGTCCGAAAACTTTTTGCCTCAAAAATAGGAAGGACTATGCCTGTCTTTCTCTGCATCTCTACAGGTGTCGGATAACCAACATCTTCAATACGAGTATTTTTACAAATATTGTAACTTTCCTATATTTTCACTTGTCGTCTTCGGTGGCGTATTTTAGTGTGTAAGTATTTTTTTAACGGCGGTAACAAAATGGAAAATGTCAGCACCTTTCCACACTTTCAACAGTATAGTGTAGATAAGATTGCGGTGTAAAATCAGTAATGACGGCCCGTCATGCAAATAGTTCGCCATTCCTGCACGAAATTAAGATCTGTATTACTTCAATCCAGCATACTTGAACGATTTCGTATCGTTGTGTATCTGAAATAAACTATATGCGTATAATTATTTAATAGATGAAAACACGTTTTTGGTACTATTCCAGCAATATATTTTATGATCGAGACCGGTTTCGCTCATTGTGAACATTAACTGATAAACCAAGAAGTGACAGTTTACACCTTAAAAGTGATATATATTTTAAGAAACTAACTTGGATAAACGTTTGCTTAAATATAAGGAAAAAGCTATTATTGTTTTAAACTATTTTTTTTCTCTTTTTAAATATATTGTTTTAGTTAAGAAGAGCGAAAAAAATAACAAAAAATATTGATACCATTCAAGAAAGCGATTTGCTCTATAAATAGTTAACTGTTCTTGAAATAGTCTAATATATTATATTGCCAAAAAAAATGGCAAACAACGGCTCTTTGCGAATTTTATTGCGGTCCATTCAACACTTATTATTTTTGGTTATTAGAGAATTGTTATTTCATGAAAGTAAATTCAAATTTTCAAATTACATACTTTCTGTCCGCCATTTTCACTTCCTTTTCCCTGTCCATTGAATAAACAATTTTCATTTTACGTGGTTCTGAAAATATGAAGTCGTTAAATACCTTCTTTCATTTTGTTGCCAAAAATATTACAATTAGATTTATTATTATTTTTTATTGTATCCCCCAAATATTCTACTACGTTTAATATCGTATTCCGTTGTGATCGGTTGGTATATAATATTTTAGTATATTATTCAATTAGTGTTACTAATTGGTTCTTTAAAAAAATTTAACTGAACCTTTTTTTGTGTATATTTTTTTTTTTTGAATTACCACGAAGAAATCACATTTCTTTATTAACACAAGAGAGATGGTAATCTGCCTGCTGCATGCGAAGAGAGAAAAGAGAGTTGCGGAACAAGATGCAGGCGAGCCTTGCAACTCGCATCTTGCATCACGTCACATTCTGAAACTTAACCAACTCTCAATATACTTTGTAATTATCGACATGCGCGTTTACTTTTGACATTTACTTGAATGCACCCACATTTCATTATTATCTATATCATAAACGAACAAAATAAAAAGCTGTTTAATAATATATAATCAGCTTACAAAAGCTTGCACGTTTTTTTAAAACATTTTTTCCAAATATATACATTTGATTAGAAAAAAATGTTTGTTTTTTTATTAATACGTGTACCTATTTCTTCTGTTAACTCGTTCCCTGCTGAGCTGTTAAAAAGATATTTCAACGCCTATACTTCAAAAATTTATTGAATAATGTTGGTTTGAAACAATCTAATTGAGTTTGTCAGGACAAATCAAAAAATGCATTAACTCAAAAATTAGTACAAGAAGGCTTAAAAATGTTATTTCATATATTTTCGGGTATCTATTATCAATATAATAAAATCAGCCGTCTCAACAGTTGAGACGTTAACATAACTTTATTTAAAATTTAATATGAGATCGCTAATTTTTAAAAAATATATGTAATATAAAGAAATTTCAATTTAAATTATTTATTTGTTGTATAATATAAATATAAATAACGTAGTTGTGATGCATTTTATATTCTTTATAGCAAAAGTTACTGAATGTAAACATTTCTCTTAAATATCTATCGTACATTGTTTCTGCTGTTGTAGTGAATAGATTATTTTCGTTTATATAACATAGATTTATAAATTTGATATTAAAACTACATTCTAGTAAGGGTGTTTTTAATATTTTTTTCTTTGAAAAAGGCTAGTTAACCAAATAAGTAGAAAAAACTCAGTTTACAATTTTCTCAAACAAAAATCGATAAAGTTTTACATTAAAGGCATTAATATATATAAAATTTAATGCCTGCTTAAAATACTTAGTTCATTGACAATACAAATAGTTACTAAAAAATCAACAATAATCATTTTTAGTGTCTTAAACCAGATTACTGTCGAGTCATTTTTGTAGTTAATAATTCAATTATCAAACTAAAACAAACCCACGTGATTTTCAATAAACATCCGTACAATGGCCTTAGATATTCAACGTAAATATTCTTAGTATGTGCACTCAAAACATACAACAATGGCATAATTATTTCATTATAAAGCGACACAATTTCGTTTTAATTGCCATTATGCAACTTGAATAAAAATAATTTGGACAAGACGGACAAACCAATTCGGTCAATGCCACCGACCAAATAAAAAAACGGAGTTAATTATTGTTATTTAACTGTTTTAAGGTCGACAACCCTGTGTTATGATTTTGCGTTTAGATAATTTTTATAACGGCTCGTGTTATTTGGTCAACAAAAAATTCACTTATTTATTATTAACATTAGTTCGTTAATAAATCAATTTTTCAGTTATATTTCAAAATAGTCAAGTATTTAATAACTATAGTTGATTTATACAAACATACAATTTATGATATCGACTGAAGGTGCTTGATGGAATTTCAATAGCAAATTTGAATTGAAGACCCCAAGGCAAGTTTCAAACAAGCCCCATTATTATTTGTTATAGAACCCTTTCAAGAATGACTCATTAACAAGATCGTTAATGAAAATTATCACTGGCTATTGTGTTAATTATTATTAGATTAATATTATTAAATTTGTTTTGGCTGCCATATACTGCTTGCTTTGGGGTTTGTGTTTTACTGTAATAAATACCTTTGGTATTTAGACGATGCTAACTGTTTGTTCTACTTCAATTCTGTACGATTCCACGTGTTTTGTCACTAACGACACGGGTTTCGCCTTCCGGCATCGTCAGTTCTGTTGCATTCGTGTGATAGAATGCCTGAAGATGCCGAAAGGCGAAACCCAGGTCGTTAGAGACAAAACATGTGGAACAATTGAAATTTAAACACAATATTTGATATATTTTTCAAAGAAAGGCTAGCACCAATGATCAATCAGTTCTGTTGATGGTATTTCAACATACAGTGTACTCTCGATTATCCGTGTATGTATTATCCGGTTTGCAGATTATTCGTGCCTAAAAATAAATATTTTTTAATTCAAATATAATCTGATTGATTTTTTTTCTACAACAATTGTGTGACGCATTAATGAATTGCGATCTTAAATATGCGCGTTGTTTGAAAAAAAAGGATGAATTTAGCGATGTGTTTGTGTTTACGTAACTAATCAGTGATTTTTTTTAACCACTTGTGTGTTTTGAATGTATGAGTGTTCCCATATACCGCAATAAATATCACAATTTATGGGACTAGAATAAGTCAAGAATTGAAATCTAGTGAAGTGCATAAACCGGCGCGATTGCCCGCAGTAAATTTGTTAATTTCAATATTTATTGCCTATATTTGTCAACTCTCGGGACTACGTTTGTCATTATGATAAATATAATATTTTTACGTATTTTTTGTGTTTTCTTGATAAATAATGAATATATAAATAACATGTCAAAAAATTGATGATTCGGATTATCCGAGTTTTTCAATTATCCGTGACCATCCTCCCCAGCACTGGCCCGGATAATCGAGAGTACACTGTTATACGATTTGACATTTTTTGGTCACTAACGACCGGACACACTAATGTTCGGATCTCGAACGCCTGAAGATACTGAATGTCGCAATTGGAGAATTATTGAAATGAATGAATCATCTGTTCCGTGGCACGCCAAAACATTTGGATTGCCGACCACTGTTTTGTAGCATATATTTATTGATTGAATTGGCATTCACTTGGTAGAACTCCATTATAACACGGTGAAAAAATAGCAATATATTTTAGTTCTACAAAATTATTTTTAACAAATATAGTTGATAGCTATTGAACTAGTTCTGACGATGGCGTGAGCTGAAATAGCTATCAACTATATTTGTTAAAAATAATTTTGTAGAACTAAAATACATTGCTATTTTTTTACCGTGTAATAATTAATTACATCGAAATTCCTACGGTGAACCCAATAACTAACATACAAATTCATATTTTATTCTTATTACTCTAGTTTTTTATTTATAATTATACGCTCGCAAAAAGTCCCACAAATCTAACAGAGATTGTTTTATTCATACATTAATACACGAATAATTAATTTATAACAATGCAGTGAGATATTTGACTATGGTGCAACGTTCCGTATTGTAGTTCTTTTTTTTTTTTTTTTTTGATCCGTGTTAACGCTAACTGTCTGCTTTCATTTTCCTGCTCACACCAAAAATAAAAAATAACAAATGAAATATAAAGTGTTAAATTTGTTTTCTTTTTTTCGTTATTTCAATTGTTTGCTACTAGGACCATTGTTGCCTCATCGTCGCCTTTGAGTTATTGTATGGCATCTTTAACCCGCTTTAATTGCGATAGTACTAATGATATGTGTCGCTCACTAACCCGTTCCAGATTCAAAATTGTATTTCTCTCCATGTCTATTTATTTAAGAAAAGTCAAAAATCTCTACATTTCAATAATTAATTATACCTGAAAAACTTTCCAATAATAAAAAAGAACAGTATATATATATATAACGAACTAATACAAACAGGGGGTGTTTATTAAAGCTTCAGGTTCATTATGCGAAAACCCTGCTTATTTGACATCAGATAATATAATATTTTCCATACGCTTCTTTTGTGCTTATACGTTAATGCTCGATGTCTACAACCTCAGTTTCTCGGAATTTGAAGAAAGAACAGATTTTATTTGCATCTTTGAAGTTGACTAATTTTTTTATAATCAATTTTACAAATTTTTTATTCTTCTGAATTTTAATAGTTCTGACGATGGCGTGAACCGAAATAGCTATCAACTATATCTTATAAAATTTTGTAGAACTAAAATACATTGTTATTTTTTCACCGTGTTAAAATTTTAATTGTTGAAACTGTACGATTCCACATGTTTTGTCACTCGATCCAAGTTTCTCCTTTCGCTCATGCGAGCGATTATCAACTAATACAATCAAGTATTTATACACTATTTGTTTTATTATTAAAATATAACGCTTAATATGTCATGTGTAAAGAAGATATTCCTCGCAAGGCTGTAGATTTCTATTTATGCATATTAAAACAAAACTTTTTTGTCTGTCAGTCTTGGCTTGTCCGGTCCGCACTGTACTTTCCGATCTAACAGGGAGAGTGAGCTCTACAGAATAATATTTTACGTATGTCATTAGTAAAGATTTATTGTTCTCACGCCAAAGTAACATTTCACGCTTTTTAGAAGGAGAATGAACGCACAAAAATATATAATAGTAAGCAACTCACGTATGAGGTTTCTCGTGTCAAGTGACACTTGCCAATGCTACTCACTTATTGAGTGTTTATAAAAATAAAATACGTCAATTAAGATTTAAATAACAAAGTATTTAACCTAAAAATATTTTCTATTTGGTTTTTGATAGCTATTTCAGCTTACCATCGTCAGAACCGTGAATAAACGTCATTTTGCTTTGCTTTATGTACTGCTTAATAAGACATATAAAATACATCATTTTACCTACTCTACCATCAATAATGACGTATAATTTAAATTTATTAATTGAATTGGCATTTACTTGATATAACTCAATACAAAATTTTGTACTCCATTTGATTGAAAGATAGTGAACATAAAGGAAACTTTCTGAAATGCCATCTATATTTTCGAGATGCACATTTTTGAAAATACGTGGTACTTTTCGATAATAGATTTTCGAAGTCAAAAATTTTGGAAGCACTCTTGACCATCAGTCTGTTTTAAGCCTTCGGAGAGTTATTTTTGATACCCTTTTCTTTGAAATACGTATTTTAAATTTCAAACAAATATTATCTATATATTTTCGAGATGCACATTTTTGAAAATACGTAGTACTTTTCGATAATAGATTTTCGAAGTCAAAAATTTTGGAAGCACTCTTGACCATCAGTCTGTTTTAAGCCTTCGGAGAGTTATTTTTGATACCCTTTTCTTTGAAATACGTATTTTAAATTTCAAACAAATATTATCTATATATTTTCGAGATGCACATTTTTGAAAATACGTAGTACTTTTCGATAATAGATTTTCGAAGTCAAAAATTTTGGAAGCGCTCTTGACCATCAGTCTGTTTTAAGCCTTCGGAGAGTTATTTTTGATACCCTTTTCTTTGAAATACGTATTTTAAATTTCAAACAAATATTATCTATATATTTTCGAGATGCACATTTTTGAAAATACGTGGTACTTTTCGATAATAGATTTTCAAAGTCAAAAATTTTGAAAGCACTCTTGACCATCACTCTGTTTTAAGCCTTCGGAGAGTTATTTTTGATACCATTGTTTATCATCTTTATTCTTGAAGCTAGTGAAAGTCTCGTCTCGTCAAGCGAGTGCCAGTGAATGAGATATAGTTTCTCTATATTTTATCTCACTTAAAAAAACGTTGGTCTGTTCACCAAGCCTGCTGACCGTATCGGTGAATTAATAATTCGCTTTAATTTAGTGCACCAAATATGTGTGTTCAATAAAATATTTATCCTTTCAAATTAGTTTTGAATATTGAGCGAATTTTTCATATTGTGTACAGTTATAATAAGCGTGATTTATTGACTTTCGAATAGCGAGAGAATCTGTTTCAAATGAACATTTATCACGAATATGCATTAAGCAATGAATTATTTTATTTTTTTATTTTACTCTCACATGTGTAATTATACATTTGGCTTAATTTTTGGATCTATTTCGATATCTACTGATACGAAAAAATGCGTTATATTCTCAATTCTAACTTTTTTTTTATTTATTTAAGATCAGGAGTGGTTTCGTGCATCGCAAGTATCATCAACAAATAATACAAATTTAATAAATGTTGTAAAAACCAATGGTTAAATAATTGACAAGCAATCATACAATATACATATAAATCACATAAAACTGTTGACAAATAAAATGTTAATGACCTCGTGGTACTAAATTTTAATCAACATTAAATCAAGTCTGTTAAAAGCTTAGAAATGATTATTAAATACTCATTAGCACGCATACTAATAAGCAACTCTTTACAATCAAATAACTTAAACAACTTTATGATATCGACTGAATGTTCTTGGTGGAATCTAAATATCAAATTTTGATTGTTGAAATTTTGTACATTTCCACATGTTTTGTCACTGACGACTCGGGTTAGCCTTCGGCATCTTCAGACTTTCATGTCAATTCACAAAACATGTGGAATCGTGCAAAGTTTCAACACTTCAAATTTAACTGAAACGACAGTTTTTTCAATTAAAAAAAAATATTTTCAATGATGTATATTATAAATCTTACAATTGAATGCTGTGAACCTATATTTAAAAAATGCCAAACTTTTTAAATAACGTAGTTTTTCGGTGAAATATTTAAATGTACTTATCGTAGCTATCATTACTAAGAAGTTCTGTTATTATAGACTGTTAAATAACTTTTACTGGACCGTGCTAGTGAAACAATAACATTTTACATAAATTGTTAGTTTATGATTTTTTTTATAATATCTATGGCTAGAAAACAGTAGATAATGATTGCTACAGTTACTGATTTCTTAAAAATTTGATTTTGATGTTTTTTCGACATTCCGTAAGATTTAAATCGACATAAATTTTGATTATCTACTGTAGTGTTTTCACAAAGTGTGAGCTGTAAACGTTTTATTGTTATCCAAGAGTTTTAAACTTTAAATGTTAACACTGACTACGTTTTGAGTTTGTGTTACTAAAACTGTCTTACATACGTTCACTCAAAAACACTTAATTGAACAATCGAAGGGTGAAATCGAACAATCAAATTTTTTTTTTTAGTACTCTTGAAAGAATCTTTGTATTTTTAATATTAAAAACACATAGTTTTAGTACGTATTTCCACAATATATTTTACGATCAGGACCGGTTTCTCACATCGCGAGCATTTTCAGCTGGTCATTAATTGGATTATATATGAAATATATTTCCCAATACATATAACCATAAAAGAGGGATGCGCGTCTAACTACATGTACCTTTTTTCTGTTTTAAAGTTAATTGACTTGCAAAACGGTTATCAATAAAAAAAAAAAATATTAATCCAAACAATAGCCTGAATAATAATTTTCTGATTATATCATTCGTTTAGTGATCTGAAGTATAATTGATTACCATAGTGATGCTTTTCCTCCCATACCTTTTCCATTCAACTATGCTATCAACTAATTCAACTCACAAATTCACAAATGCGATAAACATCAAACAACAAACTATTATAATTGTAAAATCTCGTTCATTTTCGTCGACTTACAAAAGCTAAGTAGACAATGTCGTGTGAATCGTTTGACACTATTAGATTGATATCGTTTTAATATAATGTACGAGACATGCACGCGGATTTTTTATTCGACTTTCAAGATTATTTTTCGGGAATCACCAATTTTACAGTCGTAGTTTCAAAATGCATTAATATAAATATCTCCTAAATACATTAATTCTATGTACATTTCTACATTCCCGCCGACATTGTCGATTATTTTATTGTACCGATCATGAAACAAAACAATAACGCACGAAAGGAGAGTTGACACCTGTACAAATTGATGCGTATAAATTAATATTTTATTAATTAAAAATGACACCTGGAGAAATCTTTATCTCACACCAACTTGTCACTCCGAGTATTAAACGTCAAAGAAAATAACTAATTGCTGTATATTAGATTTCACATGCTGTAAATATTGCTATCATTGACCTACTCTCACGAGAGGTGCAAAAACGTGCATAACTATTTAATCTGGCCGGACGCGTCGACGAAACGACCATTCCTTTAGTGTGGTATTAATGAAAGTTACGAGTGGTATTTAGTGAAGCTTCCGAACTTAAAGCTTCCCGCCGCAATTAAATGTCGGATATTGTATCAGGTATTTTTTTTACTTAAAGACTTCCAAGCTCGTATATTTTGGTTGGAAAGTGGAAAAAAAAGTGTGATTGAACGACAGTGATAATAGTAAACCTTTTTCACGTAAAATTTTTGACTGTTACAAGTTAAGATTGTTATTTAATGTTTTACTTATCTGAACGTATTTAAGAAGTCTACATAATTAAAATAAATTATTTAATAAAATCTCCAGAGTAAAAAACCATTCTCCGCGTTATCACTGATGCCTACATATGTATTATACATTGGTTAATTTTAATCATTTGGCTGCCAGAAAAAAAATACGTCTGTACCCAGCAGGCCAGCTATAATTTGCAACAAAAAAAAGTGAATTTTCGATTCTTTTCTTTATTATTTCATATACACAAATAATGAATAAACTCGCTAATCGTTTATAGTTATATTGTTAAATTGATTTTGGTAACCTTGCAACTATTGACATCTCTCAAGTGACAAAAAATGTAGAAATCTTTTACAGTTATGGTAAAAAAAAAAATATACGTTTCTTCTAGACATCAGTGTGTCTCCTGTCTAAGAATAATTTTGATTTTAAAGATATTGTCGATATATCTCATCCGGTTAAAACTATATATTTTGAAAACAATGAACAATTTATGTTTAAATAAACGTACAGTGTTTCTAAAGATTTCTATGAGAATTTTGTGTAATGAAATACGATTGATCGATAAAAATCCGTCTGTCGTTTTTTACAACATTCAATAAAGTGATTTAAGTTTAAATCTAACTGGAAACATTAATCTCAACATAACTTCAGTTGATATCGCTCGCGGCTAAAAAGCGATCAACAAAAGTTATCTCATACGAAATCTGAGTATGTATTATATATAAAGATGGTTCTATACTTAGAGCTTTAAGTTACCCACTCGCTCTATCGACATCTTGGTTTTTTTTTCTACTGCTTAGAGAAGCGGCTTCTAAATTTTATTAAAAATATTCGTCCTCCAAAGTTTCTTATCTTTAAAGCATAAATATTTCAACCGATTAAAATCACTACTTTTTCATATATACAAAAGTCTCAACGCTCAGACGATAAATTCAAAGTTCCGAAAACGTTTTGTAGTCGACTAAAGGACCGTTACAATTTGATGAATACTTACGATAGTATTGCTTAAAAGCAATAATCAAATTCTCAATTAGTAAATTAATTTGTAAGCTTTACTCAATTTGCTCGCATATTTCAAAATTCCGGACATCTCGCTTCACTTGATGCAAATTCGATTATATTGTGAATATTCAAAATGTAATAATGTATTGAGAAATATTGCCGCATTTGAAATTGTGATGAGCAGTTACTTAATAGTTTTAGCCGAAATTTCGTTTTCTAGGAACCAAAAATAATTTTCATCGCTTCGCTTGGTATATTTAAATTATGTAAGTCATTCATACCTCAAGCAGATTTCTATTATCTAACCAAATAACGCTTAACATATTGTCATAATTTGTGGTCAATAACTTGACAAAATCTGATACTGTTTCACTCTAGATGTGATTTCAGTGAAACTTCCATTTAATGTTTACATACATATTTGTAAATAATTTTTGCATACCTGTTTTTGCATCTATACTCGGCAATTTTCTTTTGCAAAAATCAATATTCAATACAACTTAAAAGTGTTTCCTGATAATTTTAGTTATTATTTTTATTTCGTATGTACTCCATATGTTTTCGTTTAGAAATGTTCTTCCTTATTCATCCGGAGTGTAGTAAATAATTGAAAAAAATGTATGTTCACGGTCCATTTCAATCAGAGTTCCTTTAAATTAGGAGGTCGCCAACCAAATCGTATAATGGGCCAAGGAAATATTACTTGGGTGAGTCTCTCATAAAAAAAAAAAACAACAAGCTTAAATAAAATTTTCCATTCCTTCATAATTAATGTAAAACTTGTTTTTTAACACAGTTCGAATCTTTTTAATATAAACTGATATTAAAAACCTTCACACGCTCGCCGACATCTACACTGGTACAGGCACGTATCACGACAATAAAGTTCTAATCCCATAAAATAAAATACAAATCTGAACGACAATTGAGCCACGGGTTGGCCATATCTGCTTTAAACGATCTGTGTTTACACGAACTCAAAAATCCGCGGCACAATCATTTCTTTAGAAATTATTTACTAGGTACTTAATTATACAGTGTATCATATCATTCTGAATGAAAAATCGTTTACATTTCACCTTTGTTCTCTTTTAACTGACGTTACCTATTCCTGGAATATTCAACTGTCGTTTCAAAGAAATAATCTTTGACATTGAAAACTGATTTCGCTTCCCGAGATATAACAAAATGTCGAAAGCAAAATCCACATACACCGTACACGCTATTATCTCTTTTCATGCGGCGGAATTTCCCGCAAGAAATCGAGTGGTTTAGTCGTTTTTTTTTTTTATCTACAGCTTACTTCATAACATATCGTGATCAATTTTACAATTAAATTATTTTCTTTGAATACAATTTCACTAACTGCGTGACGTTTTCACATTTTTGTCTTTTATCTGATCGATAGATGTGGTCAATCAATTCAATGTTTTCCTATTTATTGACGCTTAAATATAATATAATATTTTTTTTAATCTTTAATTTTATGATGTTGACTGAAGTTACTCGATGAAATTTCAACATCAAATTTAGATTTTTGAAATTGTTTCCAGATGTTTTGTCACTAACGACCAGGCTTAGACTTTCGCCATCTTTAAATGTTATTATTTCATTTTTGTAACGTCAGATTGTTAATCTAATTACAGAAATAAATATAAAAGAAATTAAATTTGAAAAAAATTAGAACCATCAAAACTTTATTATTATTGAAAATTTTGTTATTGGATGCTAATTGCCAAATATTTTATATCGTCTTATAGTTAGTAGCTATTAATACAATATCAGAAATACTAATTCTGTCTGTTTATCTACTTATTGAATATGATTTATTAAACGAAAATTAATGAAATAATGATTCACAGTGATTAATCAATAAGATATTGTTAAAATGCCCATTGCTATTTTTTATGTCGTCATTGTTTTTGAATATTATATATATTATTTTTCCATGCCATGCCAAATCGTCTCGCGTGCCGTAGGTTTGCCATTCCTGGCCGTAGGAATCGTCTACTACAATATATTGGTTATCTTAACCCCCAAAAATATTTTCATTTGTCTTCAAATTAACTGAGTAATATTTATTACTATTTGTCATTCAAAAATGTCGATCGCGAAACACAATTAAATTGGTACCAATTACTATTTTTTAATTTTGAAAATTTTAGAAATTATCATTTTATACTGTTTATATGAATGCTTTATAATAAACTCTATGATTTTCTTTTGTCAACAGTTGGGCTGTGTCAACTGCAATAACTCGCCTCAATAACATACCTTCAGTGACGAATCCTGCTGAAAATGTCGTGGCCCTTATTCCGTTTTGGGATATGTGCAATCATACCAGTGGAGAAGTGAGCTCAAGTTTTGTTATCAATTATTTTTTATCTACGTAACAAACAAATAAATGAATATAATAACAATTTGTCATTATCACAAGAATCGAATATAACATATTTTTTTTTGGAACATTAACCACAGTTAATATTAAGTGACCATTTTTATTTATTCAAAATGAGACATTTTATTTAATAATATTTGTATTTCAAAAAAATTCAATTTTTGCAGTTTATATTATAACACGATGAAAAAAATAGCAATGTCTTTTAGTTATACAAAATTTTTATAAGATATATTTGATAGCTATTTCAGCTCACACTATCGTCAGGACTATCTAGTAAGAACTATTTAGTTCTGGCGATGGAGTGAAATAGCTATGAACTATGTCTTATAAAATAATAATTTTGTAGAACTAAAATACATTGCTAGTTTTTCACCGTGTTATAATGGAGTTCTACCAAGTAAATGCCAATTCAATGAATAATTTTATATTATATTTCAATAGTTTTATTACTATAAAAAAATTCGCAATAAAATAAAAAAAATCTTTTCAAGGATGGGATTTTCAGCGACTACTATATTTAAGTTAGAGGTCAAATTGTTCTTAGTACACCTATTAAATAAATACACTCTGTGTCTTTGACTCTTAGATGATATGATTCAAAAATAGTTCATCTTGCTAGAAGTAAGTTATTTAAGATTGTCGCTCAATTTCTTTTTGAATCGTTTTTTAAAAATTTTCGTGAGGTGTGAAAGAACTAAAAATTTGAATAACCTAATTATATTTGCATTTTATCTTACAGATTACTACAGATTTCAATCCAGTCTTGGATCAAGCTGAATGTTTTGCTTTGAAAGATTTCAAAGAAGGCGAACAAGTCTTTATCTTCTATGGAATTCGTACAAACGCATTTTTCTTCCAGTCCAATGGGTAATATTCTTATCATTTTGTAAGAATAATTGTGATGTATGACATTTTTTTTTAACTGAAAAGCAGAAGCAATGCTTATTTTTCTTGCTAGTCACATCTATGAACTCTTTTTAAAACTTATGTTATAAACAAATCCCAAGTTTTTTAGAAAATTCAATGACAAATCAGAACAGTAAGAATTCAACACAAGAGAAATAGAATATATACTCTTTTTTCTAGTCTATGAAAAAATAAATTAATATACCACACATTTTCAATTTCAAAATAATGAATGCAGGCTGTGTAGATAATAAATTTAATTAATTAGTATAATCTAAAATTGATATTCTTTCCGAAGATCTTATTTTCCCAAGAATGATTTTACTTATTAATTTTAATCAAGATGTATTTTATTTATATTTATTATAAGAAAATTTGTACCCTGGAAAATGAAGATATATGATAAACTTATTTTATTTTACCCTGTGTTGATTTATCACTGCTCTCATTAATAATGTTCCGATTTTTCAAGTTACTGTGATATAAAATATTGAGTACACAGTGACACCTCTTAGAATAATGAATATATTTCATAGAGAAAATTTCATGGCCAACTGGGTTCTGCCATATCTTATACTTTTCAGAATCTATAGTTATTCAGAAAATTTTTGCATTTCTAAACAATGTGATAGGTAAAATACGTTTTAAATAAAAATAAAAAAATATCCAAAACAAATCAATATACTTTCCCATTTTAGTCTATCCAACATTTTTATTGTTAATTATCATTACTACAATCCCATAGTTCATCTAATAAATCGCTTTTCGATTGTTGTTCATTACATTGTGAGAAAATTCAACAATTATTATCGTTATCAACAGAACAAAATTCCGATAGGCGTATTTAATTACATTATTTTTGTTTTCAGATTTGTATATCCTGATAACGAGCATGACTCTCTTAAGATACTCCTGGGAATAAGCCCTGATGATCCGCTCCAATCTCTAAAGAAAGAATTGCTGAGCAAAATCGGACTCAATGGTACTACTGAATTTTCATTGGGAAATGCTAAAGAGCCAGTCAGTAGTGGGCTCATGGCATTCGCCAGAGTATTTGTTATGGACAAAGGTGGGTACTTTGTATAAATATATACTTTTAATAAAAACTTTTTCATTACTTAAATATTTGATAATTATCAGCACTTAACTTCATGTTGATAGCATTAAATTTATATTTCATCGGTTAGTAATACTGGCAACAAGCAAATGCATTCATGATAATAAAAAAGAATGTACGTATTTTTTTAAATATCATGTATTCCCAACGAAAATTGTCAGTAAACACTTCAAGAGTAATATGTTTTAACACGTTTTTTGCTAATTAAATAATGCGTAATTCCAATTCTGATGACTAAAAAAATCTTACAAATCGATAACTGCAAATCTATACGCAATAATAAAACATACTTTTGATCAATGAAACTGATATTGATCATTATATTAACTCATTCCCTGCTGAGCCGTATTTTTTTTTTCGAATTTATTGAGTAATATTGGTTTAAAACAATCTTATTGAGTTTGTCTGGGAAAATCAAGCAATGCATGGACTCAAAATAAGGCGAGTACAAGAAGGTTATAACCACTCTTAATTCATATATTTTTGGGTATCAACTATGAAACAGAAAAATAAGCCGTCTCAACAGTTGAGACGATAGCAGTCAGAGGGTTGAACATGTAAATAGTGCAAAGCGAATTGATTCAGACAACAAGATTATTGATCACAAAATACTACTGTAGGATTTGCCTTTTTCTATAAGTATAAATAGTATATATTTATCATAACCAGAGTACCTGTTAAACTACTAATTATTTTATGAAAATTCTCTTTTTCAGACATGTTGAATAAATACCTAACCTCTAAATTAGATTTCTACATGCTGCACGTAGAAGACTGTAAATTTATCGACCAGGAATTGGATAAGAAGGCTTACGGCTTTATCAACATGCGGTGTAGATTATTGGCTAGTGCGCAGAAGCGATTGGATGACGCGCAACTAATCGAAAGGGTAGCCATTACCGAGAAGCCAAATGAGAAAACTAGACTGCAGCAAAACCAAAGTCACAGGTGTGTTTATGTTTACTCACTTAGCCATTTGTATATTTCGTCTTTTATTTTTCTTCGCTTTTTTCCGTGACAAAAAGGAATAACATCATAGATATTCATGCTTTTGGACACAAATTGATGAATAAACATAGCTGTTCAAATATTTTAACTCATAATACCACAGCAAAGTAGAAAGAACACCAAAGTTTGAAACAACATTGTCTGGAACACACTTTGTATGCAATTCAATTTATTCATTTACATCTTTTAATAGTAAAATCAGAGCTGTGCAGTCATTAAAAACATAACATTCAATATAACCGCTTCTTTAAATCAATCAATTACCTAGGTAGCATTAGTGAAAAAATTCATCAGGAAATTAAAAACTCAGTAAACGTAGCTTTCAAGGTCAACAACAATTTAGGCAGACATCTTAAAAATAGTAATGATAAAATTAATAAACTTGACAGATGCGGTATTTATAAAATGTCCTGTGGCTCATGTTTGTCTGTTAATATCGGACAGACAGGTAGAAGTATATCCACTCGAGCTAAAGAACATGTAAGATCATTCAACAGTAAAAAAACAGATTCACAATTCGCCAATCACATTATAAAGGAATCACATAGTATAAATTCAAACTCAGCGCCAAAATGTTTGCATCTTTGTAGTAAGGGTCGCAGGATGACGGCCTTGGAACAGCTGGAGATCAATAGATATCGACTATCACAAAGGATTCTTAACGAACAAACTAAAATTATGTCCGTCACCATTATTGACTCCTCTGACTGATGTGTCTTTGTTTCTGGAATAGACCATTTCCGTGCTATATGTAAACTTATTGATATAGCCACCTTTTTAGTTTCATTTACAATTGTTAGTTTTATTGCGAACAGGAAACAAACTAGGTCCTTAAAACAGGGGAGAAGATGTATTGTGTACCTTTTCTACACAGCTATATATAGATAAGCGAATGTTAGTTTAAGCACAGTTCTGACGATGGCGTGAGCCGAAATGGCTATCAACTATATTTAAAAAAATAATTTTGTAGAACTAAAATACTTTGCTATTTTTTTCACCGTGTTAGAATGGAGTTCCACCAAGTGAATACCAATTCAATCAATCATTAAAAACACCGGACACCGACTCTGATTAAAAAAAGTTTAATTTTGTCAAGTTTTTTCCTATCTTTCCTATTTATGTGCAATAAATTAAAGATCAACCAACCAATCTGGCAAATTGTTCATTGAGATATTTTTCAAAATCGTCTAACCGAAAAAGTAGTCGGAGTTGCTCATTTTTTATGACTCCAAGTCTGGTCATAACACCACAACTTCACGACTCTGACTCTACAGCCCTTGTTAAATTATTATTAATTTTGTAAATTTTAATATTTGCTTTCTTCTGTTTTTTCAGAGATCTAGTGATGCAGTTGAAGGAACAGGAAATGATGCTTTTCCAAAGAGTAATTGAATACACAATGTCAAAATTATAGAAGTATTTATTTATCACAAAGAATTATTATGCAATAATATTATTTAATTTATCTATAAGGCTCAGTGCAACTGAAAAAATTTGTTGAAAGTATTTTTTATTTGTATTAATTCATTTGTTGCTTAAATAGAACAGTTTAAATTTATCATTATTGTTTTTGAAGCTTCAATCGGTGTACCGGAAACTGTCAGTATAATTAATAAAAAAAGCTTATTTGCTATGCATATAGATAAATCAGTATATCAACATTAAATTTAATTAACAAATAATATGTATTTTATTTTGTTTTGTCACAATAACTTACTTTGCTACAATTATGCAACAACATCCGTTTGCTTTGTCTAATAGTAATTAATCGAGGTTAAAGAAATGATACATTGTACGTAATAAAATCACATCTTACCAGGGAAGCAAAAATACTCATCTACATACAATGTACTTGATATTATTCAATGTTTTGGTTGTAACATTTAATACAGTTCAATATTTTTTTTTTAATTTTCAGCAATTGCTTGTTCAATTACATTCAATATATTCGTAGTCTAGAAAATCTATAGTTTGATCATTATGTCACAATGTTTTGTATCTCCTATTTTTTCACAATTATTTTTATTTGATACATTTTTACTACATTGTATATTTCTATCATTGACAACTCACATGTAAAATACCATATCTAACAATATGTGGTCACCCTAATACAGACATAATAACTTAATGTTGGGCAATTTGGAATTTTTTTATAAATAATTTTATCCCTAACAAAATTGATAAATCCATCAACAAATATTTGTATTTACTGTCGATATTACCATTCTCTTCGTGTTAGTATATTTTATTAGACAACAAAACATTTTAAGAAATAAATACTAGATGGGGCTGTATTCCATACAAATATGTCACATGAGGTATGTCAATGTAAAAAAAATAAAACGCTAAGAAACTTAGAATTGTTCTCTTTAATCTTCTCAGTGTTCATATGCTCTTACCTGATCTATTGGTTCCATTGTTAGCTTAGTGTTCCATTAAGTATCATATAAGGTCCTCGCCTGTCCAGTCTTCTGAAAGTAAATTCTCTTTATTAACTGATGTTTTGAAAGACACAACAACTCTTCTATACTGAAGCCAGGCCAAAATTGAATAAAAAATACAAAGCATCCTTTATGCGAATAGATAGAATGCGATGCGATAGAATTATTTCAAAACTGATTTTAGTCATTAATTTTGAATAAAAATACTTGCAATATCTTTGGTCATACAAAAACCTTAAAACTTTTGCATAAATTCAATGGATGCTTTAATGGAGAATCATTAAATAGTCGTCTATATCTGGCGCCCATCATGGGATCAAATTGTACCATTTAATAATTGTAAAGTTTTCTATAACTATCCATCGTCTTCCAGTATATTATCCTTCTATTATCATTTTATTTATTTTGTCATAATTTCATTAATAGAGCATAATTCAATTATGGCTAACAGCTTTTAGTTTAGACTGTCACTTGATGTATGCCTACTGCCATCTATTAATTATACAAATAATTCAATCAATTTCTTATATTATTTTTTTGTTTAAACCCACATCAAAAAATATTGCTGCAAACAGTTTACATACGAGATTCTTTTGCCAAATAATTCTGCTATTGGTAACGATGCTTTTATGTATACAATCACACCCAACAGATGTCTCTGTACGATCAAAATGCAAGTACTTTCTCAATTAAACAATATTATATAATTTTCCATTTTGATTTAATATGAATTTTACTTTTTTAATTTATTATTTTTTTATTTTCATTTGTTTCTGCTACTTACAGAAAGTATAGCCAACCATATTCACCATGACTTATTATTGTATATTATTTTTATTCTAATGTTTTGAAAAATATTTCTAAGAAAAATAAAGAATTATATCATGATATTCTTTCATTTAATATAATAAAATATTTCTTATTGGTATGAGCTTATGTTGTGCTAAATAAAAGTTGTTTCATGTAAGTCCATTTGCTTGTTTAGATTTCTGGTATTGAAGTGGAATCTGCTCTTTGGTAGAGACGAGCGAGGCTTTGTGTGAAGAGACAATGTATCCCCTTCCACTCAAAATACATTCATTCTCACTGAGATAGACTGTATCAAATTCTCATTTAGTATGGATGGATATAAACTTTTTAAAACTACTAAAGAAATTATTAATTTGATGTCATGTATGATAGATAACATATCAAGTAGATTTTTAAGAACATTATTTCATGCAAAGATCCTAGTGGAAGGTTTTAAATTATAGTTGTATTATTGTCAATTTGATAATTATACAATAATAACAATAGAATAAGTGATACAACTTTGTTACTGCGCATTCAAATTTATTTTAATTTCATAATTTGGTTACAAAAACATGACAGCATTACAAATTAATATATTCAATCTAGATACAAACAGTTTGATGTATTCACCTACCATTTTCTCATTATTTTCTATGGGTCATTTGTAAATTAAAATTTAATTTATCGTAAAATGAATGCACATTCGTAGAAATCATATAATAACCTACATACTATAAGATGTTATAACTATATCTTACAAAATAAAATATTTACAAAACTTAATTTAGTAAAGGAATATTAATTACTACTAACTAATTAGTGAAAATAACTGAAAAACCTAAATATCAAATTGGCAAAAATGGATGACGTAATTTAATGATATTGTGATCAGAATGACATGGATTTTATGCAGTGCATTCCATTTAAATTTAACAATATGACCACCCAAAAGCATGAACCCTCTAATTAAATTATTGACAAAACAAAATGTCTTTTCCTTCATTTAGTATGACAGTATTAAAGTATGTATTTAATGAAATCAGTTGACAGGTTTCTTCCTTGGGTCATTCATATAATATAGATTTATGACTTAAAGGTAACGAATCCTAAAGTAAAAATGAACCTCGTATAAATATAATTACACTTCTATATTGTATGGCTCAATGATGATATTGGTGTTTGAGGAAATATTCTCCGTAAGCCAAATTTTTCATACCGGATTATGAAATTACATTTTCAAAACATAACCCAAATTACTTTTTGTTATTTTTCATTCAGGAGATCAAACAAATCATAAAGTCTACTCTCTGTGTTGAAATATCAGGTTTTATAGTAAATTACTTAAAAGGTTTGAACAGATAAATCTGGGGTTTCCAAACTTCACCCTGCAAGCACTACCAACCTGGCCTGCCATAGTTTATTACAGGATGTTATAGTGAGCTAGCTCAGTCTTGCTAGTGTGGCCTTTCGGCTAGAAAGTTAACTAACAATATATGATGTATAATTGCTTGATAATTGCTTGAAGTTTACAGTCAGATATCTCATCAAAAATGAAAATATATTTAAGTAAGTATAATATCACTCATTAACACTTGCGAAACATTTTATCTTTACATTCTCCGAAAATGATAGTTGATTATTTCAAAATGGTGATTGATGAACAGCTGATTGAGATGAAGTATTCTGTAATGTAATTTATGCATCAAAATAAAATCTGTAGAAAAATGGGTGCCTTGTGGCTAGTCTAACCATGAAACTTATTTTAGAATTGTAAGTGAAATCACTAGTTTGTTATTTTTTAATTATTTGATACAAAATCGAAAAGGCTTTTTCAAAAGAAATATTTTAATATATTGTGATTTTCGTAACCATTTCAAATAATGTAAAGCAACTTCTGGTTATCTGTAAATAAACTCAAAAAATGTATCAAGGGGTTAATTGTTAATTTTAAAGATATTACTGCTTTGCAATGTTGATTTATATATTATACATTTAAAAAAGTCTAATGGAAATGGAAAACAATCCACTGCAAACTTCACTGGTAATAATCAAAATGAAATGGGTACAAAAATGTATAAAAAAATCAAGCATATTTGTATTATTTATACATGTAACACTGAAAATACATTCAGTGAATAGTAATTAATACATTCTTGTTGTGTTAGTTACAAAATCCTGAAATATGTTCAACACAGCTCACCTACATTAATAATTAACTTTATTCCAACAAGCCATTTGTAGCTTTTCTAGACACAAAGAAGGAGACATATTTAGACACAAACAATGTAAAAATATTTATCCTCGCAGTGTGTCTTATAATAAACACACTATAACTCAATATTTAATTTAAATATTCCTATATTGAAATGTACCTAGTTAAAGCACACTATCATAAATATAGATATAAGCTTACAAGCTGGATGTAATAATTAATATTATATGATTTAAATATACTTTAAGCTTAACATTTAAATACATTCACATACAAATTATTATGTTAATTTCAAAACTGTACTGTCACACAATACAGTTCACATTATGTTAATTAAATAAATTAAAAATAATACAGGTGATGTTCCACTAATAAACAGTTCACATTGAAAATGTCAGGACTAATTTGATCTATTAAAAGTGAGAGTAAAAATCCACACTTTTGAGATAATGACATCAACTATTTATAATGAAAGCTGTCAAAGGTTCTGTTTTCAAATAATCATGTGATTGTCACTATTACAAATTTGGAATCTTTTCAATCACTCATAAGTGAGAAGTTAAACAAATAGATTGATTATTAAAAATGCATCATTTTAAGTTGTGTGTAAAAATTATTTAATGCATTAGAATTCCTGTGATATTTTTAGTAAGTAAAATGTTTTTATCGAAAACACATTTCTAGTCAATAGTCATAAGTTATAACTAAATATTTCGCAATTTTAGTTCTTATTCAACTTTCCTCAACTGTCACAATTGAATATTACTGTTATTCTTAACTAGGTTTATTCAACTTTTACTTTATTCTACCCTTGTGCTGGACATAGCTCTCGAACATCTCTTCTCCTTGGTTAGGAAACACTTTTGGATTTCTAAGCTTGGTCCAGGCTGCAATCAAAGCTCCAGACATTAAGCACAATAAAACGCAACCCGTCGCTATGATTGTGGAAAACATTGATGATCGCATGCACGTTTGATTTGCATCCGGTTGAGCTGTAAAAATAAAATACAATAAATAAACATTGAAACATTACAATCAGTGTAATCATACAGCATCACAATCTACTGCCATATTATGAATAGAATTATTGTATCAATAAGACAAATTGATAAATAGATTGTCTACAGTCAAGTAACAATCGGAAACAAATATATATCACACTATAACAATAGAAGAAAGACTTGTAACCTTTTCTGTGCGGGGCTGATTACAATTATTTTGAGTTGACTATCTTATATAAAATGCCACATAAAAATATAAATGTATGATATAAACATGTCCATTTTAGATAACAACTCAAAGGTATGTGACTTCATGCAAGGTGATATGGCTGAAATCAATGAATGATAAAATCTAGATGCAAAAGGAAGGGAGTTCTAATTCTCACAAATAGTAAAAAAATAAAATAACTTCATTGCATGTATGCATAATGAAGAAAATAAGCCCATTGGATCTATTCTGCTGAATTAGTAACTTTTATGTTGAAGCGTCACAATTTTATAAAATTTCTTATATTGGCTCTCTGAAAAAGTATGGATGCTAAATATATGGCTTCTTTTCTGTACAGAAATGGCTTCCTACTTTTTGTGTAGTTCCTTGAGTAGTCCTCATCATCTTCACCCTCCTGCAGAACTCGCAGTGACTGGAACAAGTTTATATTCTCCGACAAAGTACTAGGCCCAACGCTAGTCGTCTCAGCTTCAACAGCACGCTTCTTGTGGTTTTTTACATTTCTCCAATGACAAGGTTGAGTCTGAAATAATCAATTCAATATTATTTACGATCAGATTCTTGCCTTTGGATATCTTGAAGCAATCTGTTACACGGATGCAGCAGAACTGACATTTCATCATCATATAAAGTTTCAAAAATTTAAATTTGATATTGAAACTCCATCAAGCACCTTCAGTCGATATCATAAATAGTATCTATTATATTATTTAAGCATTATTCTGAAAAGAATTTAACAATATAATTTTTTTTTTCTGTAAATTAATATATTCAGTTTAACTGTCTCACTTTTACACTTAGTTACAATTGGGTAAACTGTTAAAAAATTTAAGGGATCTCACTCAACTCAAAGTTGTACATTTACAACCATGTTTATTTGTTTTTCTTTACGCATAATGAGCATAAAGATTTTCCTACAATAAATACTATGTAATAATTTTTTTCTGTAAGTTTAAATATTCAGATTTTACTCTCACTTTTACACTTAGTTACACTGCACTAGAATTAATCCGACAACATTGCCATAAAAAGTAAAGGGATCTCATTATAACCTCAAAGTTTTATACATTTACCACCATGTTCATTTGCACACGAAACACAAAAAAACAATTTTCATTTTCCCAAATTTATGATTTATGCAGAATTGTAAACTCATTTTGAACCCTATCACACAAATACAATCAAAGCTTACCGGACACCTTCCATGACACATTCTCACATCGCACTCAATGTAAAGTGCTGGCGATCCTGTAAACCGGAATGTCTTCATGTAAGCAAACACTTGTGTCTCAAAGACTCCACTTTCAGACCAAGATCCTCGGAAACGTGATATCAGCTTATCATCAACTGGACATCTGTACATGAAAAATCAGAAATATCAAATATCATTTGTTATTTCAACATCAAACTAATGTCAATATCTTACTAGCCTGCTCAATCTTACATATTTAGCTTGATTCGCATACAATTGTTTCAATGCAATTAATTGACAATGACGAAAAACCAATTTTGGAAAATTTACCTTAAAACTAGATTAATAATTGTTCAAACCAGTGTTCCCAAGCCGGTGATCCGCAGCCGTATGCCAAATTTTTAAGAAATTCACAATGCAAAAATACTATGCTTGGAGATTTTTCGTCTCAACAATTACTTATATTTTTAGTTATTGTTCAATGATAATAATTGGTAGAATGATGAGACACAAAAGAACTTAATAGTAACTGTACTAGACGGTACCACAGACAAGAATATTCAAACAGGTTGCGCTTTGGTTTTTTGAAAACATATCTGTTGTTTTTGTATTTTTTTTTATTTTTATCAGACTGTTGTATGTAAATTTGTAAGTTTAACTAGATCTATCTGTCATAATATAAGATTTAAAGAATATTACATTAAAAATCATTTTATTTTAGTAATAGTGGTCCGCGAATTATTTTTCCTCTTTTTACTGGTCCGCAAGTTAGGGAACACTAGTTTTACCTTCAGACGGCTAACATTTCAACTGTTGAGATGTCGGATTTTAGTATATCATTTGTTGATTCTCAAAAATATTGAGTGTTAACAATATTAAAACATTCGCGTACAAGTCAATTGTTACATTGCAACATAGTCCTGATAATCTTCATATACTTGCTGTACATCAACAACATTCAATAAATTTTTTAAATATTCTATGTTGAAATATCCTTTAGATCAATGGTTCCCAACCTATGGGTCGCGACAGGTTTTTTGAGCGAAGGCCAACTTATACAGACAACTAAACTAACTTTTGATTGTGTGGAGTCGCGGCTTTTATATAAAGGGGTCGCCACCCAAAAAAGGTTGGGAAGCACTGCTTTAGATTTACAGGTAACGTGATAGTGAGTTAAGAAAAGGTTACACCTTGATGTTTGCTTAAAAAAATTACTCACCCATATTCATCAATTAATTGAATTCTTTTCGTTCCCCCATTGTGTGCAAAACAGTCGTTTACTACAATGTCAAATCCATCTAAAAAAATATACAATACATTTTTAGATGAGAGGAATGGTATACAAAAAAAGATCCTTGAAATTTCTTAGAAAGAATTTTTAATCATTAACGTGTTAATTAAGATGCAAAAAACAGTCTCTTTTTATAAAATATACCAAAAAGATTCAATTTGTACATTGGTTCTCTTGCACCAATTAACCAACGATTCATAATCGATCTTAGAGATTATTATGATGTTATTATCTTGACTTATGACTTTATTCTTAACATTTTTAATAATACTATGTTTGACCACCATTTAAGAATGATATAATTTTTGCTATTTTCGTTGATAGTCTCTCATTGATATTTTGAACTTGGTCTAAGATATATAATGCAAATTAAATTCTGTAAATAAATTAAAATTAAGAGTTAAGTGATCCAATTACAGAAATAATTTGTAACTGTCTTGACAGGTAAATATTGAAAAAATTTACTGTTTTAAATATCATCTATACCATAGTTTTTCAACCGGTGGTCCGCGGAGATTTTTGGGTGGTCCGCAATGTGATATTGTTTCAATAAACAAACGAATATTTTAATAAATAATCAATTATACAAATATTTATTATTTTATTCCAATGTTGATCGTCCGCAAAAGATTTTTGGATTTTATGGTGGTCTGTAGATGTAAAAAGATTGAGAAACTATGGTCTTTACCAAACCAAAAGGTCATTTGTGACAATTTGCTAGTAATCAGGAGAGCAAAAAGAATGCCAATGATAACAATATCATTTCTTTATCACATATATACATACATACTTATACATGAAATGAAATGATAATTTCACTCTTTTTGATCTCCTGAATATAAGTGGTTTATTACTGACGCCCTTTTGGCTTGGAAAGCAATATTCATCTTAAATTCAGCTGTACTTTCATCAGTAAAAAATACTTGTTCATTTTTTTTTAAAGTATTCAAATATGTTATTAAAAATTGTTTTATTAAAGTAAATATACAACATCTATAATACTTCCTTTATATATTACATAATAGTACAATGACGTAAAATTGTACTCCACATAAAAATAACATATATAACTTTGTTACTCTACTGTTTGTTACACATTAAAATAACGACGTTATCAAATATGTTTTTCTGCACAAAATTGGCGATGAAAATGATCACTTCTTGCAATTACATAATTAAATTAAAAGGCAAATTCCTTACCATATTTACTCCTCATGTATATGATGAGCGTAAGTGGATCTCCAACTCTAACTGGTCCTGCTACTCTTACTCCATTTGTACCATATCCATTTCTGATCTCCATATAACACTCAGGCGGTTGTAAAGTGAACACTACCGGATTTCCAGTTGCCACTCTGTAAGTCATTCAAACGATGTTAAATAAATGGATTTTTTTATTTCTCATTACAATGACATCTGTTAATTAATAAAAAAAATAATTGAATATTCCAGAAATATTTTCGGGCTTGATAAAATGTATTTAAACTTTATGGTACTGGCAATCATCATTTTTATACATTTCTCTCTTTCATTCATCTGTTACAATTTTGAGTTTAAAATTAAAGAGTATGGTAAAAATTGTATTGGAAAATTGATTTCTAGAGACAGATATTACTCATTCAACTTCATATTGCAAGCAGGACATCAAACATAATTATTTTTTATTTCAATACTCACTCGACGTCTAAAAATGGAAAAGTCACCGTTTTCCAGAAGTCATATCCATATTCGCAAGTTACTTTGAAGTGCTCATCAAATTCTTCTTCGATTAATGGATTATATTGGACAGTCACAGTGTTCCACATAAAATTTTTCTGTAACAAAAACATAAAGTAAGTGTGCAAAGAAAAATTTAATATATATTTAACAACACATCATTTTTTTCCATAAATCCATCTCCCAAGCTAATTAATTAAGAAATACTTCATTTTTTTATCTGTAGAGGTCAGACAAAAACAAAGTAATACCAGTTTTGATATTTTATACAAATAAGACGAAATTAATAGGCAAATGGAACTATCATATTGACCTATTTATTACAGTAGCCCTTCTTACTATGTATATTAAGTTAACTCAATTCGATACATGTTTATGTCAATCCAAGATCTTAATATAAAACTACGTATTATTAAGACTAAAGAAAGAGGCATTCAAATATCAATTTGAAATACTTCACTATACAGTGGAACCCCGATCAACCGATCGATCGTTCATTTGTTATAGTCCCGTCAAAAACCCATAAAAACAATGTTAAATAATCCCGCATTAACCGTTCCCCGATTTATCGATTTCCTCGATTTATCGTCTAAATATTATGGTCCCGTCCCAAGTATTATCCCGATTGACCGGTTTTAGTAGATTAATCATTCTATCCAATACAATTTGGCAATCACAGACAATTGTGTTAATTATTATTAGATCAATATTATAAATTTTTTTTTAGTTGACATTTAGTGTTTGCTGTATTTAGCGCTTGCAGGGTCTGTGATTTTCTTTAATCAATACATATAGTATATAGACGATGCTAACTGTATATTGTGCGTCAGTTCTGTTGCATCCGTGTGATAGAATACCTGAAGATGCCGAAAGGCGAAAGCCAGGTCGTAAGTGACAAAACATGTGGAATTGTACAAAGTTGTAACGATTCAAATTCATCCCATATTTACCAATTTTTGTAAAACCCCATTTTTTTAAATTAAAAGGGGGAGGGATTATGTTTTATTATGTTTTTTTAAGATTTAACTTTCTTAATATTTTTTAAGCTTTCCCACATTCCTCGTTTATCGCATTTTTCGTTTTGTTTTTAGGGTCTCTTGAAAAATATGGAATCGAGGTTTCACTGTAAATGTTTTTTTTTTCTTTTACCCTCTTCATGTATATTGATTAAAATACTATGTATGAAAATTTTGATTATCATATTTTCGTTATGTCTTTCCATTTTAAAAAATATTTTGTATCAATATATATAATTAAGCTATATCTCATCATCAATTAAGATTAGTTTATTCTATTATATTCATTTGTCATTATATAATAACGTCAAAAATCTTCTGAAAATTTACTTTTAAATTAATAATAAAATTATAAAAAATAGCATACCGATGGGGTTTTCCTCGGGTCTTCGTGTCGAGTATTTTTCCCTAAAGTTCCACACCTATTTAACTGAATGTAAAATTCGTAGTAGTCTCTGCCTGAACCGTTGATGTACATACATTCTGGATCGTATGCATATCCTGAAACAAATTGCACAGTCAAATATCATTTTTAACATTTTTTGTTAATGGAAGGTTGCGTCAAACAACTTGTCAATCAGCGATTTGTGGTGTAAAATTAAAAAAAGAAAAACAATTTCAAAATGCAGTAAATTTTAATTGGGTGGAAATATTTTGCAAAAATTTTTAAAAAATAAGGTAAAGACTGACAATATTGTGTGACGTAACTAATAGACGATCCCTAACATAAATTTAGCTATTCAAAGTGCAGTCATTAATATTAAAATATAATCCATATAACAAGGGTGAATCTTTTTACAAATAATTATTGAATTCAAATGAAGCGGAAGTCATATTAAGAACAATGATTATTTACCGGAAGTGGAATGATTCTCGCGCGAGATTTCAATGTCTAATTTCAAGAATAAAACCCTTGTAATATATTTCTGATAAAAATGCGGCTCAATATATATGACTTAAAATATTTTACTCAAAAAGATTCATTGAGAGTCTTTTATTTCGTTAAATATCAGTGAATATAATAAGAATGAATTCGCAAAATCGATAATTTAATATTGGCATGATTTTCCTAGTCTTTCGTCTATAAAGCTAATCGTAACTAAATTGAGGTTTGATTCCATCATTTGTTTAAATATATATATTTATATCACGCAATTAGTATCATTTTTAAATAAGCTTTATTACCAAAATAGATCCTTTGATAAATGAAAAAAACATTAATCATTCAAACTAAATCACCTAACATTGAATTAAGAACTGCGAAACGAATTTTACAACAAACACATGATAATTTTGTATTTCATAATATGATAATCTATAAACATATTGTTGACGATATAAACATCTTGAGAAACTTTTTATTTACAATGTTTTATTCTTAGTTTAAAACAAAGGAATATATTATCAATTATCTAAAAAATAATAATATTCACGTATCGTTTGCATGATTTTTTAAAATTTTCGATGTGTATTTAATAATAATTGAATATTACAGCCACCGAGCTGATATCTTTGTGAGATCTTTAAACAATATAAAAACAGCCTTGTTTTAATAATAAAAAAATCTTAAATGCACATTATTGTGTGGTCCATTCTTTCTGTTCCCGCGAGGTTAAATTTCCGAGCGTTTAAATAAATTTATCAATTTGCATGATACCTTTTCATAATTTTTTTTATCAGACAAAACATTTTGAATTTCAGCCTTTGTTTATTATAATGATATCCCTGTTGATTATCGAATTCAATTTGATTTTTGTGAAACATAACTCACTCATTCGTGATTTCACCCTTGAGAATGTATTAACATATTTTAACAGATTAATATAATATCCACAATACTTTTTCCGTCACTGTTCAAATTATTACTTCGAATGACTTTACGAGACGCACTCCTATTGGAAAACAATTAATTCTTTTCTAGACTATTATTAATAAATACAGCATTTACTAACTAATTTCTATTAATAATTATATCTCATAATTATCCATCAAAATGTGTCCCCCTACTGTGTCTACTGCCGGAACTTCTACATCGGTAAACTTACTTGCTTATTGGAATTTACATTTACTTTACGAATTTCATTACTCTCTTAAATTTTATTTAGCTTATTTTTATTTCTTTTCCTGTAACAAAAAAATCTTTTTAATAACCTGCTGAATATACAAGTCCTGCAAAGGATCCGTTGAATCCTACTCTGATCTTCATATATTCATCTTGGCATTCGGCTTCGATATCTGAAATAAATAAAAAATATACATTAATTCAACCTTATTTTATATCTTCTCAAACACTTAGGTTTTTTACCTTGAGAATCTTTGCAACCTTATATAAAAATCGTTGCAATTCTCACACAGGTGTTACGTTTAAATAATTTCAAACACAAGAACGTTACAGGTATAACCTAAAAATTTTCCGATGAAGTCAATGATAAATCGAATATGCCTGTCTGTATCTGTATTTATTTGAATTTAGAATGAATCAATTGTTATGGATTACGTATATAACTAAATAAAATATAATTTAACCGGAAAATCGACTTGATGAGACACAATAGCAGTTAAAAAACAATTACTACCGATATCCGGAAGTGTCTGAGGAGCAATTTCCCAAGACTTATAAAATAGTAATATTTCGTGGGACTAAAAAAATCATGACGATGCAAAATTTCATGATTTTAGCAAGTTGTCAAAAATCATGATTTTATCCAAAGATATTTTATACAAAAATATGTTAAACAGCAGGGATCAGAACCTATTGTCACTGTTAACGTTCTTCTAACAATGAAATATCAAGGCTTACTATTTCACTTACGATCAATAACAATCCTAATTGTTTCAAAGTAGATTTTTTTTCATTACCACAATAATAAGGAAACGAACTATATTAATGTTATGTTGAAAAATATCCTCAAAAAGCTAATTTGTATTCTTTCACTATTCAAAATATCGTAGGAATTATAAACGACCAATAAAATGTTGGCAATATTACGACCACCAATGGAAGGCAAAAGGTTTTACTCGTCGGTCATTACGATTGTTCGAAAAATAAATAATTATTGTTATTGCAAATAGCCAAAATGATTATATTCTCACTTTTGAGTTATTAAAATATCATTTTAATTACAATCATTTTTTCGGAACGGTTTAATAACGCGGCATCCTCACGAAAGTCTTTATTAACCATTGTGCGTGCGGAACAAATGCCATTGATGCAACGAAACATACCTCACTTCAGAAGATTTAACCGATTTTATTTTTAATTTTTTTAATATATATTAACCTACTTGGATGACTGCTACATTTTTTTATTAAAAAAATAAATAAGCACCTTTGGCATGATACCTATAAATGTTTCTTTTCATATTTAAATTGTGAAAACTTTGCATGATTCAAATGTTTTGTCAGTAACAATCCGGGCTTCGTTTTTCGACATCTTCGAGCGTTCTATCACACGGATGCAATAGAGTGTACGACTGTTTGTTATCTACAATGTTTCAATAATTCACATGTGATATTAAAATTTAGTCGATATCATTAATTTCTTATCATATTTTTTATTATATGTATTAACGAATAGGGATAGAGTTTTAATAGAGTGTATGTGCTTAAAAAAATTCTGTCCTGTATTTTGTTATAAGTAAGCATAGCTTCTAATAATTTAATTTGTTCGATAAATATGACAAATATTTTAATATTTCCTTCATTTTACATTTACGCATCGAATAAAATAATCAAAAGAAGAAAAGAACAACAACATTATCCACAGATTGAGTGCAGACAAGCAGAGCAAGACATTTTGTCGAAGTTCCGTTGTTTTCAGGTAATTAAATTAAAATTATTGGCATATATCCGCGTCCCTTAAATAAATTTTAACGAAGTTTATTTATATAGTCTATGTAAATTTGTGTATTTTCATTATAAATGTTCTATATCACTCATAACATAATGTGAATCAAATTCACGGAAACGTTAAAATGAATTTTATTTTGCGAAATGTTGAAAAGATTCTCATCGAAAGTCTTGACTTAGTCAACGAATGGAAAATATCACAGTATGACCAAAAGTTAAGCAGATGACGACATTGAATTTGATCAAAAACAAATCGCATTTTATTATTTTGTGATGTCATGGAATAGAATATATCCCTTTTTTACTACGAATTTAAGTACTTATTTTACGGAAAATGCAAAATAAACAAATGTCCACTAAATTTCCTAGACTGATTAATATGTTATGCAGTCAATATTTATAATTAAAAATCATTAAAGTTGTATTTCAATAGGTAATAATACACTGCCTGAAACGTCAGAATTAAATTATAATGATGTGTATGTTATAAATAGTTTACTTTATCGATCATCTTTCGTGAAGTGTAGTTTCGCGTCCGTCACACAGACAATTTCGATAACATCTCTCCACTTTTACGCAAGCTCGAATACTTGAATTATTCATACACAAGAAATTTTTTCGTTTAATCTAATTTTATTAGTCAAAACTTATTAATTGATCATTTGAGCATTAAATTATGCAAAACGAACTGTTTGTATGAATTAAAAATTTACACTGATATCGGTTATCATTCCAAGAATATAATATGGTACGTTAATGGCGGTTCAATATAATATTGGTATCAAATTTATGTATAATGTATAAAAAATAAATATGTGTTTTTTTTTGAAAAATTTATCAATTTATTTAGTCCGTTATAAACTTTATATTAATAACCAAAATCGTTTACAAGAATGGGGAAAAAACGTCAAAAAAAATATTTGTATATTTTTTTATTTACAACACAAACACCTCTTTAAAAAAAATTATGCCGGTGATCATTGGTTTTATATTTGCTACATATTATCACAAATATAGACACACACACATGTATATATAATTTATTATAAATATATCTATCAAAAAACTGAATGTTTTTCATACTCCAAAAAAAATAATTTACTGATCTAAATTCAATCAGTTTTACGGACCGGTAGTGTATAGCATCTTTTGAGTGTACATTTTTATATTGATATCAACAAAGAGTTATTAAATCCACGCTATTTTTTAAAGATACTTTCGTTAATCTTAAAAATGAAGGCCTTCTATAACTTTCATTTTTAAATAATCCTACAGTAACGGATTTTTTACAATTTAATACCAATGTAGTGATTTTAACACCGAAGTTTGTGTACATTTTGAAAACAAATACAAGCATAAAATCAACAAACAATTTTTTACATCATAATATATCTTAATCATCTTTTAATTTTAATTTATTTTTTTATAGTAGGTACACTGATTGTTTTAAATATAATACTTGCGACGTATTTTTACATTATGCAAAAAACATTTCCTTCATTCGCTATGAATCGTATTTAATTATTATTTTTTTGGAATATTTATAAGATCTTATATAGCAGGAGAGGCTAAAATTTTCACCACTACGATCGACTGTTTTTTAAATTATAGGCGGCGGTCTACCAACGTCGTATGTGTTATGTGATCGTAAGAAAAATAGTAATTTAAAGCCAAATATAGGTTCAAATTTAAAATAAACATAGAAAATAACAATAAAATAAAATAATAAAAGAGATGTGTACATATTGATAGGAGGGCGACTAAATTGTTACACGCGATCGACCAGTCGACCACGGTCGACACTTTGGCAACCACTGTTATGTAGTGTGTCCAATCTACATAATTTTGGTTTTTTTTTTATATAATAAAATACATTTTGATCGTCCTGATCAAATAATATATTAAGTACAAAAAAGTGTGTCTTTATTATTTAAAATATCATGCCTTTCCATCAAGAAGTGACAGTTAACACCTTAAAAGTGATAAATTTTATCTTCTTACTTCGTAGCAGCAAATACTTCATAAAAATCACAATAAAAAATGATCGTTCATAAATAAAAACGAATGCGATTCTCTCAAGCCAATTCAGTCAAACGATGAAAAAATTGAGCGCCTCATACTCACGCTGTACTCTCGTGTTGTTACTTCTGAATCGTCTGTACTCCCTGTCCCAGGACTCGATTGGGATTCTCCACTCCAAGTCATTGCTGCTGCTGGCCGCTTCTCCGCTGGCGATGGAAGTTTGAGGGTTTCTCGCCCTCAACGCCGGGACCGGAACATACGACGAAGAGTCTGACAAGAACACCACCTGTAACATTAACATGACAATCAAGTTTTGATTAATACATAATACTATTTCCACGAGATATTTTATGATTTATGATCAACTGATCATTCGTGATCATAAAATGTGTTATGGATATAAATTTCTTCGACCTACGATCAAAAAAATAGCATTTTTTTTTAAATTGCATTACGCTGCATTATACAGGAGAAAAAAACAACAAACAGCTCAACTTAAATTGGATATGTTTTTTAAAAAGACTATTACTGCTTCTTCTTCCACTACTGATGATGAGCCAATGGAATTTACTTAAATAAGTACAGATGACGAAAGATTTTTAATATTAATGAAGTCAATATGTTATTTTGTGTTAATAAATAAGTGTAAATTTAAGAATAAAAAAATATAAATAAATACATGTTTTATTTTAGTAACCTAACCTAACCTAACCTAACAACCTTTTTACCTAACCTAACCTGTACAACGCTTTTTCATCACGAAGTGATATTCGACACCTTAATCGAATAGCCTGAGACGAGATATCTCGTCAATATCTTTAAACTTTTTTTCCTCCAAAATAATGATTCTTTTTTCCAGGACACACTGAAATTTATGATAAACTGTTCAGAATTTCTACATCGATTTTTCGTGTTAGTGTTCGAACTGTCATTTGAGAAGTGTCAATATTTGCAAGGTTACCAAAATCAATTTTCTTCAAAATTCTTCAAAAAAACCTACTTTTTAGTATTTAAAAATAAACAATTGGCGAGTTTATCGATTATTTCTGTATATGAAATTAAAAAAAAACATCGAAAATTCACTTTTTTTGTTGCAAATTGTAGCTGGTGTGCTGGGTACAGACGTATTTTTTTTCTGGCAGCCAAAGGATTAAAAGTATAGTCAGACATACTTTTCCAAAAACCTTCATTATAGTTAAACGCGTAGCAATTAATATAAAACCATTAATTTACTATAATACTTTTTATCAAACAATTATAGTGAGTAATAGAAATTACAGCTGGACTTTTGATAAATTTCTTTATATTTAATGTAAAATAATATATACATTATTTAATATACGTCACCTATGTATTATACAACAAAGCTTTTTACTGATAGATGTCACTGTAAAGAGATCAGAATCTTTACAATCAAAACTTACGTTCAATATTCTAATCAAATGTTTTATATTAGTAACGGACATCATTTCAAAAAATTATTTCAAATTATTATTTTGTGTTTTCTGTATTTTAAAATTATGTTATAGAAGATTGACAGCATGTTAAATGATTATATTATGAGAGACCTTTGTATGTTTCACAGTAATGTTGGATTATCAATCATCATTTATGACCATCCCTTTGATTTTCTTTATGAAATCCTTATTGTTTTTGATGAGTAATTCTTGCAGTGGTAGTAAGTATGTTTAAAAATATTCAGAAATTAATCTGTGGTTTCCTTATTTTATCTTATAGAACAGTCTTATATTATATCCCGTATGAATATTCTGAATAAATATTTAAATACTCATTTCCATGTGTGAATTGCATATATTTTAAATAATACTCTAAAGATATTTAAATTGAACATTTTTATATACATGTTAAATATGTATTACTGATAAAGCGATAAAACGTTTATGTACGTTTAAAAATATATTTGATAATAATCCTTAAAATACTTGAATATATTTCGGCAAAATATGTAAAAGAACGAGCATATGGTTTTGCGTAATTGGCGTTGAACGGAACGCAATTTCGTTGCGTTTCCCGCTGTCCGTGCATAAACACGAAAAACCATGTACCTACATTATAATTCAAAGATCCCTAGATAGATAAATATATGACGCTATGCAATTTTTCATAACACGGGCTTGGGCAGCGTTTTTAAATCACTGCAATACTACTGACAATTACAATAATTATTTATTTTTAATATTATTTAAAACAATTAACGAAATTGAGTCTTCGTAAGACATAATTAAGTTTAATTTACATGTAACCGTAATTTTCTTATTACTGACATTGTTATAAGAGTTATTTTTCGTGCCCTTAAGTTATGGGTTTTTGTGATGATTTAATTCCATCCCTCTCAACTCATGTTTCAATAATACAAACGCACGTAAAGAAAAAATGAACTTAATACTAAATATCGTTTTAACGCCTTTGCGAAAGAATGGTTGTGATTCCAGTTTTTATTAACTAATGCACCGATGAGACGAATGCGCTATGCAATATTTGTTTGGAATTCCCACTGACTTGCTTTCTTACATCATTTATATTTACATTAAACCGTATCGTGATAGGCCATGTGTGAAATTATAAATATTTGATTTTACAAACCATCAGTAATTTAATCACTTCACTGCATAAATATATAAGAATATCTTAATTATTTTGCTGCTATGAAAATTATTTATAATAAAACAAAACTAGCCTTAAATATTATATTTCAATTGATTGCACGATTTCGATTATTTTACCAACAACAACTAGCGAATTTCATCGTGATCGTAAACATCGATATATCGTGTTTTAGCTGTCGAACATTGTATTAATTCTTAATATCATTTCTATAAAAAATTTTTCGATGAACTAATGACCCAGTTTTTAATCATATTCTTCTATAAAATAATATAAAGTATTCCTTTAATTATTAAGATTAATTGAGATGTTTAGATAACCATTGCAAGATATTTATTTGAATACCAAACATATTATTCTAAATATGTACTCAAGTATTAAAAAAAACATTGCTACTGATTTTATCATTCATAATAAATTTTCACACCAAATAAACCTCGGAATTCTTCACATATGCTTTTAATGACCGTAATAAAATGAGCTTTTATCTTCGGGCATTGTTTTAGAGTCATATTTTGGAAGATTTATTTTACATCTAATATGAATATTAACATAAGCGCACGCCTACATAACAAATTGCCGATTTCTTCATCAATTTGACCTTAAATTAGTTTACCAATTATTGAGCATTGTTATGTTCTCGTTGTTAGTTATATTGTGATGCAATTTCTACGCACTACTTTGTTTAAGTAATATATTACGAGTATTTGTGTTTTGTTTTTTTAATTTGGCGGCTTCAAAACACATAACATATGACTTGGTTTTTATTTTTTATCAACGCATGCTGATTTTTTCCCATACCCGCTCGAAATAACGCGCGCAACCTCAGAATGATTCGATATAAATTATTTAGAAGAGCACTTTTAAAAATTTAGTACCTGAAAATGTGTCTATAGATAGTGAAAATATAAAGGATAGTATAAGGATAAAAATCAGTGCTTATTTTTCTTCATATAAAAATCGCACAATAATAAAACTAAACTGCCGTTCGTATGATGGTCTAGTTTTCGAAATGAAAATAAAAACATTGCATTTTTCTCAAGCTTGGATTCTAGAAATATATTTAGCGATTTTTTATATAAAATATGTCATGTCAACGCTAACTATAATACTTGGATGCCGCTAAAATCCACTGTCCTGTGGACTATTTATGTTCTTATGATTTTAATCATATCGATTTTCAATCGTTTCTACGTTTTTGGCGTCGAATTTTGTTAAGAACAACTACAGAAACTTATGGTAACAACTAAAGGTGCTTAAAATGATTTTAAAGTCAAATTCGAATTTTTCAAACTTTGTACGATTCTACGCTTTTTTTCTCGGACGAATAAACTTGCATTTGAATAAACAAATGTTGCATATGTGTGTTAGAATGCCTGAAGATGCCGAAAGGCAAAATCCGGGTTGTGGAGCAACAGAAATTTTCAATAAAAAAACACATTCGTTTAGATTTTTTTTTATCAATTTAAGTCACAATTTCTTTCTACCTGCAAGACTTACATTTGCGATTCCACAATAAATAGATTGTGTATATCATTTTTTAATAATTTAACATTGAACTTTATTCTTTACTCTTTGATTTAGGACACGATTGCAATTGTTGAATTCGCATCAAAACAAAATACGTTTAATTATTGTTTTTACGACCAACAATTATTTTTAAGATTTGAACATCTTTCCATCTGGCAGCACGCGCCATTTTAGGCTTCACATAAATTCAATATGAAATTTTTAATTATTACAGCCGCCGGTGGAAGGATGTGACGATTGTAAGGAGAGAAGTGATTGTATCGGGTTGGCTGCAACCTCGAAGGCTCGCGGGCAGGAAACCATTTCCGAGTGGCGTTGCCCAACTGCCTGCCGGTTGCCTTTATCGTGTGAGGTCATTATTACCTCTCCAAACTAACTCTCCAAAACGATTTTCATTTCACTCTTTATATTCCCATATTTATGCACATATGAAACTGAATATTTATATTTCAATCATATCCCATTTTATAAATTGATAGAGGCCAGATATTAAATTCAAACTTCATTCTTAACGACCAACTCAATCTTCCCAACTCCCCCTTGTTGTACCCTTTACGTGAGATCTGTTCAATGAATCGACAATCTCATGACGATAATTCTTATGTCTCATCACTAGATGTTTGATAGTAGGTATTCTCTAAATAAAAAAGACCCATTTATAGTTTAATGTTACTTGATTGAAATTTGTTGAAAATCCCCTTTCACTAACGACCTCTCATTAGCAAGATCGTTAATGAAAGTTTTTATAGGTAATTGAGTTAATTATTATTGGATTGATTTGTTTCAGCTGCAATTACTGCTTGCCTATTGGTAAGTGTGTTCCTGTAAATAATAACTTTAATAAATTATATATATGATACTAACTGTTTATTTTACGTCAGTTCTGTTGCATCCGTGTGATGGAATACATGAAGATGCCGAAGGGCGAAACCCGGGTCGTTTCTGACAAAACATGTGGAATCGTACAAAATTACAACAATTAAAATTTGATATTGAAATTCCATCAAGCACCTTCAGTCGATATCATAAATTATATCCCCAAAAAAACGCTTTTTTTAGTTTTGCGTCATTTTTACTATGAAGAAAGTCAACAACGTTTCATATTAAAGCAATATTTGTTACGAGTTCATTTCAAACAATTGATTTTTGGAGACACTCTATTCCAATTACATATTTAGCTATAGCTTTTCGATTTTCTATGTTCATCCATATAAATTGATTTAATCATTCATGATTTCAGAACAAATTTTTATTTTTAAAGTGTTGTGTTCGTTAGAAAATATTATTCCAGTAATCGACATTTTTAGAAAAAAAAAATATAAATAAACTTAATCTTCAAAATTAATCATTTCCATTATAATTTATTTCCAATATCATAGTTCCTTTCTGCGATAAAGTCCTCAAACAAGTTGGTTGTCCCACCTCCACCCGTTATGTGTATGCAGCCGCTGTTACACGACCGCATTCTATAACGTAATACTGATAAAAAAATAGATTCTACTCCTCATTTTCTTGGCCTGATGCACTATTTTCCTAAAATGAAAGGAGAAAAAATTAAAAACGCCACGTGACTTGCTCAGATACTTGGCTTATGTGATATTAAGTATTCTGTATATCTGTGTAGTGAAAGTCCGCGAATACGTCTTTTCCCGTTTGATGTTTCAAATTTATCGAATGCTTCAAATTTGGCCTTGGTTGATACTAAGCCAGCATAGCCTATTGGGCACGTATGAGGACGAACCACAGCAAACAGCTCTGCTGGTTCGGCGTTCGTCTTGAGGTAGTTCTATAGTACATTATTAGCGTCCTGGTACTTATATCCACTAATGCAATACTGCTATTTAGGTACTTTAGCTCAACCTAAAGTCCGCATGATCAATCCTTTGGCTAATGATATTTTTGTTCTGTTATGCTTTTGAAATAACCAAATCTCTTCACATAATAAGTGAAACAATTCAGATTTATTATTTCATTTTATATAATGAAACATTCATGATAAGTTGTACATTTTTTTCCAAAAATCAACTATTTTCAATTACACACATTATAAAAACCCGGTCATAAAATTTGGTCACTCGATCATTTCCTAAATTACACAACATAGATCTTTCTTTAGGAGCATTAAACCAAGTTTATATTAACTTTATTCATCCACGGTATTTTATAACATTATTCATAATCACGCACAATTTAAACAAGCTAAAAAAAATCACTGCTAAGTGAACACGGTTCCATTTGAATACAATGTCACATATTTCTCACGTATTTTTCCGTTTTAATGCATACTTCAACAGTAAAAATGACCAAAAAGTTTTCATCATTACTCCAGGTTTTAATATCACAACAATCAAATCTCACCGATGTTTTACATAATACATGCAAAAACTGCTATATGGAATCGAGTACAATTAAAACAGTATTCATTAATATACAAATAAACATTTTAATTTAATTACCTGTAATAATTAATTCATTTTAGTTATTGCTTTAAATAAAATGCAAATCAATTTTGAAATTAAATGACACAGTGCACTGCAGTTAAACTTTTGTATGTATTTTGAAAACTTTAATACAATTTTATACTGCTTAACTTTCCCAAAAAACTTTAATTGTTTGATAAGTTATCTATATCAAAGTAGTTAATTCTATTAGAAATATACCGTCCATAGTTCTGATGAAGGTATGAGCCGAAATAGCTATTAGCTATATTACTTATAAATTTTGTAGAACTAAAATACATTACTATTTTTTCAGTGTTATAATGTAGATCCACCAAGGAAATGTCATTTCAATCAATAAAATAAATCATTGGATTCTCATCGATTTATTGTCTTATCAATTCTTGATAATGCTCGCAATGAGCGAAACCGGTCCAGATCATATATATATTGTGAAAATAACTACTAAAAATGTATATATCTTGAAAACTTTACGCTATCACTAAATATTCAAATATATAAATATTCTGTTTTTATCTGAAGTCTTAAAATATTGTTTATTCACGTGCGTCCATTCGTTACATTATTTATATAAGAAATAAAAAAAACAATATGCTAAATTAAATGGCTACTTTAGTTCATCGATTTTCTCAAAATAAGCATATCCGACGTAACGTTTCTTCGCGTGAAAGAAGCTTATAAATAGCTCTGCCAAATGTTATGCCAAATATTATTTTTCTCACGGAGATTCTTTTGCTAAAAGCCAAAATTCTTAAGCATCCAATAAAGTCCGTATTTCGCCGAATGTTATGTTACGGCGTGAAAAAAATGTGTAACGTCAAACACGGCGCACAAAAAATACCGTTGACTAGAACTGAGTGATAATGATACCATGTGACTAATATTCAAGCATCTGACATTCAAAATAAACAATTCAATGCCTTGAGATTTATTTTCATTTACACGGGAAGGCGTTCAGATTTCCTATTGACAATGCTGTTATCTTACATACAAGAAGTTAATAAAACTATCTTGGTATTAATTTGATTTATTCCATTTCTAAGTGCATAACAACAAAAAACGGTTTTTACCTGAGCTTTTTTGTTGTTATATTTTTGAATCCATTGAATATATACACCATTTCAGTAATTACAAAGCGATTCTGTCTGATAATATATTATGCTCTGCAACACAGTAAAAAAACTATTCTAAATAACTAGAGGACATTTTTGGTACTATTTTTCACATCATATTTTACGTTCAGGATGGTTTCTCTCTTTGCGTGCATTATCAACTTCAAAAGATATCATATAATATAATAGAATGTTAGAAGCACTAATGGTGAACAAAATAAAGGCAACCCATCTATCTACGTTAGCCGCGAGTGATACATTTTGGAAACGTGATCGCGATACGGAAAATTTCACAATCAACTAGAGATTGAAATGGTCGAATTTAATAAAAAAAAAAACAACATCATACATAATTAATTAACTATTAACAATCTAACACTTCCAATGCTTTGGGAATTGATTTACACTCACAATGTATTGAATACTTAAACTCTTTGCATATACGACACGCTGATTTTATTCATTTGCTTCATAATTGCTTTTGATATCATTCGATTAAATTTCGTATCTAAAGATTAACTCCCATCGACAAAATATGTTAAGACAATCGTGGGCTACTTATAACACTAAAATAAGCATCTCTTTAGTAGCACTAATACACTAATAAATATTATATTGTAAATATATTCAAATTAGGTCGTGTTTTAACGATTTTTTTGTAGATGGGTTTGAAATAAGCGAGGGTCATCTGTATTCGATTAATATTAATAACGGGTTGAATGCAGTTCAATTTTGATTTGATATTTTTTTGCCTAACGAAAATACAGTCAACTCGCAAATAAGCGACTAATTGTGTCGTTCTGTACATCAAACGAATTGCTTATTTTTAAGTAATTATCAAGTGTGTTGACATTTCTTTGTCATAGCTTTGTCACATACTTAATTTTTGAACTGCGAAATTCCGTAAACGGTTAGACAATTATGACGCTGATACTGATTGTACGTGGGGCTTAATTTTCTGCCTTGCTTGTATCTATGAGGTGGGTTCTTATTCAAACTGTATGTTTCGTTAAATACTGTTCAAACAGATAGTTATTCTAAATAATAAAAACACATTTTTCGTTTTGTTCATCATCGCGAACATTGTCATCATTTAACGATAGTGCTCGCGAAGAGCAGAACTGGTCCTGATCATATTGTGAAAACAGTACTAAAAATATGTTTTTATTAATAAAAATAGCATGCGTTTCCATCAAGAAGTGACAGTAAACACTTTAACAAGTAAAAATTTGCCAATTAATATAGAACTTTAAGTTTACCTTAACACTTTTTACCAAGCGATTGCATTGAAAAATTAATAAAAACTACTGCTGTGCTCAATTTCTAAGAAAGATTCAGAAATCTTTTGCAAAATAGACAATTTTTAAATTTTCGCATAATCGCATACCATGAGAATTATTCTGTTCTATGTGAAATATATCGGTAAATACGAATAAGTAACACAAGTTCATACATAATTTTATTCATTAAAATTCTTAAAAATGAAAATAATTCACTTACCGGTTCTTCTTCTGAACTTTCTTGAGTCAAAGCCTCACGAGTTTCATTCTGCAAAATTCGTTGTTGATTAGAATAATATTATTCGCACGCAAGCAAGTTTTAAATTAATTTTTTTGTAGGTCATCATACATTTATTTTTGACATTTTCTATAAGTTTTGATTTTCCCAAATGGTTTGATGACAAAACAAAGAATCATAATTTTATTACATGAAAAATCCTCAATTATAATTTGTCCGACATGCAACGTTATAATTAGACAACAATATTGTTTAAAAAGGTTCTAAATTCTCGGAAAAATTCTGTTGATTTCGGAAATCAGAATGGCATATCATTTACAAGTTTTTAATGAACCTTGTGTGACATCTAAGAAGGTATAAACAACAAATACATATTAAAATAAACACAGACAACAAAAACTCGTTGTATGTGTATTATAGTTTGATTGTCATTTTAAAAGTCACCGTCACACTATATTCACTTGAACAAAATAGTGCCATATATGTTCTAAACATGTATGTATAGATAAAAAATACAAAATAAATAAATCAAGTTTTATTATGTGATAAATACCTTTGCATCGTCGAAAATTGGCGCCTCGTTGTCTCCAGACCCTGAATCAGTGTACAGATCAGCTCCAGGAAGAATATCCGGTGATTGTGTGCTACTAATACGTGACAACGGTCGAACTATTTCTCTAGCTACACTCGTAGACGATGCTACGCTAACTATCGTCAAGTCAGTCGATGTTTCTACGGGGGTTGCATATTCACTAACGGTGGGCTGTAAAACAAATGTTTATCTATTATGGCAACAACAAATAAATGCTTTGATATCACTATCACCAACGTGACAGCAAAAATCTGCACTGTTTTCACTTAATTTTCACATCTTCTGGGTGGTTTTATACGCCATTCATTATCTCTAAGGAGTTGTTTTATCATTTTATTAGTCCTATTTGAAGAACTATTTTCAATAGCTAATTGAGTTCCATTTTGAACACGCCTCATTATTACAATAAAATCCGTGTAACACATTGTGCTGGAGTTCAAAATATTAATATCAAGTCTCAAAGTAATACATTCAATTATATAGCATCCAAAAACCTTCGTGTATGTATGCTTAAATGTTTTAACAATAAAAACGTTTTTGATTAAACAAAAATTATATTATCATTTTAAAAAAATGTTAACTTACTCTCGCCAATAAAATTATTGTGAACACAAGCGAACAACTTTCTCGCCACCTGAAACGAAAGGAAACATAAATTAACATAATATCAAGGTTTAAATTTAGTTTAGTTCAATTGTATAGACCAGTGATTCAATTGACCTCTTGCAATATTTAAGGCATCAAGAAAGCAAAAGCTCTCACGTTTACTTTCCACAAGGGGCGTAACACTTAACCTTTGGCTTTACGTTAAGTGCTTTGTACTTAAATTATCACCCGACATTGCCTTGAACTTGGATCAGATTACTTTGAAATGTAAGTTTCTCAAAAGTATTTACAAATTGCATTTTTTTTTTTGACCGCTTCAATTGTTGATTGAATATTTGAATTGTTGAAATATTACGAACAATGGACGTGGCTTTATTTAACAATAATATTTTTATATTTAATTGTAAGATCGTTTATGAGCTAAGCATTAATTAAATATTGAAAAAATGAGAACGATGAGACTTAAACAACTAAGAAATTCATTTTTTTATTTGGATTTTTTATCTCTATAATAGTATCTAAATTAATCATCATTTTTTTATGTAAACTGCTGAAACTTTGCACGATACCACAGTTTTATCACGAATGACCCGGGTTTCGTCTTTCCAATCTCCCCTTGTTATATCCTTTACGTGAGATCAGTTCAATGAGTCAACAATTTCATAAATAAAAGTCCTATATAACGTCACCTGATGTTTAACGCTTACCGTTACCTGCCAACTTGAAATAAGTAGGTATTTCTAAGTCTAAAATTACTCTATTGCATTTTAATAATAACTGATTATTATTTGTTGTAGAAACTTTTCACGAAAGACTCATTAACACTATTCAGCGTTCATTAAACTTATCACAGGCAATTCAGTGTTATTATTATTAAATCAAAATTATTTAAATTTATTTAGTTGTTTATTTAAATCCTAGCTTTAGGTTTATTGTTTTTTCAGTGTTATTAACTTCTTTGGTATGTAACCGATGTTAACTGTTTACTGTGTATCATCTGTGTTCCATCTGTGTGATATAATGCCTAAAGGTGCTGATGCCTAAAGGCGAAAACCGGGTTTCAACAATTCAAATTTTATATTGAAATTTTATCAATCATCTTCAGTCACAACATGTACTTCTTACAGTTTCCAACAAATATCTTGACACAAAAGCTTTTCCAGAAATTATTTCGAATTTGGAAAGATTTGACGTTTTATTTTGTTTTTTTTAGAATCGCACAATTTTCACGCTTCGATTCCGTATCGTCACTGCTTCGTTTGAAAATATGCACTTAGTTATTACACAATGATGAACTGACTTGAACACCTGGCAATATTTTCAATGCCAATTTGATTGCATCTGCTTGCGTCGGTCAATTGGCTCTGAAAAATCTGAACCAAGACTGTAAATACATAAATAGTCAATGAACTTATACGGGAATCAAAAGTTCACGCGCATCATGTATTATAGTACATATTTTACCAACAAAACTTTACTAACCGAAGAAATAATTCAAATCACAATATTTTCCTGCGAGTTTTTTTTGAAAATAATTCGAATGACGTATGCTCGAATTCAACATTTTGTTTTTTAAATATATGTTGGAAGTTTGAAAATTTTCCCGCCATTTTTTTCCTTGTCAGTTATTAGTAAATTAATATTATCATCGTATATACATAGTATTATTATTTCTTAAATGTTAAATTGAAAAATTATATTCTTACAGGCCTTTCGATTCGTTTTTTACTGAGGCAAAATTGGCAAGGATATGACGAAAAATAAATTTAAGGACAGTTTGCACACTAAAATGCAAGCTACCGAGTGTTGGACGTTTGCTCCTGAATCAGTCTGAGCTATAGTAGCAGAGAACATTTGTATAATTAATATTCTAAAAAATTATTTGTTACAATAAAAAATATTTTTTTCACACTTTACGGCAGTTGTATTAAATAAATAGCTACAAATATTATATGTACATTATTCTAGATTTTTCCCCGTTTTAATAACAATTTATTTAATTAAAATGTGAAGGGTTACATTAAACATATTCATTGTAGACAAAAATTAAAAAAAATGTATTCTGTTCATTTCTTTATAACTCATTGAAAGTCATTACGATCCATTATTTCTTTTTTTTCCTGTTGTCAATTCTGTTGCATCCCTGTGATAGAATGCCTGAAGATGCCAAAAGGCGAAACGCGGGTCGTTAGTGACAAAATATGTGGAATCGTACAAAGTTGTAACAATTCAAATTCATTATGATCCTTTATTTTGAAATAAATGTTTTTTCATTGCTTTTTTAATATATATGCTATATCTACATATACGCTTTATCCGTCCACGGTGATTTGGCAAAACAGACTGAAAAAATGACAGAAAATTTGACAGATGTCAATTGTTTCAACAATATGGGCGTAATTAATTGTCAAAGTTCGGAAGTTCCTATTGGAAGACCCTGTACATAACATAAAAAATTAACGATTAAATTAATTAGGTAACAGGCAATTAACAAAAAATAAACAGACGTTTTTCAATGGAAACTTGTCATAAAAAATACGATTATAAACCAATTTCAAGTCCAATGCCACGAAATAATCAATGGTTTCATTAACCTCACGAACAATATCTTATGCAATGGTCACCGATCTCAATCACCGAGTCGAATCAATATAATTCAATAAAGATTCACAATAACTGCTACTCTTTCTTACATCGAAAAAAGTGTCTTATTTTTTTGTTTAATGAAAGCATTGCTCAATCGAACGACTCATTTTAATTACCAATCGTTTTTTGCAACCAATCAACGAGAACCGATTCACTGATCCTAATTTTCGATTATGTGTTTACAATCATTGTAGGTGATCCTATGATGGGATAATTACTTTTGTAAAAAAACATAAGGCACGGTTGACAAAATTCAAGTCATGTTCTTAATTTAATTGAAATATATCTGAACAATATTTTTCTTAGGATATTATTAAAGGCGGATTTGATTCTGGCGAATCTAATGGATCCGCAATTTAAAAGAATTTGTCCAATTTGCCTGATGATTGTATTTTTTTCTTCGAACTGCGTTTTTTTAGATATTTTCAAGAATCGGAAATTAAGATAAGGTTTGTGCCGTTGTAAACTACTCACTACCATGATATTTATCTTTTTCAAAGAAGTCAAAACATCGTAGATGTTTATTACAAACTTATTTTAACGTTATATCTATGTACGCTTCTATTTAATTTTTTTGGAATAAGTGAACGCAATATTTGTTATTGTATGCTAAGACATGTTTCATTTATATTTTTTTTTAATATAATATCAACAAATTTAAATTGTTATAACTTTGTACGATTCCACATGTTTTGTCATTATCGATACGGGTTAAGCCTTTTTGCATCTTCAGGCATTTTATCACACGGATGCAACAGGATTGACGAATAATAAACATCCAGCATGGTCTATATACCAGAGGTATTAATTAATAACAACACAGACCCCAAGGCAAGAACTAAATGGCAGCTGAAAGGTGATACCCGGGTCGTTAGTGACAAAACATGTGAAATTGTACAAAGTTGCAACTATTCAAATTTGATATTGAAGTTCCATCAAACACCTTCAATCGATATCATAAATAATATCAAAGCAAAATCTAATATTTAATTTATTTTAATTTAATGCAAAAACCCAGCACTCTTATTACACTACGATTATACAAAGAAAATAGTTTTATATATTGATTGAATTGGGAATTACTTGATAGAACTTCATTATAATACGTTGAAAAAATAAGTACATTAGTTTTTCACTTTATACGTTTATTCTCACCCAACAAAAAAAGCCAAGATGAACTTTCGCTTCAAGAAATACTTAAAATCAATTCGCCACGTTTATGAACTTACTATAATATATAAATTTTAATACTAAGATGCTAGAACAGATGATGCATTGTGTACCTTTTCTACACCGTTATATATAGATAAGTAAATTTAAATTAAAACGTAGTTCTGATGAGAGTATAAACCGAAATAACTATCAACTATTTACTTTATAAATTTTATAGAGCCATAATACATTATTCCACCGTATTGTGATGGATAAAAATATTTTTGTAAATATATTCCAGAGCAGTCAGTGGTGTTTATTACACATAGAATTGTATTCAAATCAAGGAACGTGATCCTTTCTACCATTATTTCGCAATAATAAATCATTTAAGAATGCGTCGGAATTGCTTCAAAGCCTGATTATGTGAAAGACGGTTGTAACGACCTGATGTTCGCAGAGTAACATCTTTTGAACATTACATTTTATAAAGCTTATTGTACATATACAGTACAGTGACCGAAACGAAAAGGGATCATTTTATTTTATTTTCACTTAGGGAAGAACATTCAGCTGCTCTGTCACAAACAATCATCAAAATTTTTGCCTTTTTTCAGTATAATTGTTGTTATTATACATCCAGTCCTTTTTTTACGCGATACATTGGTTCCATAAAAAGTCGCGTAAGAAAAATCGCTTAAAAAATCACAACTTTCATATAATTTGATAAATTGGTTCCAAATATTAAAATATCGCGTAAAAAGTACCAGAAACGTATGAAAAACCAAAATTTGTATGCCATCGTCAGAACTATCTGACCGAAAGAGCCGAAATAGCTATCAACTATATTTGTTAAAAATAATTTTGTAGAACTAAAATACATTGCTATTTTTTCACCGTGTTATAATGGAGTTCTACCAAGTGAATGCCAATTCAATCAAGAAATCATATTATAAACTTTTACTTATGACAACTATATTCGTTATTAAGATAAAAAAAAATGATTTTTTTTTAACACGTATTTTGTAAGTCTAAAGTTACCTCTGTAATAAGCAAAACACGTGGCACAATTTTATATTAAAAAGAACTTCCATAAAATTACATCCGAATCCATCGAAAGTATTAACTGTTATTTTTTAATTTTACAACCGTTGGACAGAGACGAATTGATTTACCTTAAAGTTAATTTAATTTCAAGTGGATTTCAGGCTTTTGACTGCAGCTATTAAAATCACTTGAATCTTATAATTAACTCATTAGTGCTTTCAAAATAGATTAACAAAATATAATTTCAGCTCCAATAATGTGAAGTCATTAGAAAAGTGAGTTTCTGAACAGGAATTGTTTGACTTTATTCAGTCTAACAATTAAATTAGCATGAATTAGACAGTTTGAAATTACTATGGTTTGTATTATATACATATATATACATTTTTTGTACAGTTATTTTGTTTTTAATTAATCACTATTTCATTATAAACTTTTCAAATGAAATCTAGGCTACAGACTTGAGCGGAAAAAATATTTAATGTACATTAATTTATATGAACATATTAAAATATTTATTCTACGCAGCACTGGTAATATAATATATAATGCTATACTTTCAACAATCACGTCCTTTTGTTCTTTATAAGGTTGTAGTCTCAAATTGGTAAAAATCTCAATACTGAATTAGAAATCCCATCAAGTAGAGTGGTCACGTGCGAGAAAATGAAATCGTGAGCGCTGCAAATGGAAATAGCCAAATGGGGCGGTATTTTATTATTCTCCAAACAGAGATCATCCCAAGTATACGGGCATTAAAAGAATTATTCTGTAATAAAATTTTACTTTTTAAAAACGATATGTCTGGCGGAGAAGCTACGAAATCGAAGTATTATTATATCGGTAATAACAAATTCATTTTTCAACAGTCTCTCTCACAGCTTAATAATTCGATTAAATAAATCATTATAAAGAAAATTTTAAATATTATATATTAAACAAGAATACGACATAGGTCAATTCCTCAACACTTCAGAAACGGGAAAAACTATGATCTAATCATCTTGTTAAACTTATTGGATTATTGGCAATTGACAAGGATTGCCAATCGCCACTATTGCGGGAATCCGACAGCTTGCGATTCGGGTATCTCAGATTCCACTGCGTATCCCAAAATGTATAATCAAATTAAATTTCATTTGAATTTGATTGTCTTTGATGTATATTGTTGTAAGTTGTCTTGCTACACGATGTAGAACAATCAATTTTTCTATTGGACTTTTTAGAGTATTTAGTTTTTATAGTTTTAAATACTTCTAAATTTATTATCAACACCAAAATTCCTTTATATATTATTAGTCGAAAAATAAAAGATTAATTGATTGGAAAAGAAAATAAAATATTCTTCAATAATGTTAGAAGATATTTTAAGCTATTCCGAAAATGTGTATAATCATTTATTAACGCCCATTTTAACATCACAGTTCAAATACTATTAGCCATATTAAGAAATATGTAATTATGTTTGAATAGTTAAAACTTTGTACGATTCCACATGTGCTGGAATACCTGAAGATGTCAAAAGGCGAAACCCGGGTCGATATTGACAAAACATGTGGAATCTTACAAAGTTTCGACAACAAATTTTATTTTGAAATTCCATGAAGCACCTTCAAAAAAAATATATAATACATACTTATGTAGTTGGGGAAAGCTAGTTGTATACTAGCTTTGCATGAATGCTTTGTATCCAGAACTAAGATATCGTGATTTCGTTATACTGAATATGTTATTCATATAAATAAAAATTTAAGAAACGTTTTCACGATAAGTGTTATATAAAATAATAATAAGTTTATATGGGTTAATCAATCGCTGGAATTTCATAGAAATCTACGTTCAAAATTGTATCACTCTTTTGTTATACCAGCGCCCTAACAATTCATAACAGTATCGTGAAAACTAAGGTCGTATTTAATTTATACTTATTATTTTAAAAAAAAAAAACTATTTCAGTGAAAGAAGCAATCATTATTACGCATACGACATTTTCTTCTGCACCGTTCGTCGGTCAAACGTTTAAGGCAGGAAACGATTTGTATATAACCGAATAATATCAACAATTTAAAAGCACTTAACGTTTTTTGCTTCATAAAGAGCAGTATATGACAACGGTAATAGTGTAGCGGACATATTCCGTCGTCTCCAAACAAGAAACGTCTTACCGAAATTAATTATTTGGACAACAACAGTACTCTAATTTTAGGGTCATCAAAACAAACGGTTGTTTACGACAGACACTGAGATACTCAACGTTATACTTATATACAAGAAGAAAATAACAAGTATTGTAGTAGGGTCATTAGCGTTTATGCTTTACAGAGTCAAGGTTGTAATTAGAATATTTATGTAACTAGAGCTTTGTCTTTCAGTGATATAATCGTGACCGAGTGGTTACGTTATTTGTCCGTTCTTTAATCCCCAAGTTATACGGAAAGATTCGTAAATCTAGAAGAGAAACTAGCTGTTTTTCCCGAGATCCTAAACTTTTTTTGAAGTAATCAATTCTCTGGGTGAATAAAGATTTGACTATGGTATAACTGACTGAAGTAAGCGAAATGGACAATCAAATATATTCAATAATTGAATCGTGTATTACGAAAACGTCATGAGTTAAATTTATGTAATTTTTCAGGAGAGTGAAGAATATTATTCGTCACAAATTTGTTATGTAATGCATATTTTAGGGTAGATTTTAATTAACTAAATAAAGATTTAACTTTCAAATATTTTATACATTTTAATAAATTCACTTTTTCTAATGGAGACTAGTAATGTTTTCGTAACACATGCATTTTTTCAATGACATATATTTTAAACAATAAAAACACATATAAAGTACTGATTTTTACAATATATTTTATGATTCCGCCATATAGCCAGAATATAGCTTTCTCATCATTGATCATCAGTTGATAATGCTCGCGATGAACGAAACCGGCACTGATCATATCATATATTGTAGAAATAAGTACTAAAAAACGTGTATTTTTTAAAACATTGTGTCTTTCCATTTAGAAGTGGTAGGTAACATCTTAAAAGTGTTTTTTTTTAAATGCTCTGGAATGCTTTAATAATATACATAAATAGGAGATTTTCGTTTTACATTTATGTATTTAAGTGTTATGAAGATTTTTGCATACTAAACGTTTACGTAATACACGATTCAATCATGGTGAAAATAAATATTTACTATTGATACTCACTTTTTACGGCTGAGTTACAAATGCCTTTTTTACTTCAAATCTGAGTAATATTGATATTTAAAATTGATTTTTCGTCTTTTCGTTTTTTCGAAGTCGGTCTCTTTTTTAACTGTAATTCAAAACATTAATATAGTGCGATGGTATGTTTTTTTGCTAATTCTCGTAGCTTTTTGTCTGCTTAATATTTTAATATCGTTTGTAACAAGAACGAAAATCATCATTATATCAGTATATTAATCAAGATCGCACAATCAATTGAAATTGTTATATTATTTACATTTAAAAAATGCATCGTTTTTTTATCAACAAAAATTTTGTATAATTCGCTGAGGTTTAAAAAACTTCATAGAAGTCAAAAGGTTTAAGTGTTAGTTATGCTAAAAACTCTTTTCTTAAAGAGTTTGTACATTAAGATGAATATTTTTTTACTTTCCTTAAATTTCGTATTTTTTAAATTTCACCCATGGCCAAACACAACGCTATATATCGTAAAAAATAAGCAATGCAAGTCATAAACTCAGTGATAATCACTAACAAACATTACACAGGGCATGCTTCACGTTTGTGAATTAGTTAATAAAAAAAACCGCGATGCAGCTCTAGTTGCAGCATTAAATTTCTAATGCAATCACACTTGCATAAATCCGAAGAGTTGGATAACGGGAGGTCGTTCCGAGCTGATACACCAACATCTTCTTTTCTGCAGACACCTGCTCCGATCGAAGAAATCAGCAGAAGCCAACGGCGACAAAAATAACATCGCTCTACTTTGTTCTTGTCGCAGGTATACACATTAATTGTTTATTGCGTCAATGAATGGCTTAAATTGATTTGAAAAAGTTCGTGAAGTACTATTGAAATAGTGACCAGTATTTTTTTATAGAAATAATAGCTTGTATGGTTTGTTCTGTTTCATAAAATTCGATTAAGGTTTACGCCGTTTTACCTTTTACAAAAATATCACTTTTGAACAAACCAGTACACGCATATACTCATTTGGAAATAGCATCAAGATAAAAAATATTCCATTGTCTGATACAAATCACATTTAATATATATGTATAATTTATCAATTTTATTCTTAATTATACTGTAATATCATACATTCACCACAACTATAATATTATAAGGGTCACTTTATTTCTGCTGGTGACTATTTCCCAATCGATATTTTCTCCAAGTTTTTTTTTTTATTCATCGAAATATATTTTATTAAATATTTTTTTCACATACAATAACTAGTTGCTGTTTCCTCAATCGAAAAAATGAACTCCACACACATAATTAATTTAAATATTTACTAGTTCGGTCAGCCTTCATTCATTCTTCAGGTCATTTTTAATTCTGAATTAAGCAATCAATCATTCAACTGTTACATGGCAACATACGGCGACACAATACAAAGATTTTGTCAATTTTGTCAATACAACATAATGTATTAAAAAATATTGCAAATCCTCAACGCCATAACGTGAAAATACGTATCACCTTATTGTATAACATGTCTATTGAACTCATAAAAATACAATACAAATAAATACCCAGTTAAAAATCGTATGGATTATATTAACTACTATCCGTCACCTATTTCAATATATTTGTTCATTTTTGATGGTGCGGCGCCTGAAAAAAAATCTAATCATATATACGATGATCATTGTTTATATTGATTCTAATATAATTTCGGTGAATTACTGTATGCAGTGGCTGAAAATTTGTTGGTGACTTAACGACCTTTATATTCATGATTTTTTATAATTAAATTTATAGCTTTAAATCACAAGTAAAAGTGAAGCATGATCTAACGAATTAGATTTTAAAAAAATATCTTAAAATACCCTTTACGATTTTAACGTATATGTTTATTGTAAATTTTGAATGCCGTACTATAAAACAGATGCAGTCGAATACCGTTGTCACAAGTTTATGGCCAGGCAAATCGGTGTTATTTTGTTCCACCCGCTGACCACTGCTATTACTTAACTGAATATATTAAATTGTGTTATTCACTTTTGTTTTCATTCATATCGCATGCTGGGAACCTTTGTTACGTTTCAATTATATCGACTGACTCGATAATGCCTGAAAAGTAGGTTAAAACAAAAAAGTGCGTTATTGATGGCCCACACACTGAATATTACAATTTAACATTTGGACGCCGGTCGTAATAACGATAAAACAATAAATAAACGTGATTTTTAATTCATATTTCATTAAAACCTTTAGTAGCTTAGTACACCATCATCGAATATATATATTTTAATACGGTCACACTGAAAAAACGAAAAAAAATATATTTAATAGTATCGTTACCCTGCTATTAGTTGCTCATTAATAAAATTGACAAAAATCTTGATGACGTAGAGTAAATTTCTTGGAATTCGATTCTTTATCTAGAATAACTCATTACGTACATTTATTATACCAATTTGGCAAAAAATAATAAATTATTTTATCGATTATTACAATGATGCAAGTAGCCATTCATAATCCCAAACCTTTGTGATTATTGTTTTTTTTTGTGGTTAATTCACAAAGGCTTCATTTTTTTTCATTTACATATAAATTACTTCATAATAATTTTGTCCGCTCTTAATGGAGATTGCTTTATATTTAATTAGTATAACCTACGTTTATTTCAAATTTAAGCTTATTTTTGGCATTAAATTACTACTTTTAATATTAGTAGTTAAAATTTTAGCTATCCATGATAAAAATTCTTATTTATAAGATAGGCAATCGTTCCTATTTATTGATTCCTTAATTAATTCATGTTAGGTTTTATAAGTATTTGTGTAATATACAATATCAAGACTACGAGCTTTAACGAAAAAGCTCAAAATTTCATTCATATTCCTTAAAAAAATACTTACATTATTTATCAATTCTTCATGGAAAGACATGGTTATATTTTCTAAAAAAAAAAGACAAAAAAACAGTTTTAATTGCACTGTTTCAACACTTCTATTAAGACTACTTTCAATCAACACAAAAACTATGAACTGATAAAATTTTAGGTACATACGTCATCATTTGATAATGCTTCCTGATTCTTGCAATAGATATAATAGTGATGATTTACTCAAAAAAATATTTGTATTTGCCACTATGGTTTTGACATAGAATGAATAATCGAAATGTCGTTCGTAGTACAACTAACGTATATTTAACAATCAGATTACTACATCTAAAGAGAGCTAAAGCGTTCATAATACCTTTTCAAATGCTACCAATTTGGCTCACTAAACATACAGCTTATCTTATGATGAACTGTTTGTTTTTGTTAAATATCAGGTAGAAATGCACACAAACTAGGTTAACGTGTATTGTGTAATAACACAAATTTATAACTCGCGTAGTGACATTTTTTCGATCGCTAAACATGCAAGAAATCACTCAGACAATTTGAAAACAGGACAGAAAAAAACACGAAAATTTTTGCTCCACATATTTGAACTCGGTTAGAAACGGCGATTCGTTTTTTTTATTTTAACTTTTCTTTAACGCAAACTGTTACGACCTAATATATCTTTCAATGACATGTGGATACTTCTCTCATTTAAAAGTCTTCTTTTTCTAATTACCAAAGCTGTTTTCACATTATTGTTATTATACAATTAACAGACACACGCGAGCATTTTAAAACCGTAATTAGTCAGACATAATACTTTAGAAGAATATTTCGTATAACTAATATGAAACAAGTAATTATCAGCTACGATAACATTTATACAAATTCTTTTGTCATTGTATTAAATGCATATAACGGTATCTTATAGCAACTGCGAATTTTGATAATAATGGGAAAATAAGTCACCATATTGAATAAGTAATTTGCTAATACTTTAGAAGGTTTAACTGCGACTAATATATTTTTTTAACAAAATGAAATTGTTCTTCAAAAGAATCGCTTCAATCTGCTAAATCCTCGTCAAAACTGTTCAAATTTCTTTAAGCAATCTTCATTGTCGATTTCAACGCGGGGTTTTTCCAATTTTGAAACCTAGTAAATTTTTAAACCATAAAGTTTCGAAAGCTCGAAGTTGATCAATAATCATTTTTGTACATTTCTTACGGTCCATGTACAATTTGACAATTTTAAATTAAAAGTTTCTTTAAATACACACTTTTCTCAGACAGCGTAGAAACATTAGTGCAATATTTATTTAGATCCATTAGTAGACAACAAATTCAATCAAATATAATACTTTAATTGGTACTGAATTGATTGAAAAGGCAAAATATTGTTTAATCATAGCTTAATTTAGCATGACATAACCAGCTTTGATTGCTATTGAAAAACATAATGATTAACATAAAAATAACATCGTATAAGACTTATACAATATCAAATTTTAATTTTTAAAACTTTGTACGTTTCCACGTGTTCAAACTGACAGTTCTGTTGCAAGTGTATGATAGAAAGCTGGAAGATTCCAAAAGGTGAAACCCGGATCGTTAGTTACAAAATGAGGAATCGTACAACATTTTAACAATTCAAATTTTATATTGAAATTTCATCAAGCACCTTCAGTCGATATCATAAATTAAGCTTTATACAATAATTTATGACTAACATGAAATAAAGACCGATACTATTTCAAACACAATACAGAAAAACTTTACGAACAGAGTTGCTAGATGAAATCTATTGTCTACCAAGTAAATACTAATTTAATCAATAAATTCTATACGAAACACAAAATATTTTTTCTATGTTTTTTCAGAAAGTCTTATCTGGCTCTTAGCCCAATTGCTGCTTGCAACGTTCATTGTAGACGTGTGTACATCACACGAATTCTACTTTTCAATATTACTGTTCAAGTATGACGAGAAGATCCACTAAAAAGGGTAAAAAAATGTAAAATGTACACAAAAATTGAATTTTATATGTTATTAATAATGAAATTTACTTGAGAAGAAAAGCTCTTTTTTGATCAGTTCATCATTTTTGTTCATCTTTTGTTCATTTGATCAGTTTTTTAAGAAATCGTGTACATAATTTGTTTGTTCTTCCAAAGTGTAGAACCAGTCTGCCAATGGGGATGCCAATGGTAAGAGCATTAACAATGTTCAACGGTATTGCTTCGGATGTTGACATATTTCATGTGGACGAAAGTGAGCTCAGACGAATGCTATTTTTTCAGTTAAAGTAGACATTTCATGAGCTTACTTGGTTGACTTTCTTTTTTGCAATCATTATTGATTGTTTTATATTATTTGTTGAATTTTTATATTTTATATTTATATATGTTAATATGTTACGGTGCAAAAGCATTGAATTAATAATTTGTAAGTTTTGTACCGTATAGTTGTAATAAAAATAAAAACTACATCAACTTTTTGTGATATATTCGACACTATTTCTGTTCACGGTTAACTACAGCCTTTTTTATGCTTTTATGCAACGATAGCAAATATTTGATTACCAAAAAAAGTTCCGACACATTTTAAATAGGCCACACAACAAAAATATCATTCGATCATTTGTAAAACGGCAAAAAAATCGCGTTAAATTCCTCTCGTTTTGACTATCGGATACCGATCGGTAAGCAATTTCACCCACATTACTATTTTTTCTCCTCCATTCCACTCCAATAAGTAATCTCATTCTCTTTGCACAATACATCATCGAGGAGTATTGTTCTTGTATCGTCTATCACATTGGCGAGTATTCGTGCGCTGACTTTGTATACCTGCCGTACGCATGTGCAATCAAAATCGCTCACTTGGAAAAGTGTTTGTTCGATTGGCCAATACTTACGTTAACATGATTAATAAGTAGCCACATCTTCACTTCAATCGCAAACGTCCACAGGGCCACAAAATTATATAGTCTCTGTTATGAATTTGATGTCTGCTGTTTCGAAACAGTTCAATTATTTCATTTTAAAATATACTCGGTTTTTGTATTATCAATCAAGTAGTGATTAGCATTAGTACGCTACATGCCTATGGCCTGTGAGAAAAAAATATGTCTTTTTTACAACTATTTTTATTGATTGTTTGAATACATAGATATATTCCTAGTTGTGTTTTTTCAGGACCATAGAGTAACAAAAATTAGTAGATTTATGAAAATATTTGCTTTATTTTATACATTAACCGCAATTCGTTTTTTTTAGTTTACCTTTAAGGTGTTAACTGTCACTTCTTGATGGAAAGGCATGATATTTTAAATAATAAAAACACATTTTCAGAACTTATTTCCACAATATACTTTTTGATCAGGACCGGTTTCGCTCGTCGCGAGCATTAGCATCAGTTGATGATGCTCGCGATTAGCGAAACCGGTCCGGATCAAAAAATATATTGTGGAAATAAGTACTAAAAATGTGTTTTCATTATTTGTTAGTTCACTCATAGATTGAAATTTTGATAAATGTTTGCAATAATATGGTTGCGTTTTAAAGTAACGTAATTTCTTATCGTTTCTCTATATTTTCAAAAGTTTATTTTGAATAACTGAATTATCAAAAACGAGCGACTTCGATTACTTTTCCAATTAGACGGTGTAAAAGAATATCTTAATAAACAATTTCCCGGATTGCTTGGTTGATCTTTAATGTAATGCATATAATTTATGATATTGACTGAAGGTGCTTGATGGAACTTCAATATCAAATTTGAATTGTTCCAACTTTGTACGATTCCATATGTCTTATCACAAACGACCCGGGTTTCGGCATCTTCAGGCATTGCATCGCACGGATACAACAGAACTGACGTAAAACAAACAGTTAGCATCGTATATATAATATATTACGATGCTAACTGTTTGTTTTACGACAATTCTGTTGCATCCGTGCGATGGAATGCCTGAAGATGCCGAGGGGCGAAACCCGGGTCGTTTGTGTCAAAACATGTGGAATCGTACAAAATTACAACAATTCAATATTGATATTGAAATTCCATCAAGCACCTTTAGTCGATATCATAAATTATATCCCAAAAAACCCTTTTTTTAGTTTTGCGTCATTTTTACTATGAAGAAAGTCAACAACGTTTATATTAAAGCAATATTTGTTATGACTTCATTTCAAACAATTGATTTTTGGAGACACTCTATTGCAATTACATGTTTAGCTATAGCTTTTGGATTTTATATGTTCATACATATAAATTAATTTAATCATTCATGATCTCAGAACAAATTTTTATTTTTAAGTGTTGTGTTCTTCAGAAAATATTATTCCAGTAATCGACATTTTTAGAAAAAAAAGTTGTCATAACTAATTTTTATTGGATTAATGTTGTAACATTCTTTTCAGCAGCAATCTTTTGCTTGCCTATTGGTAAGTAGATTCCTGTTAATAATGATTTTATTATATTATATATACGATGCTAACTGTTTGTTTTACGTCAGTTCTGTTGCATCCGTGCGATGGAATGCCTGAAGATGCCGAGGGGCAAAACCCGGGTCGTTTGTGATAAGACATATGGAATCGTACAAAGTTGCAACAATTCAAATTTAGTAATGCATATAAATAAAAAATGTAGGAAAAATCCTGACAAAAATAAACTCTTTTTTTAGTCGCAGTCAGGTTGCTGATTTTTTAATCTAAAGAAAAATGATGACAGTCCAGGTAACGGGTAGAAGCATCGTGCGTATTGGTTTGAGGGCAACTTAAATGCGTTGATATCAATATATCATTTAAAAACAATTTAACTAGCAGACCTACTGCATTGCAAGCTACTCTTAGATCGAAAAATAGTACTCAGATCATTTTTACACTTGAAAATAACAAATTTTCAGTCGGGTTTTGAAATAAAGCCAATGATGAATATGTGGAACTTTTTATGTATAACTGAAACATGTTTGATGAAAGAACATTAATAGTAAGTTGTATTCTAATCTTTCATTTGAATAGCATCATATTAAATATTCAAATGGTCTATCAAATTAATAAAAAGCTCGTATAAATATCATATGGACCTCATTCAAATCATATTCCTTCTCTCTTTGGAGCACATGGAATATTTATTTAGCATCTCAATAAAAATTTTCATAATATTAAATAGATTTCTCTGAAACCATTTAATTTTCTTTTTTTTGTAGTAAGAGAATAAACGGATACAGCAAAAAAAGGCTAGTAATTAGGTAATCGCTCTTACTATCCCTCTAATAAAAGCTTTTTTGACTCGAAGTTTACTCACTCTCTGTATTACACTACATTTTTTAAATGTCTAGGAAAATTCGACGCTTCCATCATTTAAGGGGAAAATTTTATTATAAGAATTTGTGTCTTGACGCACCAATTTCATAATCTCCGCAGTGAAAATTTGCTATCCTCTTAACTTCTAAAAGCTCCTTTTGTTCTGTGTCTATGTTCAATTATTTTTAAAAGTAAAAATTTTTATGCTTAAATTATAATAAAAGCACAATAGAAATTCATTTTCGTGGAAAGAGTAAAAAATATAATTAACCTATTCTCTCAAAGTTTTTCTTATGTCTCTGTCAAAAACTGGCAATTGCATAACAATGCAACTGGAACTTAAAATAATGAATGTTAATGAGGTGAATTTATTGATTTTCACAACAAATATTAACTAAACATAATAATTGATATCCATTTTAGTATTATTCCACCGTCATAACTGCCTATTCAATTAATAAACCAATTATCAAATTTTAAACAATAAATAATATTTTCATTTTCTTAGCAGTAAGATAATCATTTTTTTAATAAATTGCATAATTAACATATACTATTTAATATCGCGCTGATTTGAAGCTTTGTAGTCTTTTCTTTTTTTGGTTATGAATTGGCTTTTACTTGGAAGAACTCCATTACAACACGATAAAAATAGCGACTCATTTTTCAATATGTTCTCTTATTTTAATTTTTATGATTGAATCTACGTGCTTCAAACAATAATCATTATGCATGGAAAAAATAATGGTATTGAATGTTCAATGATACATCTAGTCTCGTAGCCGAGTGGTAGCACTTTCATGTTGTACGTTTGCGCGATCAATATTTATAGTTATAGCGTGTGGACAAACTTAAAGTAAGTGTTTTTGAAATTGTTGTTAAAGAAATATGATTACATAAAATGTCTATTTCATGGAATTTTTCTCACTCTATCTGGTCTATAAAATATGAATTGAATGTGATAGACTTATTCCTATTTCTTTCCTGATACCAATATGAACGATGTATTAAACCATATAAAGTTTTTTTTCACGAATAACATTTTGTTTCATGAATAACATCGATTGTAAAAAACATATGTAATAATTTGCATACATCAGCAATTATTAAACCTTACACAAACGATGAATTTAAGCAAACATATTAGTACGATCATGACACGGTTTTAACCCAATTTGATCAACCCAGAAAACAATTGAATTTCAAAAAATATAGCATCAACATAATTTTCAATACATTCTTATTAATTAATTCATATAAATTATGCATATACTGTTATATCTTGTGAACTTTTAATAGAAATAAGGTATTTTTGTATTGATTAGAACTGTCAAGTGATCATGACCGATTTCATTAATCCCAAGCATTTCAAACTGAAACAAACTAGATTCAACCATCTACTTAAATACTGTTATATTATAACAATAACTGAGTGACGTTTTTTAAACGTTCACAGCTACAGATAATAATCTTACCTCGATGTTTTGTGATGCACTGCACTGAACATTGTTATAGAGTTTTTCATTATTATATTTTTTTAAATAAGTAATATTATTCCCGAAGTAAAATATCGGCTTTTTATAACTTATAAACACTGATTTTACACACTTAAAACTAAAAGAATTAATTGTATATAAATAAGAAATTTTTCAGCATAATTATTTGTTGTAAATTGTTTGACTTATTGCACAATAAATACATGTGTAACTTGCATGATTTTGAAAAAATCGCGCGAGGTTCTGCACTGACCGAGCATCGATGTCTAATGGTAACGCCGAAACGCGAAGGAAATCCGACGTCCACGACGCTTAACGACCGTTGCGTGTTGGCGCTTCGGAGGTCTAAAGCAAAGTGTTTTCTCAAACAGCGTCTTGCGACATTATAAAACATCGAAGGAATTCTGCAGCGGACTGATAAATCACTAGCGGATAAATAAAGCGTCCGATCCCAAATGTTTTTACCAAAAAATACTATCCGTATTACAACATTGCAAAAATATTATGGCTTAGTATCAAATCAAACACGAAAAATCTATGACACCTGTTTGGCTTTTTAAAATTTTAATTAAAAAAAAAGAATAAAAAAGCATATCTTTTAAACTAACCATGAACATCTAAAGAAATAAATAATAAATCTACTGCCAAAATCATCAAAATACTATGATGACTTTTTTTAGATCTTTTGTGTCTTATAATACTTAAATTTTTTCTCAATTTTTACAGAAATTTTATTAATTCGCTTGGCTTTAACAGGAGTGTGTTTTTTATTGATTTTTAAACATTAAAAACAATATTTTTTTATCAGATTCGAAATTATTTACAAATTTTCTATGTCAATGAATAAAGCTCATCAATATGTGGAAGTATAATGAACTTTATAATATATACGAAGTTTGCAACAGAACTAGTTGAATTATTATTGAGAGTCTATACTAGTTACAAAGATCATTTGAATCACATTGAAATGGAAAAGCGATTGAATTTGATAATCTTATTAAATGTGGAATATTATATGTCGAATATTTACAGGCGGAGTGAGTGATTTCTTTCATTTTCTTGAGCCTAGCACGATATTGGTTACCATGGAAAAATTAAGGTGTAAATAGTTGTGGTGGCAGCCATTACTCACCCTGGGGTTCCATGTTATTGATGATAATGAATTTATAATATTTTGAACCTAAATACATTTTTACAATACCAATCACTTATTAAAATAACTCAACTACGACTTGGTGTTTATTGAATAGAGACATTATCTTCTTTCCTGATGATTGGATTCCCAAGAGTGTCATTGTCAGCAGTTCTGGTGTCATTCGTTTGTTGCTTAGCGAAAAATTTTGGTGAAAGACAATAATAATATTTCAGTTCAGTCTCACAATTAATATACCGTTAAAGTAATATTGTATCACTGTACTTTGGTGGATGACATTGGCATTAGATAAAAGGCATTAACTGGCATAGCTGTATAATTGAAACTATTTTCATTTCGGATGTTATGTTGCTTATTTTCTTCGGTATTACCAAGCATGATATATTAAGCTTTTCGTTGTTAATGAACATGAAACCAGAATTTGAAAAAACATGCTCGGAAACTAGATTTCCTATCACTGTGATATTTTTTCTGTTCTACATTCTCTAAACTAGAATTTGAAACTTGTAACTTAAATGAAATTCTTTAAAATACCGTCCGAATCATTAAAAATGGCAATTCTATATGATTTATCGAACTTAAATAAACGTTTGAGATTTCTACACAATGTTGTTGTAAAATAATTCAATGATCAACAAAAATAATTTTATCAAAAACAAAAAACCTTTTACGATAGTTAAGGCCATAAACATATACCATGGCCCACGAAGAATAATTTTACTTGGATAATAAATTATTTATTTTTATAGATGTAGATTATATTACATTGAATTGTGTTTTGGTGACAGTAAAAATTTTGCTCGTCAAAATGCCAACACAATTTTTAAATAAAATATAATCCAGTTCATGAATACTACCTTTTCAGATGGTATATGGCTACACTCTATCTTGAATCAAATCATTAATTTTTATAAGATAACTAAAAAAATAATTGCGTTTGATTATCTACAAAACCATACTATGATAATTTTAGGCGAAGTTTTTTTTGATAACCTCGTTGAAAAAATACATCACAACCAAAAGATATGAAATTTATATCGTCCTCGATTATCCAGCAATAAAATCTTAAGCCGTGCATAATAACCACTAGACTTATCGAATGACAAACTGAACACAACCCTATTCTTTACTTTAATATTGTATCCAAAATATCTCTTACTATTGATGTGATAGTATGTGATTACAAAAAAATGTATACGATGTCATTAAATAAAAAAATTGTCCTACTATTCATGGCCTTGTTGAATATTTTCATACATACTCGTACATTGAGAATTTTTACTGTTACTTAAAGGAAGTGTATATTCACACTCCCGTTGTGATAATATTACATTTTCAACAAAACATTGTAATAATTTTTTTACTTTTTCTATTAATAGAAGAAATTTTATACTGTAATTGTTTGTAAAAAAATGAATAAAACTACTTATTTGTAAAATACTTTTTTGTTTTACAATACCATTTAATAATATATATTCATATATCACTGATGACAATTGCGATATTAATAAGGTTCATTCGATAATATTAAATTTGTTTTTTACGTTTATTACAACTTTTTTATTTCACAGGAAGAACAAATTGTTGTTTTTTTCTGATAAAATTTCGCTTAATCAATTACAATTCAAATGTACAAAAATATTCATGGTATTTATAAAATTATCCGTAAAATAATTTTGAGACCAGCTTGTATAGATCGAGAGTAATCAACCATTATGTGGTTTGGTGATCATTTTTACTTCAAAAATCTTTTAAGTTTGACGTTTATCGGACTTGGCGACAACGCAAGTATTTTTTTATATTTGTTTTTATTAATTTAACATGCTATTTTTTGACGTATAATGTCGTTGAATATCTGAAAAACAATGTTATTTTATTGTAATCATTATATGCTTAATTGAAATATACATTTCTTACTTTGTTGTATATCGCAAAAATATAAATATAAGTACATTTTCTAATAAAGTATTCAATGAAGAGACATTTATATATATTAGATAAGTGTACATACTCGACACCCGTGTTCATAAAACACTTAATTAACCTCCATGTAAATTCACTTAAACAGTACGGAAGTCATTTTATTTTGAAAAAAAAAACTGTAATTGCTTATTGTTTGTGATATATATAAAGAACTGAGCGTATCACTTAAGTCATTTATTTAACCATTATATCATTATAATTTTATCTTAATGTTGTTAAATTAAGTTATATGTTTAATGATAAAAAAATTAAATAAACTGTTTATTTTTTTAAATAAATAATTTCTCACGAGCTCATGTTAAATTTATGGTATTTTTCTAGCCTCGATGAGAGTTGATATATTAAATGATGCTCATATTAAAGTAGTTTTTTCATACATCGCTGTCGATTATTGGTGGAAAGTCATCCACAGCGTCATTCATATTTCGTTTGCGGTTTTGCTCAGTGAATATGCATTTTATCTCATGATGAACATTTCGTTAGTTGCAGTTCACTGCCTGTCATGATTCATATACCATAAACCATGGATGAGCCACCTTTTTGAGCACGGTAAAAAAATAGCAATGTATTGTAGTTCTACAATTTTTTTTATAAGAGATAGTTGATCGAGATTGTCGTTAGTTCTGACGAAGGCGTCAGCCGAAATAGCTATATATATATATCTTATAAATATTTTAGAACTAAAATACATTGACCGTTTTATAATGGAGTCCTACCAAGGAAATGCCAATTTTATCAGTAATCTTTTTGAGGTTGCGAGGTACTTTTAATTTGAATTTTCAGTTAAATTAAGGATCGTAAATTTTATTATCGTTATTTTTTATTTTTTGATAAAAATATTTATTATAAAATTTATGATATCGTCTGAGGCTACTTGATGGAATATCAACAATTCAAACTTTATTATAAAATCAAAAATATTGCACGGTGAAAAAAATAGCAATGTATTTTAGTTCTACAAAATCTTTATAACTAAAATACATTGCTATTTTTCTCACCGTGTTATAATGGAGTTCTAACAAATAAATGTCATTTCAATCGATTGAAAATATTGTATAATATTGTTAATATAATAAAATTTGAATATCTCCGTATTTTTTTACAAATATTTGTAAATTTAAAATATGAATAAAAAAATCACAACCGTAATTCGGATCGAATAAATTTATCTTCACGATCGACTGCATTGTCCAGAATTGCCATAAACGTTATTTTATCCATTTTCTGAATACAGTGTTAAAATACTTTTTAACTGCGTGACTTTTATTGCAGTGTATAAACGTGGTAATGAAATTTACCATATGACATATAATATGTGCCCGTTAACATTCGCTCTATAGACGCATAGACATGGTGTTAGTGTGTGTTTCATGATACAATACAGATAAATAACATATATGAATACTATACATCATAACGAGGAGCGACTTTTACCTGTCAGTGTTTGTTTCATACGCTTGATTCGATATGCACAGATTGAGATAGAAAGAGAGTGTAAGTGTGTGGTATATACTTAAAATTTACTTATATCATAAATCAAGCGAAAAAGCATGTATATGATTTCGGAGTTCTTCTTTTTTTAAATTTTAAACAAATGCTGTGACTCAGTTTTTCAAGTCACGCTCTATTTTAGAAGTGAACGCAATAAATAAATTATACATTACGTTTGTTTGTTTTCGAAATTTAATTTAGGCACTAAATGCAAGATTCAACGTCGTTACATGATATTAATCGCCAAAAGAAATCAGTTGGAATCTAAAATTGGACTATTTGTTAAAAAAACATATCTTTACTCGGTGTATATTTATAAATTAATAAAATCACATCATTTATATGACAATTTACAGAACGTCGATTGTGGTTCATATTCTTACAATATATCGGCTTTCAATTAAAATTATTGCGGTGATCGTAGTACAAATACGTTTTGGGCATTAGCAATGTAATACAACCTGCACAAAAGACATTTTTACTTATATAATATTTACTTATATACTTATAATATAATATTACATTTTTTGCAACTGTAAGAGAAAAAGCTCAAAATTCCCGATGTTATGAGCTTTGAGCTTTTTCTCTTTTTCTGCTCGCTAACAATGTTAAATACTTGGAAGCCTGAACGGAAATTTTCAATATTTATATCGAATTATCAATCGATTTATGGATTAACCGAATGATAATATGGCTATAATATTGAACCCTCTTCAATCACTTAGATAGCTTATGGAAAACAATTAGTCAAATAATAAGCGTTTCCTAAATCAATATTTTGAATAGTAAAACACACTTTTAGTAATAATTTCCACAACATATTTATGATCAGAACCAGTTTCGCTCGTCGAGAGAAGTATCAACTGACAATAATAATTATTTAAAATATCATTTATTACTATCAATAAATGACAATTGACACCTTTAAAGTGAAATCGATATTTATTTATGTTCTGTCTCTGAAGAAGCAAGTTGTCTGATTTGTAGTAGCTCTATAGAGGTTTTCTGTTAAATCCAAATTTTCTATACTGAGAAACAACATCGGTTAAAAAAATACACCAGATATTCATATGATTTATTTAAAAAATACGGTAGGATTTTTTTCTGTACATAAATATATAGTTAGTCCCAAAAAAATGTCAAATGCAAGTCTTTAACAGTCGTAGTTAATATTATTTTTCACCATACTCAAACTAACATACTGATGACATTATCAAATTAACTTTGTCAAAGATATACTAATTTTCAATTGTTGAAACTTGATTAACGACAAAACATGTGGAATCTTACAAACTTTCCACAATTCACAGTAATATTGAAATTCTTTCAAGCACCTTCAGTAAACATCAAAAAAAGAAAATATATGATAAACAAACTCGACCATATAATACGGAAAATCGATGTCTTTTCAAAGCAGTCAAACTGAAACATTTTTCTTTCGATTCCATTAGTACAACTGTTGTTTAAAGTCATCATTATTTTTAGATTTATCCCGCTCACCTAAATGAAACAGATAATCGGTTAGTGCTTTTACAATTGCTCGTTGTACGATTTGACGAATTGGAATAATTGATTGTATTCCCGTTTTGTGACAACTGTAAGCATTTCAGGTCACTATAACAAACATTGATAATGGGCATAGAAATTTCTTCACGTAATATAGAGTAGTCAACTAACACAGATCTTTTATTTGTAAAATGCGTGTTGCTAAAACTTTTTAACCATTTTGATGCCACAATATTAAAATTTTTACAAAAACCTTTTACACTCATATTTGGTCGTATACTATTAGTTATTAATATAGTTTATGATATCGACAGAAGGTGCTTGATGATAGTTTAATATCAAATTTGAATTGTTACAACTTTGTACGATTTCACATGTTCTGTTCCTAACGACACGGGTTTCGCCTTTCGGCATCTTCAGGCATTCTGACCCAGAAGAATTGTCAATTTTGTTTGGCATTCGTGCCATAGAATTTTGCCTGCAGATGCTGTAAGGCAAAACCCGGGTCGTTAGTGACAAAACATGTGGAATCGTACAAAGTTGTAAAAATTCAAATTTGGTATTGAAATTCTATTAAGCACTTTCAGTCGATATCATAAATTATAAAATGTTAACATATACTTCGCAAAAAAACTCAATGAAAATTTTAGGCATGTTTTGTTATTGGTTATTGAATGAGCTAATCAATATTGAAAGATACTTGTTACACAGTTTCATTTCAACAAAATTTAAAAAAAATAAAGGTAATATTATTTTATTTTTTAATAACCAAACATTATAAATTCCTCCCCATTCGTACTATCAAATTCTACTATAGGTCTTAAATTTGTTCAAAAAATCCAAGTTATTTTATATTCTTACTATTTGTTTATCATAGAGCATACAAGAAATACGACAGAACAAATGTAACTCATTCCACATTTACATTTTTTAGGTTATATCTAAAAAAAATACTGATTTTCAAAATATTTAATAACAAATTTTTCCCAGTGTATTTGTTTCAAAATATTATAAAACAGTTTCCAATACAGTAATGACCATTGTTTAACTTTTCTCAAAATGCATAATTTTCGTGTTTGTAAAGTGATGAAAGTGAAGTGTAACCTATGACATAACAAGTCTTGTATCATATTATATTATACAATATAACAGTGATCGATATGAAAAAAGATACTAAACACCAATTCAAAATTGTTTTTTATATTTAAAAAAATTCTCCCTGATATTTCTATTTGACTTTATACTCATTCAATCTTCCAGAGTGTCTAATGAAAAAGAAAGGAGAATTGAGGAGTAGCTTAGAATATTTATTTACGAACTTCCAAATTCTCTGAAATTACGATGATTAATCGTTGAAATCGCTATGAAAAATGTACGGGAAATCTTCTACACTATAATTTCATCGTGTTCGTTAAGAAAATTTTCTTCAGTTTATTCACTAAAACAATGTTTCTATTTAAATGGAAACGAATTTAAAAACTGACCATTTGTTGCCTCGGTCATTTTTCAAATGGCCTCGAAATCGTTATCGTAACGTTCAATAAATCATGGCTTTGGATTATTCGTGCACCAGTTGAACGATTAACATACAATAAATAGTAAAAGAAGCATGGCACGCCATGAAATGAATATTATGCCAAAAGATTCCAAAAGATCTCCAAATCACAACCGACAAAATATGTTTTCAATAATCACTTTTAAGGTGTTAACTGTCACTTCTTGATGGAAAGGCATGATATTTTACATAATAAAAACACATTTTTTTAGTACTTATTTCCACAATATATTTTTTGATCAGGACCGGTTTCGCTCATCGCGAGCATTATCAACTGATAGAATACAATTTACAAACAAGTCTATTTATACAAAACAAATAATTCTAACCTTATAAATGAACAAACTACTTTTGCGTCGTCACCATTGTTATACTCATTAAATTAGATTAATAAATATATATTTCATATAAATATAATATTTTTTTTCTTCTGAAAAATGATATTGCCTCCTTTTACTTTATTTTTTTACAAAAAATATTGAAACGCCCCTGACTGACCATATCTTCCCATCTCATCGATTCATCTTTAATTGACTATCATTAAAATTCCCATGTATTAATTTATTTTGTTCCATTAAGTAGTGAGTGTAGGTTATTTTCGTCATTAAAATTTCCCACTCCTTACTTCGTTATTGATTGTTCAGAGCTCCTAATGGATTATTGATTTACCATAATTGTAATTTGTAATTCTTAATAAGTGATTGTGAACATTTAATTTTTATACTAATTTTCTTTATTTGTATCAATATTGTATGATTTTATGTAAATTGTTTCCTAGTTCTTGAACCCATGGTTTTGTACACCTGCTACCTTTAACTCAAATTATTTTTTTGTTTTGTATAAATAGACTTGTTTGTAAATTGTATTCTATCAGTTGATAATGCTCGCGATGAGCGAAACCGGTCCTGATCAAAAAATATATTGTGGAAATAAGTACTAAAAAAATGTGTTTTTATTATTTAAAAAATGTTTTCAATAGTTGCATGTAAAACTGAAATATAAATTATAACATTAAAAAATGGTTAATCTCTTTTAAAAATGCATCAAATAAAAAGCACACTTTTTTGTCAAGTGAATTGATGATAAAATGATTTTATTATTATACAAAAGCTGTAACTGAAAATATATTTTAAAACAAATGTATCAACCAAACTACCACATTTTAGAAGACAAACTGATTGGCATATCCTACCTGGGTTACCTTATATTCGCAATTAACTTTAAGAAAATGATATAAATTAGAAACAATCGTTGTAGAGCTTTAGGTGGAGTTTTCTGTTTTTTTTCTGTAGCTTACTTACACAACTGACACCTGATTTAAGAAGGAATAATTGAAACTAATATAACTCTCGGATAACGTAAACCTTTTCATTTTTTACGTCATGCAAAATACCTTCATATTTAAAAGTAGTAATCTTCAACATGTTCTTACAAATAACATTACAAGCTTAAAATCTTTGAAAAAAATGTGTACATTTGTTGCATGATTAAGGACTTAAAAGTCAATTGCAATTTACAATCAGATTATATTTCTGTTTAAATAAATGAGAAAACTATGAACATACATGCAGTTTTGATTTTCTTACCTAAACAATGTAAACATTAAACAATCAAGCTCAATAATTATAATAATATTTAGAAATCATAATTTACGAGTATTTTATTCATAAAATTACATCACTTAATTCATGATATTTGACAATTTATGATAAATTAATACGATTGTTTTCCTCATAAAAAATATTATTGTCTCTCTCTTCGTTATCGTACAGATTTTAAGGCTCTGTATGGATATAGATGTATATCAAAATGTGCATTAATTATTTGTTTTGATTTTTGTTCTACTACTTTTTTCATAAAAGCTAAAGGAATTTAGTTTCTAATTAAACATATTATTCAATCTCATATCCACTCAAATCTTCGACTTTACCAGTTAGAAAACTTT